>VWPU01013247.1:132980-223694 GCA_013398955.1 Callaeas wilsoni | reverse complement strand
TATATATATATATGTAAAATATTAATATGTAATAATTTTAGTAGTAATTTCTTTTAGCCTCTCATTATACTCTTGATATAAGTCCAGATTTCCTACTGACTTTTCTGGAACTTCAGTACTCAGTCTGATTAAACAGCTGGATATGTTTATTTCCCCTTGATTTATTTATAAATTTAAGCAGCAAAATACTAATAAACAAATTAAT
This sequence comes from Callaeas wilsoni, assembly GCA_013398955.1. Classification (NCBI taxonomy): domain Eukaryota; kingdom Metazoa; phylum Chordata; class Aves; order Passeriformes; family Callaeidae; genus Callaeas; species Callaeas wilsoni. Next base: position 223,489 of record VWPU01013247.1, on the reverse strand, counting down.
ATGGTGAAAACAAGTTATACTAATAGATAAATATATAATTTAATTTACAGAATGAAAGTCGTAATGGAAAATGCAAATAACAACACTGTTTACAAGCCTGTATTTGCTTTTTTATTATTACCATAAAATATGGTAATTGAGTATGTGTTCTTCTGAATGTATTTTTGGGAAAGTGGGTTAATTAATATGCTAGAGTTTAATGTTTGACTTTTGTCTCTTCCCTAAAACTCAGAATTAGAAAGTTTCAAAATGTCTTTTTATAGTTCCTGCCTTGATATGTCATTGGCTTGTCATTCATGCATAGATTTTTTAACTTGTAATATGACAAAGTCTTCAGGAATCTTTCTCATATTTTATGAAAGTTTTTCTTATATTTTCCTTTCTCCTCTACTGCGACATTAATCTATGGAGTTATGTCAATATAAAAAATACAGGTAACGTGTCTGGATGCTATATTTAATGAAGGAATGAATCAGTAGAGATTAAAGCAATAAAATATGTAGTTGTTGACAGTAAATGTGATTGAATAAGATGTAATCAACCTCAAATTTTTTTTACTCTTTCTATAACTTTTAGTATTGGGTGAATTGAATCTCCCACTGGAAAGGGAGAAATGGAAAAGGAATTTCATTTGGAGAATAAATATATTTTTTTAACACTGAGACATGATTTAAATACACCTAGTTCTAAACACAGGCAATGTTGAAAAGATTACACATTTAACAAGAAGGAAGTCAAAACAGAAGGGGGAAAGTCGGGTTTTTTTCACTGCAGGAGTAAAAATAATCTGTGATAAGGTCACTGAATCCTTAGTAGACTTTATGGTTCCTAGAACAATTAGCACTCACTTTGTATAGGCAAGCTTATCAATATTCAGGTTGGTATATATACTGGATTGCTCAATCTACTTGTTTTATTGGTGATTTAACTTTCATATAGGCAATGCTAAATTTAAACAGCAATTTTCCTCTGGAATATTTTTTATCCTGTGCATAGATGGACTTACTTTTGATATCTAGCAGCATTCTGGAGGGTTTGATGTGATGAAAAAACAAAATTTTCTGGGATTTTTTCATATATTTTAAAATACCTTCACGAGACAGGAGAGTAGTAAACAAGATGAAGAAGTGTTATATTTAAATTAGCTATTTAGGGCCTAGAAGCTTTCTTCTAGTTGTAGACTTACCTTGTACTTATATGTGCAGTATTTCGAATATTGTGCAATATTCGCTTGAACGCACCACTACTGACATCCAAGGGATTTCCCTCCTGGTACAACTGGGATGGAAGCCATCTGACAGGGCTCCAGCTACAGGTACCCACTTGTACAGGTACAAAGTCCTCCAGAACCTCTCTACACATGCATGATGCCTATGAATGGCAAGTGACAATTTGTAAGTGTCACATCTGGTTAAGACATGAAGTGGGCTTGTGGTCTTGGAAACATAAGAGCAGCAAATTAAACTGTGATCTCTTACTCTGCTCTGGTCAGATGGCAATGCAAAGGCTTCTATCAACTGCTGTATTACAGCAGATTTTGATGTCCAAAAGGACCTATGGAACCTTTAGAAAAGCCTTCACAAAAATGTTGTGCAAAGAAAAGCAATTACCCTCTCTTTTAAAATGCAGACTACCTGGATTATGCGCCATATCTGGGACACTACAAAAGAAAACCAGAACAAGTACAGAGTGACATGTTTTTGCAGGCAAACTTCTTCATTAAATAGAGATGTAAGGGAATATCCACAAAATAAGTCAACTGGCATAGACATCAAAACTTTTTAGATACCGCGCCATTTGACGTCAAATATAGGAACTGTGCAGAGGAAGCAGTTATAAAGATTTACTATTTTTCTACCTAATGTACTATACAAAAATCTGATGTTAGTGATGTTTTATTGACAGAGCAAACAGACAAGGAAAGAAAAAAAATCTTGCGACAACTTCAGGAGCTGAAAGGCTGCATATACTTAGGCTTCAAGGAAGCAGCGTACTGAGTTGCTGTGAATGTGTTTCACTGAACAATTTTGACAATAACTGGTATGACAAAAAGCTTACACAGTGATGCTTGTTGTATGCTTCTCTGTTATCAACCTCTCCTCTTTATGAACTAAACTGATTTACAGTCTTCAAGCTTCTAAAACTTACGAGTAGAATGGATACGAGAAGAACCATGCTGACAGCACTTAATAGATTATAAAAAGGGTGAATAGAGTACAGTGTTCCCTAGTAAAATGATAACTCTTGCAGATTGGGTTAATTATCTATTTTCGTGATAAAAATAAATGGTCTTCAAGAAGACTTTCTTGATTTTTCAAGGCTATATATGAAAATTATGATTTCTTTCTCTTTTGTGTACAGAAATCAGTTGAAGGAGCTATAGACTTGAAAATATATCTTCGATATTCCTCTTCTTGTTTGGAGACATTCAGCCAAACTTTAGTGAATAACAAATGCATACCTTGCAATTAAACCCTACTCTGATGTCATGTCATACCATAAAAGATATAATTTAAAGACCAAGCAAGTCTCATTAGAAGGCGATAGAAAGGCAAAGCTTCCAAACTTTGATAATTCTCCACAAATTTGAAAACCATTTATTGTTATCGTTCATAATTTTTTACTTGCAAGTAGGATTGAAAAGGAAACTTGGACAGAATGAGGTGTAATAATAACACCTTCAGAAAAAAATATTGGTCAGCATTTTGAAAAGACATGGGGAAAGGTGGAAATGGAAAGGAAAGATCATGTCAGATGCTACCTGATCATTATTGGAACTTGTGCAGCTAATCAGACCTCTGGATTACATATACAGAGGAGCAGAAGTAACCCTCACACATCATCTTGTTTCCTGACACACAGGTACCATTTTTGCTTTATCTGAACAGAGTATTATGTACCTATCTCTGCTGCCTGTGTTAAGATCTTTGAATAAGTATGCTTGTCACAACAAAGGGAATGAGCTGGCTTTCAACAGGACATGAGAAATAGATGGCCTCTGGGCTCCTTTTAAAAAAAGTTTTACTAGTTCTGGTTTTACAAGCAGGATGGGGCAAGAAATGTTTTGATGGAGCACAAAGGGATCAGAAAAAGTTGATTCTTTACCTTAGAATTTGAGAAAATATTGAAAGCCAGATAACATGAGGTATATACAATATTTATATGGCACTATCATCTGAAGTCATACATGTGAATGAACACTGAACATCTTCAATTGCAGATAGACATTCATAAACAATGAAGTAAGTGTACCTTGGATATCTTATTAAAAAATACTGTAATCAAATCAACTAGCAAAATCAAACCTCTGGAAGAAAGATTATCTGCAAGTCTATGACTCTATATCAGATTATGCATCATCTTTTGTAGAAAGCTTTTCTTCTAAAAATTGCTAAACACTCCACACACATCATTGGATTTACCTTCTGACTAATGAGACAGGCAAGTACTAATCTAATTTGCAGATTTGGAAATGGAGAAGCTAAATGTATGCCAATGTCATACAATAAGTCTTGTTAACAGTGTAAAGAACAGAGGCCACAACTTTTGACTTACTTTTCCTGATCTTTAAATTTCAAACTTTTAATTTTCTTTCATCTCTCACCTGTTTGCAAACAGCAAAAGGAAAAGAGAATTACATGACTGGAATTGTTGTAGCAGCCCATACAAACAGGTGCTGGAATAGCCTGTGTATTCATGTTTAGTGAGCAGACTGGATTTCAGCTGCCAGATGTAAAATTGTTTAATATGAAACTCTTTTTCATTGACCTGTGCTTCCTTATGTAGTCTATGTCTGATCTTAGAGTAATTAAGTCTTGAGGCGATGAAGTGTAAGTATGAAAAATGTAGAACCATCAAATCCCAGAATAGTTTGAGCTGGAAGGGAACTTTCAAGGTAATTTCATCCAAGCTGCCAGGAATGAGTATAATCTTTAACTACATCAGGCTCCATTCAACCTGACTTTGAATGCTTCTGGGGATGGGGCATCTGCCACCTCTCTGGACAATTATTCTATTGCTTCACCACCCTCATTTTTAAAAAAATACCTCTTTATATCTACTCTGAATCTACCCTAATTAGTTTGAAAACATTACCCCTTGCCTTATTGCAAGAGGCCCTAGTGAATATTTTCCCCTCTTAGGTGTTAGAAGGCTGCAATAAGGTCTTGGAGCCTTTTCTTCTCCAAGCTGAACAACTCCAACTCTTTCAGCCTGTCTTCATAGGAGAGGTGTTCCAGCCCTGTGACCATCTTTGTGGCCCTCATTGGGACCTGCTCCAACAAATCCATGTCTTTCCTGTGCTGAGAACTCCAAAGCTGGTTTGCCTTTCCAATTTTAGTTGCTTTAGTGCCCTGAACAGTCACCTGCTCTTGTCCTCTCTGATTTGTATAACTTTGGAGTAAATTGATTGCATAGTAACATGTCTAGGTAATGCTTGTGTAAAATAGAGGTAATCTAGTTCCTAAAACTTCATACAAGAAATATATGTAGTAAAGCATCTGCCCTTGTAGTCAGAACTTGTTCCAAGAGGTTATAGTTACCATAACACGGGTCAAAACCTTACATCTCTGGCTCAAGGTTAAAAGAGAAGGGTGAATAGCCCAACAACATGCTGGGTCATTTTGGTTTGAAATTGTGGAAAGGAAAAAATTTTTATTAACATGAAATTGTCCTTAATAATCTTGATGGGAGGTTTTCTGGCTACTCAAGAAACAAGGATGGGAAAATAATGAAGATGAGTAAATGAAGTTCAAGTGTTAAGGATACAATAAAACATAAAGTTAATTTATCTAGTTTCAGGGTTAATTGTAAGGCTTCAGTACAGCTCTGAAGCTAATGGGCCAAATTATTTTTTAATGTGAGTAGAAAAAAGTTTGAAAGAATATGAAACGCAGTTGCCGTAACATCTCCTTGAGATTGGAGACTCCAGATATATTACATAGAAAAATACTGTGCATAAGTGATATACAAGGAGAAAAAAGCACTTGCCCTGGGAAAACTGAATTTCTTCCACCCTTAGGCTGTAAATTCAGCAATTTCCTAATCTGCCAATTGTCTTTTTACATCCTCTTGTCCCCAAAGTTCAAGTTTAGAGTTGTGGTGTTAAAATAAACAGTATTTTATTATGTACTGTGTTATTGACTGAGTGGTGAATGTACTCTTAGCATTGCACAAACAAGTAAGACGACACAGAGCTTACCTCAAGGACCTTGCAATGTAGGTCAGACACAAGCAAACCAGCTTAGGAAGATTAAAAACTGACTGACAGCATATACCCAATGTGGTGAGAAAATATTGAAATCTTTACAGAGTTTAAAATTAAAATGTTTTTGCGAGGAGTGGTGGTGGTACATTAAGGAGTGATTTGAGGGAGATTGATGAACTAGATAATATAAAAGAGATAGTTGATACCGGGTCTGCAGAGACCTATTCCACTCTACAGTAGCTGAACCTATAAAGTGCCATGAGTTTCAGGCATGGGGGATCAACAGACAAGAGGGTGATAATGCAAAAGCTTTTGAAGGGACAATATCAGAGAGGCAGAAAGAAAATTTACGTTGTAGATAACGTAGCAAAAGAATGATGATGAGGCAATTTTGATGACGTAGGATACTTGGTAAGGGCATTCCAGAAGTCTTAAAAGGCAATTAAATATGGCTGCAATACCAGGTATAACCTCTTGGCTTATAGTTTTCTTTCTGCAAACGTGCAACATAACAAATGAAGATGAAAGAGACAAAAAGGCTTGCATTTTGGTGGAAAAAAAATTCCTTTCAGCAATGTTTTATCTGTCTTGTCTTTTTAGGTGCATTGAAGCTAAATGGAATATTAAGGTTCATCTTGCCATGCATTTTTAAAATCTTTTTTTCTAGGCTATATTAGTATAAAACTGTTCCAAACCCATTTCCTAATCATCTATTAATAACCTTGTTTCATCCGTTAATGAAACCTTTTCAGAAATGCTCATTTTCCCTACCAAAAAAGATCTTTGCTGACTTTTACTTAAATGACATTATTTTTTTTCAGGATGCTTTAATTTAATCAGATAAATTTCTTATGCTCATTTAATTTTGAGGCATTAGAAATTCACCATTAGCAAAAGATTTGATAGCAAAGGCTAACACATGAGTACTGATAGGTAGTATTGAGAGTAACAGTTTGTTTAAAGAAATGAGATTAAGCCCCTGCAGAAAATGAACATATATCCACACTCAAACCAAACTGCTTGAGCAAAATTCAGACCTTACTAAAATAAAAATTAAGTGGAGAAACCAAAGCTGTTTTGCAGACACATTTTAAGAGAAAGCATAATTTCCTAACATGGGAGAATGGAAGACAGATTTACACCACTAACTCAATAGGAATTTACATACTCATGTCCTGAAAATCCCAGAGGAATGATCCACCAAAATCAGCTGTCATGGCATGCATGTTTCCTGAGGGAATGTGGCTATAAGTCACACCTGCTGGAGACAATGTTGACCCTGTTGGTGGTGCTTAACCCCCAGTCCTGATGCACCACACTGCATGGTTGTCCTTATGCTGAACTATTATCCTTTTCCTTCTTTCATAAAGTACTGATTTTTTAATGTGGCTTATAATAATAAATTAATAGATATGTCTTCTTTGTGTTTCAGAGTATAAAAGACAGGTTAGTGAGGTTGATAACAGCCTGAGTCAGACTATAAAAAACACTTTACCCTTCAGATATGCTAGAGTATAGACAGTGTAGGGCAGTTGCATGCCTTGGATCACCCATATTTGATATGGAGTCATTATTACATTGATGGGAAGTACTACATCAAACTCATGGCCTTTACTGTCTTCATTGCTGCTAAAAGAGCAAAGAAAATTCACCCTGCCGCTCTTGGTTGGTGGGTTACTCCTTTTTTCCTCTTGAAACACAAAACTGGTGAAGTAGCTCTTGCGCTGGCCCGTGTCAGCACTCTGCAATGCAGTGTGCGGAGGAATTTTGTAAGACAGTTACTTCTTTGCCAATGCTGCAGATTTCAGATTTACTTCGCCCCAGCTGTTGCCTCTCCTTCTTCAACCAAAATCAGTGGAAGCAAAAAACAGGCCTGAACACTACTTTAATAACTGATGGTGCCTGCCACTGCATTGTCATTACAGGTAGAAGAGAAAGAAAAGTTCTTGCGCTAAAAGAGACACAAGCAGCAGATTTAGTAGAACCCCAGAGGCAGCGCTGAATCTTTCCCTCTTACTGTGATAGAGATTGTAAACTTAAGTGACACACTGGAATTAGATCTTCTGTAGGGCTTTATCTTCCCCTTAGCTCTTTGACATCTGTGAAAAGCTCTCAGAACATCCTGTCCTTTGCCCTAATTATAGACTAATAGGGATAAGACCTGCTTTAAAATCGTTTGTTTTCAGTGAGTCTGAATGCTTTGCAGTCTTCCTGAACCAGTAAATGTGAGCTGTGACATCCAGCCCCTTTCCATATGATTGCCTTACCTCTACACCTCTATACCTCTACATCTTTTGTGCTCCAGGTATGGTTTGTATTAAATCCCTATTAATAGTGCTAAGAGGTCTATCAGCCACTTAGGTAAGAGGCCATTGGATATTTTCCATACAACCAGAGCTGTTACAAAAACACCCTCTGTGTGAGCTTTGACTGGAGAACTTCTAACTCTCAACGTACTGAGTGGAATCCAAATTGGCAAAAAATGACTAGAATCTCCTTCAAAAGGAGTAGAGATGGCCCACAGGACAGATCTGACTAACTATATATACATACGAATTTCAAATACACGGGAAACTGAGTCACGTATCTAAATCCTGTCTTGAGCACCTAAGAACACAACACTAAAAGAAAACCCAGTGTAAAAATTCAACACTCTGCTTTCACTTATGTAAATGAACCTTGGCTCTCTTTTCTCAAGTACTGTGGGAAGAGATACAGCTGAAACATTTTTCAATTCCTTTGAATTTTCTGTTAAAACTTTTACCGATACATTCAATTTCCTAAGGAGAAAAAGCACATGAAACAAAAATTTGGTTAGGTAATTTTTAGGACCTTTTTTCACCTCCTTTTTCTGTCTAATTTCTTATTCTAATTACCTACTGATCTGTGTGTTGGGGTTTTTTCCTGACATTATTGAAATAGAGAAGACAGTGATGAGAGTAACTTACCAGCTAAATAAAAAATTTTGACATCAATGTATGCCATTACAAGCTATTCTCAAATGTGAAATCCTTTAGTAATAGCAAAATATAAACATAGAAAAAATAATAAACACTGGTGATGGTACGAAACAGAAATGAAGGGTGGAGACTGATGGGAACAGGCAGACATGTCAGAAAAATAGTTTCTGAAATGACAAAATTGTGGCTTGGCTGAGAGGATGGGGTATAAAGTGGATCAAAGTAAAGACTAACAAAGGTATATTAAAAGGACTATGGAGAAAATAGACTATTAAGAGATTAAAAAGCTTGACGAGAATGGGAGAAGCATGAAATAGTATTGTAAGATTTGGGACAACACTGCAAAGATATTTTTGCTTGTGTTACACACCAGGACGCAAAAATCAGTGCTAGGAATTGACCAGACCAATAAATGAAAATATCCAAACCTTGTTCAGAAACAGGGTTAAGATTTTTACACATAAAGCAATCATTTTGGAAAATGGCTAACCATTTAAATGGAAGTCACATCGCAACACGTCAGTTGCCAGAGATTCTAGAAAACTCTGGGGCTTACACATATACACACAGCAGGAAACTCTAAGCTGAACTTCTTTGATATGATGTTTAACATGAAGGTTTGAGAAGCTGTGCCCAATTACAAACTTCTGGTTTGAATCATTTAATTTATTCTTTCTCACATCTTTTATCAATTCTGCCTTCTACTTTTCCTTATCAATATGTTCAAGTTTAAGTAGAAAGTGAAACCTCATTAAAAGTACCTTCAAAAATATACCTCACATTGCCCTTCTCATGATCAAAGCATGTAGGATTACTCCTGTAGGATGATGCTAGCAGAGTCCTTAAGAAAGTTTAGAAGTCACTCTAAACTGTGCAAAAGACATTTCCACCCCTTTTCTACAGTACTACAGAATGACTTTACAGTTTGACCATTTTATTTCAGAGAATATCAGACTGTATATAAATGGGTGTTGTCAGTGAAAATATCGTTTAAGCTGTGAATGTTAACAGGCAGTAAAGAATTGGGTATACGTGATTGTCCAAAACTGAGCTTTTGTGCTCTCAATTTGAAGCCTGCTTCTTCCTAGATGCAATGTGTATGGGTTAATTTTAAACTTTGAAAGTGCCTAGGCTAAACAGAACTGGCATATCCTGTTGCTTCATTTGATACAGGTCATGAGGCAGGACCACTTAGGAGCCTAAATATGCATGCTGTTTCTGTACATAGGCTGCTTAGAGCATATAGAGGCTGGGAAAACTGGGGGTGTTTTCTTCCGGAAAGATGAGCTGGCACCAAAAGAAGAGTTCCCAGAAAGAAGCAGTCTTTGAAATACAGGTTGGAGAAAAGATCTCAGAAGTGGGTGCAGATCCTGAAGATGAGGTAGATGCATGAAGCTGGATGTCAGAGGATGCCGCAGGACCCTGGCTGGTGGTGCCCAGGATGGGTAACTGTGAGCCGTGTCCAAGGTCAAACAAGTCAAGTGTTCATTCCTCACACTTACTCCCTTCTAGACCCTTCACCATACTTGTTGCCCTCCGTTGAATGCTCTCTAAAAGCTTTATATCTTATATCGTGGTGTTCAAAACTGCACACAGGACTTGAGGTGAGGGCCTACCAGCACAGAGAAGTTGTATTGCAGTAAAGTGTAAAAAGAAAACACCTATTAGGCTGTAAGAAGAAAATATTGTGAGGAAAAAGCATTACAGAAATTCTTTTCAAAATACTGCGATAGTTCAATAGAAGTTAGCTGTTGACTGTATTAGCTATAGTTACAGAGAAGACAAAAAAACCACCAAACATCAAGGTTTTAGAACACTTGGGCAGAATGTTTGCCAATGAAATATCTCAAAAAGTAAGAGCAGATATGTATGAAAAAAGTCAACTTGATGATAAAGTGTCCAAATTGAACTACGCAGTTAACTAGTCCTATGCAGGAGAAGTATATCTTGATAATATTAAGGAAAAATTTCAGCCCACGACCAAATCTGTTCAAAGCTGGTATGCAAGCAAGAAATGTAGTTAGGCATCAAGAACTATATTTCTTATCCTTTAGACTGCAACGTGACTTTGGCATGGACTTTGTTATTCAAGTGTTTTATTTTACTCTTCAGAACACCATAAATGCCCATAGTAACTGGGAGCAATGATGCTTTTTGAACCATGCTGCAAAGAAAATGGAAATGGATGTTGAACAGGAAGGATGTGGAAAGAACAGCTCAAAACAAAAATCCAGAAATCATACATAAAAAAGTAAGGTTAAAAAATGGAAAAAATGGGAATGGCTATTGTCCCAACAACCTTCCCTAATATATAAAAGTCAGCCAGCCATAGTATAATATCCCACAAAGTTATCCTGCCTCATGCTGGAGGTCTTTTTTTTTATAAAAGTACAGAGTGGAATGACCACTGACATGAGAATAAATTGACCAGGGATTCTGTGGGTATCCATCTCTGTAACGTAGAAGGAGCAGCTAAGTAAAGTGTAAGGGAAAAAAAGATAGATTTGAAAGGAATATTTATCAAACATAATGGATTGATTCAATTTTAACTCCTCATTTTTTTTCAGTAAATTCCCTCTGATTCCAAATGTTATGTACCACAGGTTGCTTGCTCTACGACAGACAAACAATCAATTTCTTTGCAGCAATATAAATGTGTATTCCTGAGTTAAGCATGGCTAATGAAACTTTGCTTATTGTTACTACTATTATTCTCCAAGACTTGTAAGCCCTTCTAAGACATTTGCTTAATATATCAAGGTGCTGTACGCTTGAAGTTTTGCTTTCCCGATATGCTTACATCTTTATTTAACCTCGTGTCTGTGATTAATGGAATGTGCTGTTTCGGTTTTACTGTAATGGATGGCTGTGTTGGAGTAATACGCAACTTAGTAATAACATCTCATTCCATAGAAGACATTATAACAAAAATTCATCGATGAACCAGAGCTGACAAATGCATTTTTACCCTGTATTTATTTATCTCTTTCTCTTTGACATCTCTTTATAGCCTAAGTGGCTTTCCCTGTAAAATCCCACTGGCAGCACTTCTCAAAAGTTCACTTCTAACTACCCCAGGGACTACATTACCCCAAGAACTGAGGTGCTGTACTCACAGACTGTATACGAAAGTGCAGATACAAATGTGCAATTCCTTCATTTAGAAGCCAATTGTGCACTTCAAAAGAGTAAGAAAAGTATGTCATATCCCTTGGTTACTAAAATGTTAAAGCATTTTTTATCCCGAAATGAAAGAATTGTTGAAATCCTTTTGCTGAGGTATGTCAAGCATTACAAAAAGACAATGTGACTTGCAATTTTTGCAATAGTGGGCTAATGCATGTAGTTACATGAATATAGAGGAGACCACAGAAACAAGACTGAAGATTAAGATGCATCCTGAATTCACTTATGACTATCTGTTGCTGTGTTTATACTTAAAACAGCAAACATATTAGAAAAAATATTTATGACTATAAAAGGTATTTTTAATGTCCTAAAAGAAGATACTTCTAAGTCAAATACAAAATCCTTAACTGATCCAAATTATACAAAAGTGAAATTTTTGTCATCCAGCCTCAAATGAAAACTGTGTAACTGGAATAAATTCAGGAAAGAATTATCAGAAAGACAAGGAGCTCCTTATGTAACTTAAATAAGATTTTTTTTAAAATATGATAATACTTTATAAGATTTTACATAATATCTCATCCAGGAAAGACACATTTATTTAAATGTAATCTATGCTGCCTAAAAGATATGACAAATATGACTAGAGAATGATGATCTTACTTTTCTAGTAGCATAATGGGCTTCAAAAATAATAATGAACAGTAGTCTTAATATAAACAAAAGGAAGTACTTTCCCATACAACCACAAGACATAATTAAACTGAGAAACTGATTGTCAGAGAAACTGGGGAATAAAAAGAGACGACACTACAAATGAGTTCAGAAATAGATTTGTCAAATTAATGAAAAATGGATCCTTGGCAACTATAAACAAAAAAGTCTTGGATAAAACCTCAGGAATGGGAAGTTCGTAAAATGGAGATTGGAAAGGAAAAGGAAATACTGAGGAGAACATTATCCCCTGTGGAATTGACAACCCTCTATGATTTCCTATACGATTAACAACCATTATTGGTGTCACTAGAAAAATGATACCTGTCTAGAGTAACCCTGTACTGACCCTATACTACAGACATTCCTTCCAGTCTCTGTTGCACCTATTTTTTTGTATAATTCATGTCTTCTTCCACTTCAAATTTTACCAGTAAAGGATTTTTTCTTAGTTCCACAGTTCTTGAAATTCATTCTACAATGACCACAGTGTCTATAGCACCAGAGCATGATTTAAGAATAGAGTATACTACATTAAAAAATTGTAACTTTTATGAAGCAAATGGAAGATCAAGGTCCTAAACAGGTTTTGGACATCTAAGGATAGAACAATACATATGATAATGCATTTTTCCGGTCTTTTTTGTAGGAACAGGTCCAGGCTTTAAGTCAAAACAACAGTGTGATTGTCAAAATCAGTTTTGACTGTGTCAATGCAGATCTATTTTTTCCTGCAGAATTTGCTTGAAACTTAATGCTTTATGAGGGTTGTATTTTTCTTTTTGATTATACTCAACATCATTCACAAATGTAAATGACATTCTAAAACACTCTGAATGAAAAATCTTTGGTATTATTGTTGAAATGAATGCTAGAATTAACATCAAAATACCATAAAATTGCCTCAAGATTTTGAAGAATTTCAAATAGTCTTAACTGTTATCTGAAGGTAACAATTGCTTAGTCGGAAATTACCAACAATTTGCTTATCATGGTCACAAGCTATATGGGATGTTCTCAAAGGGATTTTAAAAGCTGTCAAGGATTGCAAATATTTTTATGACATTTAAAGTTGTTCTGTGAAAGAGATAGAGCATTAAGTTGTCCGCCTTTAAAATTAAATTAATTTGATTGGTGTACTCCCATTACTTTTGTCTCTATTCTAACATGCACTATGTTTGATAATCCAATGTACAGAGTGCTCACTTCTGTTGTTGAGACAGCATGTGATAATGTTCTCTGGAGTGTGAAATTTTCTAATAGAGCCTGCCAGAATATAAACTTGTTTGGACATTGTCACAAGTCTAAGTGTAAGTGGCGTTTTTTTGGATATTGCTGTTGATGTCCAAAGTTTTCCTAGGTTTATTATAAATAAAAGTATTTCAGAAAACCTCTAATGTACTCTGAGCTTCTCTTTTGTGGCAACTGGGGCAACCTCAGAAATACATCTTTCTTCTAGGGTTAAAGCACAAAAATATGCCAGCTATCAATTAGGTATCAAGATGCATATAAAATTACAGTGTCAACATTTGAGTCTTTAGATTTGAGTCTTCAGGTTTATTCAAACTTGTATTTTGAATAAAATGTATTATTTTCTTCATGATGAACGTTAATGTACACCATTCTCCAGTGTTTTGTAAATTAGCCATTGATGCAAAACAAACACATAGCAAAAGTTATTACTAATGGCAAGCAGCCTTTTCATAGGCAAAATCTGTGAGAACATTTTTGTTATGAGAGATAAATCATCAGTGGAAGGGAAGAGGTAAGATTCTTTAAATGATGCTTCAGACCAACTGAAAACTGTCTTTGGTCAACAGTGATTTAGAGGCATATGTACCGGATACCTGCAGGACATCCCATGGGATTTTTTTTTTATTGACTGAACGGATGTTAAAAAAATGTTCATCTCAGTTCTAGAGGCTGGCCTTTCTGAGGTGGGTCTGCGGAAGACACACATGCTGCCAAGTCTTTTTCTCCATGTTCCTGTTTTAACTCTGCTGGAGATTAGTGATTCTTATCTACAGGGCTTTAGAAAAAAATTAAATTTGAGTAGTCATTTGTTTGCCTAGTCTCACTGTTAGAGTGAATCCAACATCCCTTATGTTTTATCTGTTTAACAAATGTCTTCCCAATGCATTTAGGTGTTAGCACAGTTCTTGACAGCCTTTTAAGGATAAATACCTGAGATTAACTTGTTTGTTCTTCCATCAGAAATATTCTGATTTCTTCTTTTCTTTAAAACAATCAACATACTATTCAGGCAAAGTTTAACTAATGTCTTACTTCCCTGACTTACTAATTAAAGAAAGGCTCAACACTACACAGATGCCTTTCAGTTCTACTTCATGAATAAATGAACAATCCCTTGATAAACCCAAGCCTTGCACTTTGGTATAATGATTTCAGGGAATATACTGTCACTACTGATAGCATAGATGATTATAAAGTTTTCTCTTCAAGATACACAAAAGACAGTTTTGGTTCATGATCTATCAGCAGCTAGGATTTAAGGTCTCTTCCTGTATATTTGCTTCATGCATGGCTGACTTTGAAGGGTTTTTTTCTGTATGGTATTAAAAAGCAAATGTTGCTGTAATTTTATTTGATTTTTTCAGAGTACATAAATTGGATACTATGTCAATGAGAGAGGCTGTCTTTTTGAGTTAAAAGCTTTCATCTGGCATAAACAAATGACAGTGTCACTCCTCCTGGCTGGAAAGTCTAGTAAAGGATAGTTTTCAAACAACAGTGCACCTGTTTTCAAATAAAGAAACACATTGAGACACAATTTGGGGGAAGAACATTCATATGCTTCAAGTAAGAAATATAACTTCAAATGGTATCTTTGTATCACATATAGTACATCTAAACACAGCATACATCTTGGAATTATTTTTTTTTGTTAAAAGGACATAGATGAATATGGATATTTAAGAGTAAGAAAATTTTACATAAGTGAAGGAAGTAGCAATGTTAAGCAGCTGTTAACAATATCTATTTGCTCTAACTGCCAGGAATACATCTGTGACAAAAGGTAAACTGATTACTTCACCTACCTGCCAAATGCCCCATTCAGTCCAACACTGGAATCTGTGTAAGTGAAGCTAAAATCTCACAACATGAAGACCGGCCTAATTCTTACCCTGAAGCTAAATACATCGTGATATACACATCATCATGCCTTGCCTGAAAGAGAAGAAATTAGAACAAAACAAACTAAAGTCCTACTTTAATACACCAAAAAGTAAAATAAGCAGAAAATACCGAGTCCTGATTATATCAGTATAGCTGTACATCAGTGTATAGTCATTAATATAGGAAGGATTATCTAAGAATATGAGTGACACAAAGAATATTTGTTAGATCAAATGATGTAACTGGAAAATCCAAAATGCTCCATAAGTTTTTCTGACTTGATTACTGAGAAGTTCAAGCAGTACACAGGATCTGAGATTTCAAATTCTCAACGTCATTTCCAACTTGCTTTCTATCAAGATATATTGTAATGCAGACATAGCGCTGAAAGCTCTAATTTGACAACATACTGCTTACCCATCCCTTAGAGAAACATATGGGGTCATTGCTCTCTCTGATTTACCCCATGTGAAAAAAATATTTACACATGTTAATGCTCCATGGCTAGTTAGTTCTTTTAAGTGAGCTGCCTACGAAGCAGGTTGTCCACACTTTTCCTTATCAACATTTGATCTCAGTTTTGGGATGGTGTGTTTGTGTAAACTGACATCTAGATATGAAGTTTTCTTCTTACAGATGAACATTAAAAGCCTCTGGTTTGCTCTAGTTTCCTGAGAGGAGGGTAACCCACTTAAGAGTGGGTTTTGGTTTTGTTCTTTCTTCCAGACACAAGAAAGCCCAAGATATGTGACTCAGGTATTTTTTCTTGGCTTCGTCGTTCATGATCACAGAATCCCAGAATATGCTGAGTGGTAAGGGACCCAGTAGGATCATCAGTGTCATGATGGGAAATGCAAGTTTTACTTTGAGCTTCAAAGTCTCTGAGATTTCATGTGAAGAAGGATAACTTTCCTTCTTAAAACAGCTGCTGTATGCAGCTGCTGAGGGAAAGCAGAGAAATCTGATTTTCCTTGCATCTGCTTCCAGTGTTGTGTGGTAGCTTCTTAGAAGTATATGCCAGCTTCTCCTCTTGGCTATTGTCTTTGCCCTTACAGCATCACACTGCATGGAAGAGACAGAGCCACGGAGTTTGGATTACCTCCACAGAGGTTTCTGTTTTCTCCTTCAGTGCGTTGGCAGTCTTGTTTTCTCAGTAGCAAATATTGCAATTATGGTGGGTGACTTGTTCTTGTAGGGTCAGATAAAGCTTCATCTCATTTTGACCTTTGATGAAATGAATCATGTCATATATTTCACATGTGCCCTTTCCAGATATGTGACGGCAATCTATCTGACAGAGACATGGAGGAAAGGACAAGACAAAATAATAACTGATGTTGTCAGCAACAGCAGGAACGGAAAATCACAGTTTTTTTAGTTTTTTCCAGCTACATTTTCTGAGACAGTAAACAAGTATTGATGATACACAAAACCTTTTTCTTTCTGGAGTAAGCTAAGCCACTAAAGGAAAAAAAATATTATATACAATATAATACACACACACATCTCACCACCACAATGTACCTTATCTCATTTTTCTTTTGTTTCTCTCTCTGCTGTAACAAAGCCTTTCAATGGGTCTGTTTCTGGAAAATTCATCTGACTTCAATAAGGTAGCATAAAGGTTTCTCAGTAATTATTTAAGAGCATGTTGCTGAGTTCAAGCCTGATGGACACAGCAGCTCTGAAGTTTATGTTTTGTAGAAGTAGTAAAAAAAGCATAAGCATAACCTGAGTACAATATTTTCACTTTATAACAAAAATGAACATAGATCTGCAAACAATCTGGATTCTTCTGAGGTGCTCCTGAGGAAAGCTTGCCAATAATTTATCCAACAGTGAAACAAATGTCTTTGTCAATGACTTGAACAAAAGGGAGACAGTTTCAGTATAAAGCTTATTGATGAAAGTGAACTTGGTTGAGTCTTGGAAATAAATTTTTTATTTTCAGAAATAAGCACAGTGATGTGAACATGTGAAATACCCTTACAGAGAAGCTGCCAAGTTCAACAGGTGTTTGTATCAACATAGTTCCCGATATGGTCTGTCTGCATGTTGCACACAAAATGCACATATTTTTCCATAGCATTGCGCTTGCATATCTGTGCATTTAAAATTATTCATGTATTAGCATGGTTACAAGTGGCTACAACACTTTGTGGTAGTTCTTGGGTCTGTACATATCCACATCCCTGCCCTGTAGTGGGGTGAAAGCTGCTGTGCATTGGGCTTTTTCTTGCTGTGCAATAGATTTTTCCTTCTAGCTCCATTTTCTTATATTCTTGGTAATAAACCTAGACACCTGATCCAGTGGGCATAGAAACAGCCTGTGTTTCTGTCCATTCTGTCTAGAGTTACCTTTTATATTTAAGATGAGGTTTCATTTTCAAAAACTTTCCTTCATTTTAGAGGAGATAAAACTTTTTGGTCCAGTAATCCAAGTGGAGAGACTAAATTTCTCTTTACAGAAGAAATTGAGGAAGATGAAAGGACACAGTTTAAATGCTACAATCATTATGTGTGTCACTAGGTCTTTTATTGTCTTCATCAGTACCTGGTAAAAGTCCTCCTCTCTAGTTTTTAAACCATGGTCTTACTTAATACATAATGAAACTGACCTCTGGATGATGACTGTGTAGTTTGGAAATACAACACCATGTAAATTAACTAAATCTCTATTTGAAGATTTCAGAGTTAGATAATTTCTTTTTCTTTAGTATCTTAAAACCGATGCCTGTGTTGGAAGCAACTAAATAATATAAGTTTTTGAACTGAATTAAATCCAAAGCATAAATGAAACATATAGACTAACAAATAATAAAAATCTATTTATTATGTGCACTTTATGCTCACCAAAATATTTCTGAAATTGTTTTCTGTGAACTTTTCTTAACTATACTATCTGGTACGGGCATTTTTCGAATTTCATTAAGACTCTTAGTGTTCCCATTCCTAACCTCAGATTAATAACAGTATTTAATCTGGAAAGGATATTATACAACATCTTCTTGCCAAAAACAGGGGATTTATTTGTCCAATGTCATAAAGGAAGCCAAAGGAAAAGCCAAAGGAAAACTGAGTCTATTACCTGCCTTAAAAACTCCTGACTCTACTACCTACCTTTACCAATTAAGACATATATCTGAGCAAACATTAAAATGTTTATTTGGATACTATCTTGAGGTGAATAATTGTTGATTCAGGATTTTGTCTTCTCACAAACAACAGAGGTGATATTTTGAACCAATGAAATTATTTTATTATTTTTAACTGCTTTAAATACTTTTATGAAGTTTTTTACAGATTCAGTTGGCAATGTTTCTATACCCAAACACAGAAAGGGAGGTGCTTCAGACAATGGCCAATATTTCATAGAACATATGTACCTTTATATATGCAGACACAAAAATATGAATATTGCAGAAACATAGTATTATATTATTATAGTTCTCATAGAGTCATTGAATCTCTAAGGTTGGAAAATACCTCCAAGATTATCGAGTCCAACCTTTGACTGAACACCACCATGTCAGCTAAAACAAAGCACTAAGTGCCATGTCCAGGCAATTCTTGAACACATCCAGGGATGGTGACTCCATCACTATCCTGGACAGCCCATTCCAGTGCTTCACTACCCTGTCAATGAGAAAATCTTGCATGTTCATAACTAGACACATGAAATACATAAACAGTGCCAGCATAATCACTTCTACGAAAAAAAGAGAAACATGTACAATGTTCAAATAGGTCCTGCGCTTAATTTTATTTCTTTTACAAATTGCATAGATTCGTTTCCTGCAGAGAGGGATATTTAACCAATTTCAAGAAGCAGGTGACAGGGAAAAAAAAAGCTGTTTAGTTGTGGAATGAACACTCTGAGAATCAGAGCAAGAAACATACCTCTCTTCTCCTGGAGTACAAAAGATTTTTGTCAGAACAGAGTGTGCTAAAGGCATTGCTAAAACCAGAAGTATAAACTATAAATCCTGTGTGAAAGAACTGACCTCAATTCTGTTTCTTCAAAGCAGGAAATATCACGGGAAATGTGGGAGAAGAATAAGCACATCTACAAACTGGTAAATGTGAAAGAATGAGATGTGCAAGAGAGTAATAAGTTAGATGAAGCAGTTCTGAGCTTTGCAATCTCAAAAGGATACACTTATATACTGCAAATAATTTTCTAAATAAATACAGAAATACCAATATTTTCAGCTTTACTCTTCTAAAAAATGCATTTTTATTGAAAATAAAAAGAGCCCCATAATATTTATTTGAGACTGTAACCTTTTGTGAAACTATGTGTGAGGTCAATAAAACGTTTAAATTCCAATATGCTAAACTCTAATTCAAGGAAAAACATTGAATTTCAAGTGATTTTGTGACACAGATTTGAAATATCTCACTGCAAGACTTTGATATTCTGTGTGGAAAAGGCATAGCATCATATAATTAGTATCTTTTACACTTTGAAAGATATTAACAGTTCATTGATATTCTTTCTCAATGTCTTTATGATGGATGAAACCTTTCTTTATGGGAAGCCATCATATTCCTTATGTAAATAGAAGTGCTTTTTTCCTACTAGTAACAGAAATCTACCCAAAAGAACTTGATGGAATTTTATGAGTTCAGCACATGGGAACAACCTGGTTCTGTACCTTCAAGGTAAGAATGTCCAGCATCCCTGGACGTTTGGTAGTCACGAAGGCATTTTGCCCTTCACGACTGCCCCCCAAGGGACTCTGACAATAGGCTCCTAAGCAGGCCAAAGTCTGCCCTCTGGAAGTCCAAGGTTCTGCTGAGCTCCTCCTTAGTTCCATGACTGCCAAGAGGTCTCCAACCACCACATCCCTCACCAGTCCTTCTCTGTCCACAAGCATCAGGTCCAGTGGGTACCTTCCCTAGCTGGGTCCTTTACCAGCTGTGTCAGGCAGTTGTCTGCCACACACTCCAGGAACCTCCTAGGCTGTGTCCTCTGCTGTGCTGTATTTCCAGCAGACATCTGGTAAGCTGAAGTCTCCCCCATGGGCCAGCAGCTGTGAGACTTCTCCCATCTGCTTATAAAGTATTTCAGCTGCCTCTTTGCCCTGGTTGGGTGGTCTGTAACAGACTCCCACCTACCTTGTTGGCCATTTGTAAGACCTGCCACAACTGATGATTCTTTTCTTGTCCAAGGAAAGCAGTTTTAAAAATCAAGATTTAAGGTGGATTATGAAACTCAAGGGAAGTTGAGCTGAGACAGAAGATTTGATATATTCTCTGATATAAAAGAAACCCCCAAAACTGAGCAAGCGTATGCAATTTTCAGTGTCTCCAAAAGAGAAAAAAGGCTTTTTTTCAACTCTGCTTCAGCCACTGCTTCCAAAGCCATCCTGAATGTTTTGTTTTGTGGTGCATGACCTAGAGTATATTAACTTTTTCTCACTTTCTCACTTTTTAATCTCCAACTCACCCAATGTGTGCATGTTACTATTTTTAAACCACAATAATAGCACAAGCAAAGACATCTGTGACAAATTCACCATAGCCTGATAGCCATAGAGTTTGTTTATTAATTAAGGCATTCCCTTAATATGTATATTTTTAATGAAGCGGAGAACTTGTATAACATCATTTCACAAGAGGCCCCTAAACCTCTTTGCAGAAATTTCAATGCAGACACTTCCATAATGCCAAAAGGATTTTAAAACATCACAGTTAATACAAAGAATAACGTGGAATATACAACTTCCAGACCCAAGAAAATGACATTACTTCTCTGTCCTCCATAGTAACATGTTAATTTGCAAATTTTCTGTGCTTTCTCCACAAACATAGCTATAATGATTAGTAATAACATCAGTTATGATCTTTGATAGAAATAAGGAAGCATAGTTCATAAAAACAGAAGATTTTATTCTGCACACAGCAATTATTCCTGTTGTCAGCAAGATGAAAATTTACTAGCCCAGGAAGTCATAAAGACTCTGATGCATTCTTACACAACACAGTGTGAGCTGCATCTGAATGAGACTGTCCTCTGTCCTTTCCAATAGCTTCACCCTCACCCTGTACTTCACTCTACAAGCTTACATCTGTGGCATACTACCTGAGGCTTTCGTACCATGCACAGACAAGCTAAGTAGCACACCAGTACTATTTGTGATTAACCCAAGGTTGGAAGCTTCTTCTACATATTTTAATCAAGGGGGTCATTCACTGTTTCAGACAATATGTTAAGAATTGTGTTTGGCATGACTGGTTTTTTCTAATGCCCAAATAGCCAGTGGAGCAGTTAAATGTTTTGGCATGTCTCTTAGGAAGAATCTAGCAAAGCAATGAAAAGGATGCTTGCTTGTCTCCCAGGCCCATGAATACTCTATTTGTGAAGGTGAAGAATAGGTGCAATACACCATCAGTTAGGAAAAAGGACAACTTTATGCATCACCAAGTCCAGGAATAATACAAATGATTGAAATTTCTGCAAGACCTTAATGCAATGGCTGAAATACTTGGCAAGAAGGAAAAAGAAGAAAATTTCGCATTTGCAGCTACATTCTGCTAAGGGCTTGCAATCTTGCCATAGAATTCAATCCTCATGGTGGTGAGTTCTGCTTTTGACTGGGATGGAGTTAATTTTTATCACAGTGCAGAAAACAGGGTCAATAACACAGGGATGTTTCCATCACTGCTGAACAGCTCTTGCAAAAGTCCTTGCCCCACCTTGCCAGAGAGGAGGCTGGGGGTGCACGAAGAGTTTTGAGGTGACAGAGCCAGGACAGCCAATCCTCACTGACCAAAGGGGTATTCCCCACTATACAGCCTCATGCTCAGCATATAGAGCTGGCGAAAAAAGGAGGAAGAGGGGACATTTGGAGTGATGGTGCTTCTTTGGTCGTCCCAAATCACCATTAAAGGTGATGGAACCCTGCTCTGTTGGAGATTACCGAACACCTGCCTGCCCATGAGAAGGGGTGAATGGATTCCTTGCTTTGTTTTGCTTGCATGTGCAGCTTTTACTTTACGTATTAAACTGCTTTTATCTCAACCCACAAGATTTCTCACTTTTACCCTTCCAATTGTCTCCCCTATCCCACCTGAGGATACTGAGTGAGCAGCTCTGTGGAGACCAGTTGCTGGCTAGAGTTAAACCATGACATGGGGTGAGAATAAAAATTATCTAACCCCCTGATATCACAAGGTAATGACACCTGCATGATGTTAATATAACTTCCTAATATTGAAGATTTTTTGCAATCTATGACTGCAACTCTTCAACAGCACTAGCTGCTGAGTTACTAGTAGCCAATTTGGACCAGGTTTCAGAAATATCTTTATTAGCTATGAATGTCATGTCAGCTGATATAAGTATTTACTGACAGACTTTCTAGGTTTCACTACTTTGGTCTTGGTCTGTAAAGTCTGTACACATGTGGACCAGCACTTAAAGAAAAAAAAGAAATCGTTCCCATTCCTAGCTCAATGTCCATTCTGTATCACCTTTCTGAAAGTTAATGCATATGGGGAAGTTCAGTTGACAGAATCATACAACATCCAGAGTTGGAAGGGACCCACAAGGATCATCCAAGTCCGAGTTCTGGCCCTGCACAGGACAACTTCAAGAATCGCACCATGTGCCTGAGAGTGTTCTACAAATGTTCCTTGAACTCCATTGGTGCTGTGACCACTTCCCTGGGGAACCTGCTTCAGTGCCCAAATAAAAAATTACATTTAAAAGCATCTACACAGATATACAAAAAGTGATTCTTCGAACTTGAAGTACAAACATCTATTTCCTTTATTTTGGTGTCAGATGGATAGTACATATTGAACATTCTTAGAATTCCTTTCTGTTCTGGCAGACTGAACAACAGAGATTGATGATTGATCTACTTAAATCACTTACATAGAAAAATTTCCTTACAGTATCCAAGAGATCAAGTCAGAGTATTCTGGTACAATGCTTCATCAAAGTGAATTATAGATTAAACAAATAGAAACTCACCGTTTTTTTTCTGGCTTTTCACTAAGGGAATGTATGTTCATCCAGTGAAAGTTTCTCTTTTACCCATTGATTGCTCACCATTTCTTGTAAACATTGTTTATTTTGTTGGGTTTTTTAATCAATACAGCACAAGGCAACCATAAATTCACTAAAATTAGCAAGAAAAAAAAGAAAGAAACTTCTTTTACAGATAAGGCTTTCTAAATCAGTAGTGGCATACAAAACAAATGATAATAGAGTAGTACTTGGAATTAAGCTCTTATTTAGTCAAGTTCCATGAATATATCCAAAGGTAGATCCAAGGGTAGATCCTGAAGATAGCCTACATTCCACCAACCACAGAGCTTCCTAAAGCTCTCAGGCTGGCTGCCTTTTGAATTAATTTCAGGACATGTGCCTTCTATTAGAATCTGGATGATCAGATTGGCCAAGTTGTACAAAGATGTGTGGGAGTTTGACGTGCAGGTTCTGTCTCATTAGAGATATTTCTACTTGATGCACATGAAGAAAAAACCAAAAAGAAACTCTTCCTAGAGACACAAGGACTTTTCCACTTTTACACAGATAGTGCTCATTCACACAGGAATACCTTTGCTGTCTTTCACTGTTCTCTAGGCACCAGTTTCTGGAATATTTTGAATATTTTTCTGATTATACCTTCAATTATTAGAGGTTTGGGTTTTTTTAATCTATGGTGTGTGGTATATTCACAGTTTATCACACAAGCAACATCCTTTTTCTGAGTGCATATTATTTTTACACTATTCACCCTAATTGTTTTTAATAGCGACCTTTATGAAGTTTCTCATGTTATCAGATTGGTTAAGAGATGTCTTTAATTTACTGCACTAAGACAATATAATGACTATCACTTACTATCACCTTATATTCAGGTTTTATCTCAGCTTCCCAATAGCAAACCCAGGCTTTGAAATTTAGTACCCAGTGAAGGCAGTAGAACCTGAATCATGTATGCTTCAAAACCAGCTGATGAGTTCTTAGTTAAAAACGATTACAGATGATGCAATAAACTCGTAGTCTCTAAACGATTACACTAAATTTCTTTCCTGAACAAAGAAAGTTATAAAATAATGAAAAAGGCCTTTAAAAAGTTAAATCTCATATTTGAGCACTAGTCTACCTCAGGTTTTCTCAGGGTTGCATATCCAAAAATATAGTAAAACCCCCATGTAGTACTGGCAGGGGGTACACAAACTAGGTGTTATCACTGTATACAAGTTGAACGAAGAGGCCTCATTAGCTATGACAATTTATATACACTATATCTAGCCTATTCTGACAATTTATCAAACATTTAATGTAGTGAAAGGTACATTAATTTTTTATCATTTCATTGTATTTGTTCTCATTTTCATAAAGCTACAAGGAATGTCCATTTCATAAATTCTTTTGCAAAGTATAACAAATTTCATCAAAGAATGTCATATTTTCTTCCTATAATTATTATCTTAAACAATCAAGTTTTCTAAATAGCTAGTTGCAGAAAACTAGTAAAATAACACACAAATTGCCATATTATCAAAAAGTCCTCAGTAGCTCAAGGAAATATCTGTGAAAGCCAGTACTCTAAACAAACACATAAATAGCAAACCTGCAAACCTATAGAAAATTATATTAACAAATTATTCTCCTTGCACAGCTTTACAGCTCTGCAAATCATATCACTATGGAGTACTGAATAATTTCACAACAGCGCTGACTTCCATTACAGAGCCTTCATTACTGGATTATTGGCCCATTAAAGCTATCAACACATCATTCTTGAATAATCACCATAAGGATGAGCCTCTACCCTAAAACATAATGGCGTGCATATGACCTGCAGCAGTAATAAAATAACAAATTAATGTATACTAATATAACAAAGTACTAAGTGGAGTTGACAACAATCAGTAAAAAGACTGGCATGCCTATTTAGTATTCCCTAAAGCAATAAGAGCAGTAGGTGAAGAATTTGTTTTAAATACACTGTATCTTAGGGAAGATATGAAGAAGCAAAAAACTGTCCTACCATCTCTAATATCCAGCCATGGAGGTACAACTGAGTTGTGCCTGCATGTTTGTATAACTAATCGGTTTATTCCATACTTTCTGGATTTTCCCCATTTATTCATAGAAATAACTGGGACACTCACAGAATTGTTTCAACAAGAATTCTGAAAACAAGTTCTGTATTTTCAAAGAGAACAGGTACTACAGAGCCACTAGTTCTGCTCATTTTTATACGTGTCTTCCAAAATACCTTCAATTTTAACCTGAAAAGACTCCCTTGTGGGAATGAGAGAGTGGCTCATTTTCAGTGCTCAATCAGTTCTTGCAATTTCTTCCAAAAGTGCCAACAGGGATGCCAATTAATTGGAGCTAAGATAGATTTTGTGATGCGCCTTGAGATCATTATTGTATTTCATACAGGTCACTGACCTACTCTTGGCTAGTAATACATTACTGATCAAGAAACTTCAAACTGTTATGATTCATCTACCAAGGTCTCTTTTTCTTTCTTTCCTTTTTTTTTTATGTGAGAGAATTAATAATTTTTCCTTCTTTTTGGATAAAAGTTGAATTCTACTCTTGAAGGATACACTTTAGCTGAAATATGAGTTACTGAATTCAGTTCAGAGGCAATTGGGTGAAATATAATGACCTGTGGGAAGTGATCCAACTTTATAATCAGGTTGACCCTTGAGGCCCTTAGGTCCGTCAGTCTATGAAGTTTAGCTGAAGCATTCACACTTTTTGAATTCACACCATTGTACAGTATAAGTTTCTTGAACTCCTCTCTCAGTTCTGAAACAGAGAAGATATCCCAAAACAACTATTTATGACTCCCGCTGTATTGATAGAAGTGTAATCACCCATTATTCTTCAACACAACACATTTTCACTGTAATTTTTTTCCTTTTAGTCCCTTTAAAATGAGGGAGAGTGGACAGATGAGGAGGGATATTACTTCCAGATATTTTTGTCAAAGAAATAACTTGAACCCGACAGGGCTGGTAAGTTCATCTGATGATATTTCAGACTTCCATGCATGTTTATGCTTTCCATTTTCCTGGTTGTAATATATTTTAGGACACAGTAGACGGAGAATCAGTTTTCAGTTTGATAGGCACTGCTACATTGACTATGGGGAAGCTGGAGTGTCTTCAGGACTTTGAAATCCATAGACTTGGCTCCCTGACTAAGCCTCTTCAGTTAGCGAAGAGTTTCTGATTTATTCTTAATGAAAAGAATGAAGGCACTAAATAATGCATTTTTTCTTTGTGAAGAATTTGCACCTGGCTACAGTCTACTTGTCCTCTATTGTTTTTGAGGAAGAGAGATATTAAACGAAAAGGGTTTGCACAAGCAGGTTAAAGGTAAGATGCTGTAGCTGAGACCACGCTCGCAAACTGTATGTCTGTGAGTAGAGTGAGTACAATGAATAAAACTCCAAAACTCTTAAATAAAGACAGTTCTTACAGTTTCCATGGTGGGAGATGGAAACTTGTAGTCAAGCAAGTCTAGTTACTTCTTGCTGTAAAATGTTTGCGAATGAACTTTCTGACAGTATATTTTATTTCATCTGGTCAGATGATATGGCTGCTGACTACAGCATATGAGTTAAAGATGTAACAGATGGAGAGGATACACTAAAACGTCAAATTTTTGCATATATAAGGCAGTAATACTCCATCTGGGACTTGCTCTGCTTTTGTGCTTCATCGAACACCTCATCAGACTACAGCAGGCATCCCAGCTTTTCTGCTTTACAGAGAGACTGTCCCAAACTTCTAAATACCAGGACAAAACTTTTCAAAAAGCCTTTTCCTTGAATGTGTTTAATTGCCATCGGAATAGTTTAATATTCTTACCTCCACATTTTCAAACCATACTGAAGAAAACGTTGATGTGCCAACTCAAGCAGATTATAGGTACATGTACAATTAGGAACATCAATGTTTAATGAAAAAACCCCAACTTACTGATGAGAAAAATGGATTTTTTTAACTTATAGACACATAATTCTGGGAAACTTATTTATTAAAATATTTAATCCTTACAGGAATAACTGTGTATAGCTCTCTTTTGGCTGAAAATTATAAGTGGTAGGTAGAGAAAAATACAAATATTCCTTAAATGTTTTTAAGCTTTGCTGTTGCTGCTGTTGACAGTTTGGTATTGTTTCTATTATTTCTTTATTATTTTTTGAATTAGTGTGAATAATTTGTCAGCTGTAATACTCAGGCCACTCAAGAGGCACAACTGATACATTTTTTGGGAATGGAATGGCTTACAGTTACCACTTCAGTGTGTCTGTCCAGTGACAGCAGATGGCTGTTATCCAGTGAAAAACACTGCATTAATTAAATCAGCTCTTAAATACAGCAACCTTGTGGAACCAAAGTACTATGGAAAGGATATGGAACAGTAAGTATTTTCTCTCCATTAATTTGATTCATTGCACTGTTTATTTGTTACCAAAATGTACTATAAAATATAAATGAAAACTAATACTTGTCTATGTGTAGTAGCTATAGCACAAGATATGCTGGACATATTTGTGCAAAGAGCATGAAACTAAATCCAAGATACATTTAATTAAAAAGAGATTATTCAGACTCAACAACATAGAAAATCAAATTATATCTAGTTGAATTCTGAGGCAATATTAGGTCACTTAAATCCTAAGCTGAATTCCAAATATGAAGTATTCTACCTCATCAATCACAGTGAGGGAGGAGGGTTGCAGACTAGGCAGTAACACTTGCTGATCTCAGCAGAAAACTGACTCTAACAAAGGCTGTTTCTTTCAGCATGTACAGTTGTAGGGGTGGGATGGGAAAGCAACAAGTGCAGGTACCCTCTTTTTTGAAGGTATTTGTAGAAGAGCACTGTCCCAAATTCTCTCAAGCAAGCTTTGGCTTAAGCTGTTTCCTTGCACATGGTCTGACTTCCGTCCTGCAGAGTCTGCAATACCTAAGGAGAAAAAGAGGGAGTCATGCACACACTGACAGCACTGCAACTCATCCAGAAAGAATTTTAGCTTTGTATGTGTTAGAATTTGGCTGGCCTACAACTAACTTTCTCCCTTTGCACAAATGGAGGCATCCAATGGAATAATTGCATCTAAGGGATATGTCAGGGAAAATGGAGCGAGAGAGCTCTCTTGCATTATATGGGTATGGTGCCTCCAGCTATTGACATTTTGAAAACTTTTTCTGGCTTCTTCCCAGGATGATTCTGCTCCAAGTGAGTAATACAGTTAAAAGTGAGATACAGAAATTTGGAGTTAGACACATGCATGTACTTAACGAAGAATGATACTTTCTCTTTTTAATGTTAATTAGCAAGTGAATAACCACTGTGGTTCTTGAATAACACCCCAAACTAGCTAGAGATTTTAAGCCACTTCTGCCACTTTTATACAAGCTTTACAACAAGACAAAACAGCTTTTATAGACCTCTTTTTATTAGAACTTTAACTGTAAAGAGAAACTCTTTTTAAAAAAGGAGAAAAAAATTAGAATGTGAAGAGTGAAAGGAGGAGACTGGGAAACAGATTTTACTCCCTTTGCCATACATGTTCTTCAGTAGCAAGTAACTTTAAGTAACCTTTCATTTAGGGTTGTTTTCATCCAGTAACCTTTATTTGGGCTGTGATAAACCCTGAAAGGTTAACTTTGGATTTACTCTCAATCTACGATGGTCTGAATAAGCACCTCAGCCTGCTTCAACCTGCACTCTGAAGTATTATCCTCTAAATATTTCCAACAGTTCCCACAAAGGAATCAACTCCTTCCACCTTCTTTTAGAAAGTTGTGTTCGACAAAGTGTGCAGCAATCAGGACATGACAAATGGAAGCCTTCTTGCTCTTCAGATTCATCCTGAAAAAGAATCATAATGTGTAAAATGAGAACAAACACATAAAAGAGCTGCTGCAGAATGAAAGATCATCAGTTTTAAAGGAAAATTTGCAATTTGGCTGTAGAGTACTGTAATTAATTGCTACACTAATAGATAAAAGACTTCCGCACTTTCAAAAAAATTTTATTCAGTATTTCCCAAAGCAGGAAGAAGGAGCTCCTTTGCAATCTGATCCTCGGGCTCTATTCAGCCCTTGAAGAAAGGGACTGTCATGTGCTTTGGCAGGAACTGATATATTCACTGTTTCCTTGATCTTCATTGTCAGTACATAGAGACATATTTGAGGGGACATCTGTGGTGGTTTGACCCTGTCTGAATGCCAGGTGCCCACCAAAACCTCTCTGGATAGGGGAGAGAAAATATAATGAAAAGCTCATGAGCTGACGTAAGGGCAGGAATTACTCAGAGTCACAGAACAGGCTGTTCCTGAAGAACTGTGCCCTGTGGACAAGGGGCCCATACTGGTGGTAGAGAATAAAGTTAAACCCAGGAAGAAGGCAGTGGTTAGGGGAAGGTGCTTTTCAAATTTGTTTTACTTCTCATTGTCCTACTCTAATTTTGACTGATAAAAAATTCAACTAATATCCCCAAGTCAAATCTGTTGTGCTTGTAATGGTAATTGGTGATCTCTTCCCGTCCTTACCTTAACTCACAAGCCTTTTGTTATCTTTTCTCTCCCTCTGTCCAGTTTGAGGAGGAGAGTGAGAGTGTGGCCTTGATGGGCAACTGCTCTACAGCCAGGGTCAAACCACCACAACATCCAGCATGTTCTTTCAAATGCTTGCAAATGACACCCCTCTTATAAAGGAACTTTTCACTTGCAGAGGAAGTGTCCACTTAGCTGTTGCCACTGTTCAGTAATCTGTCACACATGAGAGGGATGGATAAGCCCTCTGAATGTAGCTATGGGCTGGACCTTTGAACAGGCAAAGTGCAGATTCATGGAAGCTGGGTTACAGGTATCAACACGAAAACATGTTAGTTTATCTAAAGAAATGGAAAAGAGATGGCATGTTACAAAATAGAAATAAATCAAATAACTCCTAGATTCCAGTGTTTATGATAAAATTAAAATTTCAAAACAAGCTTCAAAAGTTATTTTAGACTTACTTCTTTTCTACAGAAAACACCTGGAGAGTTAAATGCAATATTCTCTGTTTTAGATTTATAGTGAAAGAATATTAGAAGTACTTGTTTCAATTCTTTTTCTAACATAGGGAGACTACAATAGTTCCCCAGGCAATTATTTTATGTTTTGTGCCCTTATTTACAGAATGTCAACTGTTGCCTTTGCATCTAATAAAAAGGTAATGTGGCAATGCTGTAAACGCTGATACTGTAGGTATCAGACTTTATCATACTAAAAGTCAGCTAAGCTTTTTATTTTGTGCAAGAATTCTATCAGGATCCCTAGGCAATGATCTCTGACATTTTATATCTTTTTCTTGCATTTATGCAACTGTACTAATATACTGTCTTGCTAATATTTCACATCAACTTTTCCTCATGCATTAGAATATTTGAACCTTGTGCCTTGTGTTCTTTCCCTCTTTCCGATCATCCCCACCTCCTAAATAGCTTACAGCGCTTTTAATGCATGTTACCTGGACCTCAAAACTCCATATAAGTATTTCTTCTTTCCTGATTTGGAGTTATCTAATTCAAGGTCTTTCACTATTGCAAACAATCCCAAGTCCTCTCTTCTGCACACCATGGTGAATATGTAGGATGTATAACCTTTACTAACGTTTTTCTACTTTTCACATCTCTGTTTAGTGTTTGAAAGGGCTGAGAAATTTCACTGGTCTTCTCAAGGAAAGCTAATTTCCCTCTTACCTGCTCCTCTGAGGACTACCACCTACTGGCTGGATTTTATACACTGCCAGAGAAATCCAGAACTTGTGTCTGTTAAAGTTAGAGTTACATTACAACCAGACCTTTTTCCGTAGTACAGATTGTGTGGCTGTATTGTCTCAAAACAGACTCGTTTGTTGCCCTGCCACTTAAAACTTTTTCAGCTTTTCAGTTTGTTGCTCTTTTGATTACAATTTCTGGTAATCTGTAGTCTTGTGGGTCCCTTCCAACTCAGGATATCCCATGATTCTATCAATTGCTTCCTGGTCAAAGCCAAAATATCTGCTGCTTTTATTAAGATCAGTACTTCTCTAGATCTTTCTCCTTCTTGTAATACACCTCACAATTTCTGTGTGCTTTCAGTTGCTCTTCCATTTATCTGTCATTTTACTTAGAGAGGGTCACTGGTGTTTATTGTGTGGAATTTGTCATGTTTTCTTTTCAACTTGTCCCAATTCTAAGTATCATTTATTAAGAAACATTTAAACAGACAAGTTGGATCAGGAACCACACTATTAGGGTGATGACTCCCATTTGCACTTGCATCCTTTCAAATTTTGTTTCAGGAACGAAAGTTTCATCACCCGTCATCTCTTGCATTAATTTCCTAATTCTTTATTACAGGTCCCATATATTTTCTTTTGAACTTTTGGAATACTTAGGTCTCATAAAAGTTCAATGCCCTGTCTAATTCCCCTTCATTGTCCACACACATTGTGCGCAATGTCCTTCATTTTTCATGCACAATTCTTCAGCCAGATTTTTTAAGCAAAGCTGGAAATTTGCAGAATCCTAAATTTACCTGTCTAAATTCAGACCTCATTGCTGCTTGCTTAATACAGTTTTGTTTTCCTTCTGGAACATTGCATCTTTCCGTCTTCGCCACTAACTCTTTGCTCCACATTGGGTTGGCAGGTTTGACAAACAGGAAAGCTGCAGATTGCAAGGGAATGCATAGAGTAGTGATAAGTGAATTAAGAAAGACAAGCTGCTGTGGGCGGATATGTGATTATTAGAATTATGGTTAACAAGCAGAGAAAAGTCCAGGGAACATAATGAAATGAGAAGAGTTATGGAAACCAGCTTGCTAGTGTATAATGAGGGAAATGGTTATAACCCTCACCCATCCTACATGACTGTATACACTAATGTAATTTATAGATTGCATCAAGGTAGGACATTCCACACGCTATACATTTCAAGATAATATTTACTAATATTATTATAGACAATACTAGCCAATGCTTGCCAAACCATTACAAAAAAACCCATGTAAATTAGTAAAATTCTGTAGAAATCCATATGACTTGCTACTCACTTTTTTATCCTCTTGCTAATGGTTACATAATGTGTGTGATACTATGTGGAGCTGTTATCTTTGTTGTTATGTAAAGGTTGCTTTGCTTAATTTCAGTGGCAACAAGTTGAAAAATAAAATAAGAATGTGTGTACTTGGAGTAATAAAATACATAAACAGCTAACACTAATTTTTTTTGCTTAAATTTCATCCATCTTTATAAATAAATTTGGCATAAGCAGTGCAGAACTGTATTTGAATGTGTGGGTGTTTTTAACTTTCAGTAAATCTCCCCATTGCATATACTACTGCACCCTTAAATTTAGTACTAAAATTACTTAGATTCAAATAGATGAGAAAAGGACTCCACAATGCCATTTGCATTGAAATCTTTAGCAAATTTGGTTGATTGCAAATCTCCCCTTCAGCACAATACAAATTCCTTCTAAAATGTCCTTAAGTCTCACCAACTTCTCTAAAGTAGCTAGGGCTTCTTATGTACAAAGGTAAGTATTTATACTTGCGGCCTACAAGAGCAGACAATATTTGTAATCAGTTTATTTAGAAAATTTAGGAGAAACTATAAAGAGTTCATCAGCTTCAAACGGTTAAATCCTCAACATTTCAAATAGAGTAGGTAATATATATCTCACTGAAAAAAATGCCTCTTGAGTGGCCTGATTATTACAACTGATAAATTATTCACACTAATTCAAAAAATAATAAAAAATAATGGAAATAACATCAAACTGTCTCATATATTTCACTGAAAAAAGCGCATTCAACATCTTTTGCATTTACACCCAAGTTACTGTATAAAGAGGTATTTGGTGTTTTGCTAGAAATTTATCCAGCTAGAGGTTGCCTATAGTCTTTGAATTCTGGACAAACTAAGTACTACAATAACTTTACACTGTATCTTATGAAAGCCATGGGAAAAATCTGATGTCTTACTCAAGAACCCAGCTCCTTTCTAAAACAAAAAATGCTTGACCTCTTGTCCTGCCGCTATGCAACAGCCTGCCAAATAATTATGCTCAAACTTTTTATTAGTATTTTTCTTCTTAGTGTTCTGATGATAATTACATTCTGATGACATTCTTCTGCTTTTAAGTAAAAGTGACTAGTTCAGAACCATTCAGGCTGTGATGTGCAGCACTGTAAAACAGCTAAAAGTAGTGATTAAAACAAAATAAGTGTATTTTCCATAAGAGGCATCTAATATTTGCTTCTAAGTCAAAGGCGACAAGGAGTGGCACAATAGCACCCTAAGGGAAAAAGAAAAAGAAAAACCTGATGGCAGTGTCCTAGCTTAATTTCAAAAACATCAAGCATTAATATTGCACAGCTGTGGAACCCAAGTGTAACATCTGAAAAAAGGGTTCTTTTTAACTCTGTGAACAGATCTGTTGTTCGGTTACCAGGATTTCATTTAGATGATATTCAATTCAATTCTGAGAAATATATGGATGCCTGCTGCATAGCTCTGCACTAAGCCTCCGGGTTATCTCATCTTTCACTCTTACAGTTTATTTAAACACATTTCTCCAACTGCTCAATTCATTGCTTGTAAAAGGGAGATGTTTGAATCTCCAGATTTTGATTCTAATTTCACTAGTTTTACTCAGCTCTCAGTAAGGAATCAACTCCACCATCTCTTCTGACTTTAGAAAATTTCTCAAATTGTTTAAATTGGGATTTATTCTTTATTTGGAGATTTTTCTTTAACTGGATCCTCTCTATCCTTCGTATATGAGAATCTTGAACAATTCCCTGTGCCTGGATGTTCTTCTATTTTTTCTGACCATCATATCTTGTAGTTAGTTTTATGGTTTCTTTTACATAAATGGTACCAGTACTAGGGAACCAGCTGTACCCAGAATTTCTACCTTCTTCCATTTATCAAAATCTTAAGATTTTTACTCTCCCCTGGAGTTTGAAATGCTTTCTACTCAAACCATGCTTTCACACAGTCCCTCAGGGGCTGGTCAAGGCTCTTTGGCATCAGTTGAGGAGGAGAAATAGACCCCTTTATTTCCTTCATTTGTGGCTATCCTGAATGCTATTCTTTGAAAATGACCAGTTTCTGTTACATATTTCATTGGAAGAACCTCTGTGTTAAGTTTCAGGAACCTAATTCATGTATTTCACTGTATTCAAATCAGAATCAGAGGTAAAAAACTGAATAAAATGAGACAAAATTTCATAACTGCTTTGGATACTTAAACAAACCCCTCTGGCAATGCAAGAGAAATATACTGGGGAAATGATACACTATATTATTAATGTTGAAAAAATGTAAAAGGTGTATTGAAATCCACCATTCCTTTCCTGAAAGATGTTGTAAACTGTAACTGGCAGCTACATTCTAGAAAGGCAGAACATCTGTTTCATTTGTGAGAAAGATAGTCTCATGCTTTACAGAGGGCTGTTAACATAGAAATGGTTATTAATTCATCTCAGTTTCTGGAACTTCTACTAATTCCACAATGAAAACTCAGAAAAAAAATATATTTTACCGTAAAAATAAAAGCTGACGTTGAATTTCCTGTTACCTGAGCAGTGATTCAGAGTTTTTAGTTGCAAAGAAAAACCCTTAAGTTTTCAACAAAAGAATCCTGGCAACGAATGAGGAATTTGTCTATGTGAGGAACAGTCAGATTGCAGACCTCTACCCTAGCACTCTGGCAAAATACTTCCAGTAGCAGCTTAATCCTAAATAGTCATAAAAGCTGAACAAGAGGTTTTCCTGGAGAGCCAGGAAAAAAACTCATTCAGTATTTCCTTCCTGTCACTATTCCACTGCTATTCACTGCAGTCAATTCCTTTTCATCCTTTGTATTCCCTGTCAGGCCTGCTATTGCGCAAAGGGAAATGGTATATTGAAGGAAGAGAATTTAAGCTGATCAAAGTTACTCAAAGCCAAGTAATACACAAATTAAAGAGAAAGAAAATTTCAAAACAAAGAAGAATATAAGTAATAATAATACAGGGGAAAACTAGTACTGAAAAGAGTGGCACATTTTACAGAGGATGGCAATATCAGAAAGCCCCTTATATAGCTAAAGGTAAAACTAAGAAAAATATCTGAATATTGACTCCAACAACATTATAAAAACAAACATTGAAAAAGAAATAGTGAAAAAGACCTGGGAACACCTACTTAATAGATGAACATGATATCTGAAGTGGTAGCCTGAGGATCCTCAGAGCTTATCAAACTTGATTTTCACTGTTTTGTCCCTGATTTTTCGTCTTAGTGAATTACACCAGCTGAAGCTTGTGCTATACCAGACATTAAAGAAGCCACATACACACACAAAAAATTTATTGAGAGGTAGATTTTCAAATATCCAGTAAGGTGTAAGCTGTCAGGAGTCTGTCTGTGATTCAAATATTGACAACACATCTCTCTTCCCCCGTGGTTTCAACACACTGTGTCTTCTCTTGCAGTGGACATATTAATGAGGCCTCTAATCTTAACATTGCCAAGAATGTTCATTTTCCAAGGAAAAGAAAATTACACATAGTTGAATCTTTTAGAATTCTTTGAATGTAGTTT
Source organism: Callaeas wilsoni (assembly GCA_013398955.1). NCBI lineage: Eukaryota > Metazoa > Chordata > Aves > Passeriformes > Callaeidae > Callaeas > Callaeas wilsoni. Next base: position 187,716 of record VWPU01013247.1, on the reverse strand, counting down.
TGTGAATTCCTCTGAGTATAGTTTGGGTAGACTTTAATTGTCTTGTCAAAGACTTGAGAAGTCTGAGAAATGAATTAAACATGAATGGAAAGGCCAAGTATTGCTATGGATAAAAATCTACCTAGAGGACAAGAGAGAATAAATGTTTTATTGTGAGAAATGATTAATAGTTGTCTTTCCTACAAGAACTGTCCCTGAAAAGCAAGTGAGGACTGAGACAACAAATGTGAAAATTACTTAGGCTAATTAGGACCAGAAAGAGCTGTGAAGAGCTCCAGAAAGCTGTAACCAAATGGGACAATGGGCAACTTGATAAGCAGACAACTTTTTGATATTACCGAAAGCTAGGTAAAGTACATAAGAAAGAGAAATGCAAATCTTTCTTCTCAAAAATGCCAATCATAAATGAAGAGTTGTGAGTATCAAATTGGAAACAAGTCTATAAGTCAATAGTGAAATCTCATCGGGGCTTTTGGTGACTGTGCTTTTAAAAAGATGCTTCAAAATGAAAGCAGCTCAAGAAGGGTGAAAATACTGAAGCCGTAGGGAGGAAAGAGGCTGAAAAGGTTAGGATTATTTGCTTTAGAAATGACTAAGAGAGAATATGAGGAAAACCTACAATATAGTCAATGGTAGGCAAGATGGAGTGAACATACTTATCTGCTTGTTTCATAACGTGAGAACATGGAGACATTCAATTTAGTTCAAAGGCAGAAACCTGAAAGATTATCTGTACCTTTTCACATACGGTGAAGTTAAACTGTGACGCTTCTACTTTCAAGAGTTTATTTAGGCTAAATTTAGTGAGCTTCAAAGAGGAATTGAGTATTTATATGATGATCAAGTCAGAGTTCTCCAAATTAGTGACAAATAGAACTTTGGATGTTAAATTCTGCCTTTTATGGTTTTTATGCTTAAATCAGTCTCTAAAAATTAGAAAGGAGTGGGTGACCTATGTAGGGGGGCAGATTATGCCATACCTATGCCAACTGCGGAATGCTTGACTCAGTCAGAACTTGACTTAGTTCTTCTCTTTTTAAACACAAATTACTGTATAAAATATCCATTCAACATAGTATGGCATTTAGTTTTCTTCCATGTTTCTTTATAGTTTAATTGAATATGCAAATTCTAATGTACAATTACTTTAGTTTTTTACAACATTGCATTATGACTCAAATCAGCAGTCAACTCAAAGTGAATTCAAAAACAAATAAGAAATGAAGATAGTTACAAATGCAATCTGAAGTACATGAACAACCACTTTATTTAGCTAGCAAAAATCTAACGGATGCCTGAGCAGGTCTCCCAAAGGAATAAACAAGCAATTAAAAAGTCAAAATCACAAAAATGTCAGTGGTTATTTTGGCTCTCTTCCCCAGCAGGAGCATTCATTAAATAAACATGAGTCTTCTTTTTATATTTCTGTGTTTTTGCCTTTTCCTTCAGTGCTCATTTCTCCTTTGCTTTTGTCAAATTTTTTGCTTTTGTTTTGTTTGGTATTGCTTTTTTCTACATTTTATATTATAACCTGGATATAAGGAATATAAATTGCAAACTAGTGTTTCCAGCTGTTGGAATTACAGTTATGTGAAAAAAGCCTCCAGGGCAGAAAAGTGTATAAAAATCTGCTTATTATGAATCAAAGTTTTGGGGTTTTTTTGCTGAGATAATATAACATTAACAATAGGATAGGAATATCAGCTTGTATTCTGAAAAGAGTTTAGGAATTGTTCTATTAATTTCACAAAATATCAAGTTCTCAGTGTTGGTTTTTGTCATTTTCCCCATTTATTCTAACTAGTCCTCTAAATTATTTTCTTCTAGAGTTGATCCATTAAATAAAAGAAACCACAACATATGGTTTTGATTACACATATTGTAGCATTAAATATTGTCTTTGATTCTACATAAAAAGAATATTTATGCGAAAATGAACCATCAAGGAACAAGGTTATTCTTAGTTATATTAAAGAAAATGCTTTTTACATGGTTTGGGTTATAGGAAAAAAGTTGAAAAGAATAATGGCTCACCTGCATCATTGTATAAGCTGATTATGGATTTTGGAGAAATTCCTTCAATAATTATTCATTACTATGTTCCTTTCATCTTTCTCTCAAACTCTTGGTGCCAACTATTGGCAGAAATAGAATAATGAAATGTATGAATTGCTAGATTTTATTAGCTATAGCAGGGATTATTATGTTCCCTGTCATGAAATATTTGAAAATACTAATTTTACTAGAAAATCACTGTATTTTTCGATGTGTAACCACATCAATTTTTTTCTGAAATAACAAAACTTTTTAGTCATTAATTATAATGTCTAACACATTTTTAAATAATCCATAAAATCCTGTAAATCTTACAGCAGGACACCTGATCCCATTTAGGGTTCAGTTGAATACTTGGCAGGAAATTTATATGAGTGATCTTTTAAAAGCCATCCTGTCACTCTCTCAGCAACGTTTTATCAGTCTGAGTACTGCCTCCTCTCTTTTCCTTTTAGTTTCATTAACTCCTGGCAGTAGCCAAGCTTATTCATAAATGAAAATGAGAAGAGAAGACCTTGATGAGGTTCATTATCTCTGAAAGTGATAATTATGTTATGATCAGAGGACAAGATGTTGATGCAGCAAATTTTGATAGGTGGAGCCTCAAGCATAAAATTATATACCCAGTAACAAATGTCCATGATGATAGCTTGGAACAAAGCAGAGAGTGAATAGCAGCTTTCTGTAAAGAAAAAATTGTGGTGAAAGAGTCCTGGTGGAAGCATAATGAGCGAAAAAAGAGCACATAAAACAGGTTGGAAAGATTGCTGTTTTCTCTTTGTAGTGTCACTGGAAATTAAAAGAAAGCTTAAGAGCAGTCAGAACTAAATAGCCATTCAAAAAATGGTAAAAGCTAAAAATGAGATTAGTTACAATGAGTTCAGAGTATTTCATGATCCCTGAAAATGATATAGATTTCAGTCTCAGAAAGAAGAGAGTACAGAAAAAAAAGTTTTACTTTAGATAATTCTACTTTGGGTTGTGACACTGTACAGACATTACAGCAAGACTGGTTAAACAGTTAAAAACAGCAACACTCCTGAGTCCGAAAGCTGTTATTAACCTGCCTCATCTTCTGCATAATCCTGTAGAAATGCTGTCATTGTTGTTAAGCAAAGCAGCTAGAGTTATTTAAATCCCACTGAAGACATTTGGGCCTACTTTCTCCTTGAAAGGCATCTTATTCCTTGCCCTACCTTGTTGTCTAGGCTTCCTCAATAATTCGTGCAGAAAAGAAAACATTTTTGGAGGACAATTTACATCACCTGCACTAGGGTCTGTCTTTGTATAGAATTAATCAGCCTTTGGAGGCATATAATAATCTACTACAAAATCAGCCTAGATGTCTGGTTTAGACATCACATAACTTTTGAATACTTAAAATTAATTTATGTGACTTTCACCCTTGAACTCCAGCACATAGTTTGGATGAAGAGGTTTTGCCCACATGATCAAAGCCAAACAAATTTTAGGGATTTAGCTGAGCCTTGAGAAGTGAAACAAGCCATGTTCATCTGCAGGATAGCACCACAAGCTTCACTGAGAACACAGAGATTATACAACTAAATATTATGTGGCATAGGAAGCAGTAAATAAAAATCTAAGTTGGATAAATCAGAGGAAAGTTATCCGTATCTCTTATCTCTCCTTTCATTACTGGAACTATTTTACAGTCTGTGCATTTATTCCTTTCCAAGCAAAATATTCCCAGTGGACTTTCAAAGGGCTTGATCACTTAGACTCATTTCAGATGTAAATCTGTTGATGTAAAAAAATTCAAGCGTTGAATCTGGTTCTGGATTAGACACAGAATGACCTTCTGAGGGCAATTCTGACCTGCAGTTTTTAAAAGAATTTGGACAAGAAGGACTAAGACTAAATGCATTAAAGAAATGTATTATGGAGTGACCCTGAAGCAGTTTATTCGCTGGCTACGTAAACAAGATTAAAAGTATTTTATGAGAAATACAGTTTGATTTCAATGTCATTCCTCTTCCTTTGGAGTTTACTTCTGCCCTTATTACATGTATTCAGATGTTGAATGGGAACCTGCAAGCTGGTTAAGTTGGAATTTCCATTGAAAATTTGATGCAGAAAATATAAATGCACTACTTGCCTTTTGCTTTCTTTAGTTCATTTTGTAGAAAGAAGTGGTAGAAGAATAAAAATACATTGTATTTCACTTGTGAGTGCTTCGTCAAAATGTCTGTGTTTTATAGGACCGCTCTTTTACTTACTTTAGCTCTTTTGAAATCTAGTAATTGGGAGCCAAAAAGGCAGCCTATACTGTAATTATTCTCTCTGTAAAAATGTGAACAATTAAGGGGTTTCTTTGCCTCCTTTTGTATCCACCTTCTCTTGATGATCCTTTTAAAGGGTTTCTTTCTAGGGTATATTTTTCAAATGTGTCTTTTTAGATTAGGTGTTGAATGTATATTTTTGTAAATCCCATAGGGTTTAGAAAGGTGATATACACATCATATGTATATTTAGGAATGTTTGGTGACAAATGGAAATCGAGGCATTGGAAACCAGTGTACTTAATGGATCAACTTTTTTTAAAACTTCAGTAAGCACAAGACTGAATGTTTCATGGCATAACTATATTTTAAAAAATCTTCAGGTTTCACCAAGAAATCTCTTTTTTCTTTTTCTCTGGCATTTGCTGTTAGATGCACAGATACAGTAAAGGATACCTGCTTTGTTCACTGTATTTTTAACTCCAAAGTCTGGTTTTGCTAGTGCAGTGTTAAGGTGTCATTCTCTAAAGTGGTAATCAGCACCATTTTCTGAGTGAGTGCCTGACTGTTTCTACTGTGCAAAATGTTCTCCTGCAGTACAAATTAAAAAACAAATTATGGTCACTATAATGAAAACAGGGAGACTTCACGGATTTATTTTGCATCAGCTCAGAATAGGGATTGTTTTCATCTGTGGAATGTCTGTAGATAGTGAGTTAATAAGAGTAAAATAGTTGTATAACTGCTATTGTTAAGAGCAATATGTTGTTTTTCTATGTTTTTGTGAGATGCAAAACGCATGCAAATTAAACTGACCTCTTCAGTGAAGGCACAACACATGCTATGTTCTTGCTCATGACCTATCACATTGGAGCCTGAATTCTGCCCAGGGATACTAGCTTTTAATGAATAAAAAGACTGAAAAAGAGAAAAGACAGAGCAGTAAATAACTATGATAATAGCAGTAAGTAGAAAGCTCACTCGCCAATGTAATGGTTGCAAATATGAATGTATGTTTGAGCTTATTTACATAACGGTTGTTCATATGTACCAGATGCTTCTTCACAACCCTAGTCAAACAATAAATACTGATTTGAGTCATAACAGTTTAACAACACAGCCAGAATACAGGTTTACTTGGGGCAAACTGAGAGAAAAGATATGTGACATTATATGAGTAGGCTATATTAGAGAAAAAAATTCAGCTGAGTAGCTCAGTCTGTTCTTTCCATACATAATAGATTCTGTGTTATGGCTGAAAGGAGGACAATACTCCATGTCTTGTATCAAAGCAAATAGCAGGAATATTTGATGTGTAATTCCAAATTGTCACTGACTTTCCCTACATGGTGAATAGCTTTCTAATTTGCATCTTTTGTAGAGGGCTAAAGGAACATAGGATATGAATATATTGTTCATTTTTTAAGCAAAAGACAACAGTCAGTTATTTGATCTGAATGGCAATTTCCACTGTACAAAGCTGTACAGCCTAAGTGTCAACCTCAGGAAAGTAATAGAAGAATTGATATGGTACTTGACTAATAGAAAATCAGTCAGGTAAGGTAGTTAATGACAATGAAATGGAATTTTTTTGGAAAATATATACTGTCAACACTGATAATCTGATATTCTTTTTTTTTGCCTGTAAGACTATAAGACAACTGATAAAAAGTAATTATCAGTAAGGCATTTGTCTTCCTTCTGCATGACATTTTGATTAAGAAAGTAGAATGATACAAAGTCAACATGATATGCATTGACTGAATTGAAGCTGACTAACAAGCAGCCAAAACAAAACAGTAATTGTCACTGAGGGGGTCGATTCCAGTTGGGTCTCACAAAGATTTCCTCTTGGTCTCATTCTGTTTAATATTATAAGTAATGGGAAAAACCCCATAAAATCAGTACTGATAAAGTTGACAGATGACATAAGGAAAGAGATTGATAAAAAATGGGTATGTTAGGTCACAGAATATCAGAAAATATTGTATGCTTTAATATAACCAAATGAAACATCCCATAGATACAAAAAAGTATGTAGCTCAAAGTTAAGGGAGATTGTCTATGGAAACCTACCATCTGTGGTGTCCAAAAAGTTAAATGAGGTTATAATAGAAGGCTTTTATAATTGTTGGAGGTGTAAAAACAGAGGGAGGTAGACTAAAAAATCCAAATAATAGGATATAATTTACTATTTGTTCATTACATGGGCAGACTTAGACTAAGGAGTCCAATTCCACTAGGCTTTAGAAGGAAACATACTTCAGGTGGCAGAAAAGGCTTCAGAAACTTTGGAACCTTGAGAGGTCTTTTCTTCTGAGTTATTATAGTGGTGCTGGGTTGAAAGTTGGACTGGATGATCCTAAAGGTCTCTTCCAACCTTGATGATTCTATGATTGTAATTTTCCTGCCAATTTCTGTAGTTAAACGAGATTGTCAAGGGGAGGAATTTGCCTCCTGTGTTTTCTGTCCTCCAGGCAAACCACACTAGATGCTAGGTTCAGCTATATTTGTTTTACTGGTACTATTTCTAATATCTTAAACAATTTTAAGATTGTTTACAACCTGAAAATACAGATATTTTATGTAAATTAAGGCCTATTATGCAAACAAAATGTGTATGCTCCACTAGCAAGCTAGCAGTAAATGCATAGTATTTATGCAATGTTTTGCTTCTGTGCTTATTTCATCTCCTTTACTCAAATGATGATGCCCTCTGTCTTCCTCCCTACTGACATTTTCTCCACTAACCCAAAACCACTTTACCTTTGAGAAGGGTTAATCTTCTTTCATGCGTGGCCTTTATGTTTGCTTTAAGCTTTAGCAAAAGGATTTGGAATGAGGTATGGAAATGAAGTTAAAGCGCAAGGGCATATTGCCTGATAACGTAATGTTAAGAAAAAATAAAGAATTTATAGAATGGCTAGATTTATATTTGCCTATATTTAGATTGAGGGGTCAGAACAAGACAGTTAATTTATTGTAATATTCTAAGAGAAAATATATATTTAGGTGTCAGTGACTAGAAAATACCACACCTTTTGGCTTAAAAAAAAAAAACCAATGTAGAAAAAAATTTACAATTTACTAAACGGTTATAATAAGGTAAAGAATAGAAAACAGACAGAGGGAAGGTAAACTGAATCTTTTTATGAAATGATATTTTAGAAACTATTTTATGTTCAACAATTTGGCATAATTAGCTACCTCTGTATAGGATAAATTAACAGGGCAAAATATAAGATGAAATCATAAGCGATCAAGGACAAGAATCACTTTTTTCAGGTCAAGTACCAGAGGTCTGATCTTGTGTTACCCTGCATCTTGCCTAGCCTTTCTCTAATGAGCAAAATCATACACAGGATAGATATAAAATGCCCTTTTACTGTGTGAAGCAATTTGTGTGCCTGTGTAGGACCTTCTCACTCTTCTGAGACTGAACAAAGTATAGAGCAGAAAAGAATGGGTAGAGAGACATGGAAGGCGAGACAGGGGTGCCTGTTGAAAAAGCTCCCTTATTCAGTCTGCAGTCCACAAATACTCAGCATAATTGCTTCTCTCTATAGCTTTGGTTTTGTTGCTTATTTGGTCACGTAGATAAAAATTATAAAAGACATCCTTTGAAAATTCTACCTGAAAGAGGTAATGTGGTGTTAAGGTCAAGAGTTACCTCTCCTCCTCAAATTTTTGACAGCTGCACGGCCCAGGAGGAATGAGAAATAATAGTCCCAAAGAGGTCTTTGGTTGTTAGGCATTGTATGAAATATGCAGATGTTAAATAGATTACAGCAATGATAAAAAAGATAAAATCACTTTGCTAGATGATCAATAGTATCATCTTCTACTACTTTAAGTTACCATATATTTCTGCACTAAAATTAATAGATATATTAATGAAACAGGGAAAGGAACCCAGTGACTTGAACTTAGGCAAAAAGGTGAAAATTCCACAATGTTCTAAACTACATAAGTGAATTTGCTTTTACAATACTTCTGAAAAGTAGCATTTTGTGTCATATGATGTTTATAATCACAGATAAGTTGATCATTCTAAAATCAGTGGTGTTACTTTTTGTCAGCCATATCACTGTCTTTGTTGGTCTAAACTTTTCTACCAGTTTTGTTATAATTTTTCAGATAAATGATATGTCCTGTTGCATTATCCAGCATGGTCCTCTGAAATAGATTTTTATTATCTAATCATTTCCTCTAAATTTCAGTATTAGTCACTCTACCGTATGATGTGGCTTCTATCAATCTCCACTGATCAAGTTTGAATAACTTTTCCTCTGTTACCTGTCTTTCCTTCTGGACTGGAGTATATTAAACAACTTTCCAGTTATGGAAACTTTGAGTGTAGATAGTTTTTAATAATTTTGATTTGTTGCAGGAAGCAAAAAGCCTGGAATCTCAGCAGGGTTAAATACATTCAGCTTTCCATAGTTCTATGAAATTAAATGGCAGTGTGCCAGTCTATATACTGTGAGCTTCTACACATAAATATGGAAACAAGCTACTCTTCTTGCGAAAAGTATTTGAAGCTTTTCTACATATTACCACTTTTTTATTTTTATTTTTTTCCTAGGGAAAGTAAACTCTTCCACATACTACTCTAAGGGTTTGCAGTTGTGACAATGGGGAAAAAAGCAGTGCCCTCTTCTTGGCAGGCAACAGAATGAAAACAAAGGCCATCTATAATTCAGAACTACAGTGTATCAAATAAAAATAAAATCATAATAAAATAATAATGATGTGATTCGTGAGCCAGAAACTCTGATTGTTCAAGAAATGTAGTAATAAAGTTCAGAATGTAATTCATTAGTGATATGAAATAGACGAGTTTTCCAGCAGGAGCTAAAAAAGTCTCAAAGTAATTTCTTCATTAGAGTTTAATAGAAATTGAACATGAATTTGTGCATAATTAAGGTTGAATTAGCAGCAAAAGTGAGACATAGCATGCATAGCACACTCACAAATGATGAGAGTACTTTGCTTAAGAACAGCAAAGTCTGGACAAGCAAATCCCACTTTTAAGATATTCATTTACACTTTACTGCAGTGTATAATGAGTTTAGTGTGGTATTCAGGGTGCTTAATAAAAGGTAAGTTCCCAATGGTCAAAGTCTTAATTAAAAAAATGTCCTGAATAAGCTACTATTCCCCTTTTTGTTGTTATGACTGTAATCAGTGAAGACATTTAAATTCTTGGACACCTTATAGAGCTGAAGATTACTTTAATTTAAGTGTTAATCAGAACTATTTTTTATATGCAGCAAAATGGCAGTATTTGCTTTTTCAAGGACATAGGGTTATAACTGAATATATAACTGAAAGATCAGGAGGTGAGGACTGAGGGACAGCATCTGCTTCTCTGCTTTGGGAAGCTTGGAGTCTGCTGCTTCTTGACTGCTCAGGCAGATGTACGGAGTGCAGGTACTTTTTTTGGTGTTTCACTGTTCATGTAACCTTCTGCAAGTTCATCTTTGGTTTCTGTTTTCACCTTTATAAGGCAATTCAACTACTGCAATTCTGTACCACCATTTCCCATGCTGTGTAACTGTCAGGAAGGCATTGATGTGATGTAAAGGCAAATATTTGTCTCTGAAGTGGCTACAGGGTACTTGCTCAGTCCCTACCTCAGTGAACTTCGTGGACTTCCCAAGTGATATCAACCAAATTTTAATGCCGTGATGTAGCACCCAACTGTATCCCATCTCTTTTATCTAGAATGTATTCATTCCCTGCATTGAAAAGGCATGCTACATTAAAAAGAAATATCTGAGTCACAAAATATACATTCCAGGCATAAGCATTTTAATAGATGATGGGTTAATTAATTAAGTTGCTGATTAATTTCAATAAAGCAAAGAGTTTATCTTGAAAAGGGTTGAAATTCCAAAGATGAAGGTGCACAAATGACTTGCTTGAGTATTCACAGTGTTTGAAATATGAAGAACTGACAAATATGGAATAGGAAATGTGAGAATTGAACAGTTTGCGTACTTTGCAGATACAAAGCAAAAAGCAAGACAGATACTCCCATTTTCTTACAGAAAACAGGAGACCTGGAGAAAGATATAAAAATACTCTTTTTGTGGTATCAATTTGTATTAGTCCATAATGCAGACACTGCTCTGATTAAGTCTGGTGTGACAGAAAATTAATGCTCATAAGTCTGAATAAAAAGCTTACAACTTAATATTGCTGTATCTAAAGACAGTCCCTGGAATGGAGAGTACAATCCAACAGAAATAGAAATAGTTTTGTTTGGTGTGAGATGCCACTCTCTCAAAATCAGTAACCATGAGTGGTACTTCATAGACTGATTTCACTGGTGGGAAGGAGATGTGGCTTTTTTCATCGAGAAGCATGTATGTGTAGTGTGCATCTCACCCAGACATACCTCAGAAATTACTCCCTTTTGTGATTTGAAACATCCTATTCACACTTTTGAACTGAAATAAATGAAAATTTTATAGGCTATTAATCTAAGTGAATGTAAGCATAGAAGTAGAATCTAAAAATACTTTATTATTCTATTAATTATTTTAATACTCATAATACTTATTATTTATCATTGCCTCCTATGGAAAACAAAAGGTAAATTGATCTCTTTAAATTATGACTTATTACCACTGCTAGCTCTTTCTACTAATGCTCTTAGAGGTTTCTGTAAAATATAAACCAAATTTTGTTTCAGAGACATTCTTAAAACATCTCTGATTCATCCAAAAACTTTATATGTTACCTATATATTCTAAATGCAAAATATGGTGTAGGAATTTTAGTAAATAAAAGTAAACACCTCTTTATTTTTATTTTTACTCTGAGGCTCTAAAATTACTGCATTTTTGCCATAGTGCTGCATTTAAGTTTTCTGTTGAGTATTCATATGACTGTAATACTGGCAACTGTCCAACTTTCTCCTCAGAGCTTTAGATGCTTCTTATGAGTGCCGTTTAATATTTGAGATTTTCATTTTTTATTAAGCAGTAATATACATATATAGGATTACAATTATGGCAAATATACCAAATCTCTATTTTAAAAATAAAGACAAAATAACTGCTTTCAGAAAAATTATTATAGCAAGTTTTAGTGCTTATCTTTACCAACGCTTAAAATGTGTTTCTTCTCAAGCTACAATATGGTAATTGTGCTTCTGAGACTTTTTTCATTACTATTATGCCAAGGTACCATTAAAACAGAAATTTAAGAATAATTTCATCTAATCATTGCCACCCATTTTTCCAGCAAAACAATAAAATAAAGGAACAAGAACATAATAATTAAAATTATCATTTAAGCTTAGTTAATATAAATGTTTAAGAAAAGACAAGCATATTAGGGTAGAGGGTTTTTTAAAACCATACCAAAGCCTTACTACAATGTCCCTTTTAAAAAGGAGATTAATCTAATGTATCAATATCTTTTCACTGAAAAATATCACATTCGCAAAGGTAAATCCTGTCTCTCAGGCTGCTTGTTGTTGTCTATGTATTCTTGGAAATGTTAGAAAGAGCTCTCTTCCCATCCATTTTTTAAATAAAGATCTAAAAAATAATGTTTGAGTTAAATTTGCTCTTACTACAGAGAGCAAGCCATATATATAAACATATCACAAATAGTATCCATACAGCAGTGGTTTGCCTCTTGTAATACTGGCCATCTTTTATGCTTTTTGTTTTTATTTATTCCTTGCCTGCACTGTTAGTGATTTAGCATTTAATGGAATAAAAAGGTGAATGAAGGAGAAGGATGAAAATGATGATAAAATTTGTGTGTCTGCTTTGTGAGCCATCTGTCCTAACACTGTCACTGTCTCTTCTGATTGAATCCCTTTCCCATCTTTTTTAAGACATTCATTAATGTAAGTCATTAATGTAAAACACTGCATCTGAGAAACAGAATGGGTTTGGAAAACTGTGGAAGTGCATCGATCAGAACATGAAAAAAATCAAATTACACAAAGGCTTAATCAGTCCCTGACATCACGTCCAACCACCGCAGAAAATGAATACTAATAGAAAAACAACCACCACCAAGAGAGTGTTAAACACTTCTTACACTGGTGTTACTTCAGATTACAGACATAAGAAATTTGGCCATTATCTGTTAGTCAGTCTCATGTGCAGTTTATGACAGTCTGTTTTATGGCTTTAGAGGATCAGTTAGAAGGGAGATTTTTGTAAAGACACAATGAAGATTATGGAAATTGTGTTCAAATATCGACTGCTTAATAGAAACATTGGATATGTCACTTCTTGGAAGGAACAGAGACAAAGTTCAGTGAAATAAAGGTACATAAACCCCTTAAAGTTTTTATTTTAAACACAATAGATTTACAGTCTGAACAGTTCTTCTGAAAAGACATGGAAGACAAAGGAGCCTTGATCTGTGCTTCAGCTGAGCGCTGGGGTTTAGGATGTAAGCTAACACACTTGCAACACAAACAGCTGTAATGTCCTGGCTAGCATTGCCCACTATTCCTTTCTGGCACAATTTGGGTTACTCAGCCACAAGCGAAATTAGTTGGTAGGCCAGTCTGAAAAAAGCTGCACTCCTGCCTATTTTATACCTCACCTTGAATTGAAAAATGGCTCCAGCATTTCTCTCTTCTAGGTTGGTGCTTTTCATGAGCCCTAAACTAATTTACACAAATGCTAGATATATAAGCAAACTTGTCTGAAAATAATTTTTTTTCTTGGAACAAATCTATATTCTGTTGACATTGCAACCTGAGGTAATATTGTATACATCAGCATTTTTAATGTATGCTAGTCTGCTCATAAAACCATTGCCGCCTGAGCTTACTTACTGTCACATTTTAATTCCCTAGTGACTGCAACAAAAGAAAATTTTATATAAGCCTTTTTCAAAATTATATTTGGGAAACAACCAATACCATTTACAATCCAATAGAAATGCAACTGTTTAATATATCACTACATTCTGCTCTGCTCCAGTCTCTTTGCCCGAATATAATATCCCAAGCGTTTATTAGTCTATTTATGCTAAGCACATACACCTAAATCAGGTTCCTGACTTTTTTTCCACTTCTATGGCTTGAAATGAGATCCAGATATTATTAAACTCTTACATTTTGTTGTCTAGCCTATAAAAATATAACGTTTTCATATGATGTCAAAGATTCAAGACCCATTCAAAACTCTGATCTTTTCTATCAGTCCAATAAGATGACATATTTGTTTTCAGAATTATCTGCCTTCTAGGTGCCACACTTAAAACTGATTTAAACACAGTTGTAATTTCTGAAATACAGAAGAATGAAAAAGAAGAATCTGACCTTGTTCTCTCCAGCTGTTCACTTGCCTTGTTATTACTGGCTCAGTTCTTTGTGGACATTTTCCATGTATTCTCTGAGTTGCTTACATTGCTCAGGTGTTTAAAATGCTTCCTACCTAAGTCTTAAATTCTAGTCATAAACAAACAGCACTTTTTGTTCTTGGTTGAAATACTTACGCAATCTCCGTCTTTGAGAAATATTTGGCAAAATTTTTCTCCTCATTAGGAACCAGGTTACTAAATGGAAAAGAAACGGTGAAGCATAGATTTTGATCTGACTAGAACCAAGAAAATGCTAGGGACCAGACTGTATGAGCCAATGTCACACTGCCTAAAATGTAGATGTTAAATTTCAGCCAGGCACCAGAAACAGGATTCAGGATAATCATAGAATTGAGAGAAGGATGCTCAACTTCTAGAAAATGATAGAGAGATGGAAATATAGCTCCTTTCTTGGAGCTCTAACCAAAGGCAGCAGTGAGGAATAGTTGTGAGCCTGGGATTCAGCCAGAAATCTCTGGTGCTCTGAGTGATGGGGTAGGACATTACTGACACAATGGCTACAACCTTTCAGGAGGGTTAAGATTTCAATCCTTTTGTGTCTGAGTCATTCCTCACCTCTACAGCCAGGAACATAAGTGTTTACAGAATGCCTGATGGGAAAGGTAAGATCACACTGGAACAGTCCTGGATTCTTCTTCCTGTTTTTAGGATTCTTAAGATTTTTGTCCTACAGCACTTCAATGAAAACTGTATCAATATGAAAGTAGCTGTGATGACTCCAGTCTGTGCATGCCTTTTGTCTTTAAAAATCATGTGTTATTACAGAAAAAAAAAGCATTTAGATGAGCAGCAAAGAATAAATAATGAAACAACAATTATTTCACTCTAAGATAGAAATAGTAGTGTAGATAATAGTTAGATAATGAACAAACTGAAGACCTTTTATCACATGCACAATTAGTTTTATCCCAAGAGGGGAATATGATTGATTCAACACAATTAGTTCCATCTTAGCCATGTGCTTAAACACCTATTTAAATTTTTATTACATATTAAATGTTATATCTTTTAGGAATGTTTCAGTTTCAGACTGTAGTTAAAATTTGTCTTTTTTATATCCTTTCAAAATGGACATAGCACAAAAACTACAGAGGTCAGTAAAAATCTAGAAAAATGGGACTGTGGGGTGAGGGCATGGAAATCATTCGAACAACCTGCTGGGCATTCAGAATAGCCCCCTTGCTGCTCCCATATTGCTCCTTCATGAAATGACCCATTTTAAAAGCAATTAGGTTATCTTCCTGTTACACTGACAAGGAATTTTCCAATTTATAACTAAATTTGTTCGTGACCACTTTATACCCACTTCGTCTTGTCAATACTTGTCATTTTTCAATTTGATATATTTATGGCCAGTTGTCCTCCATAGCCTCCATTTTCTTGACTGAAACAACTCAGGTTACTAAAGCGCTCTATTTATTAGTCAACACAGAAGCAAATATTTCTCAATATTGACTCTCTGTGATCCCCACTAGAAAAATTCACAAACCATAGGGGGAGTTCATGGAAATACCCAAGCTGTTCCTCACATTCACAGCCTCTGAGAATTTTCAGAGCCTCTGCAATTTTCTGAATAGGTAGTATCTCAGAAACAAAGTGGTACCATGACAAGAATGCACACCATTGGCTTTATTTAATAGTCAAGGACAGCTTTCATGGATCTTTATAGTTCCAATCAGAAATTACATTCTTGTTTCCAAAACTAATTGTCATCCTGCCCCCATTCCCCTTGAATACATATTTCAAAGGAATTACTTCTGGTTTCTAGCCAACAGAATGGATTTTACAATTCATTACTGAAAAAAGAATGACATTGAATTTAACCTCCTAAATGTAATCCTTTTACGTCTTGCTGGCTTGTAACACAGCCATCTTGGTTTTAATGGCAGCTGTTTTCTCAGATTTACAGCTCAATTTTTACAAATACATGAAATACTTATAAGTCTCAAATGACACGTGTTCAGGAATGTTACAATAATCAATAAAGGCATTTTTATAGTGTCACTAAACATTTAATCAAGCTTTCAAGAATCTTAGGCTGTTATGGTTTCTCCTTCTGGCATTAACTGTATTAGATGGTCTATAGAATCTGATTATGTGTCCTTTGTGGAACATTCACTTTTACTAATTGTCAAATAAAAGATATATCTTGCACAGAGCATTTATAGAGACAGATGCAGCATTAACAAGACATTGGGAGCAGCTGTCTATCTGCTACAGATTTAGGGGAAGGGTAAGTTTCAGAAAACCTTAGCATGTTTAAGGCTAAAAATTTATGAGAGTCGCCATGCTTGACTTCCACAGTGTAAATTGTTTCCTAGAGAATACTGGAAACTTAGATGTTGCAAATCTTGTGAGAGAGTCTTAAGTATTCTTAAATAATATCCACCATTCCGTTTGAGAATGGAAAACATCTTGAAACAAACTATAGCAAATTTATGTGAGAAGGATAGGAAAAAGCTGCATCCAGGACTAACTCCAACCAGGATCCGAAATGTCTTCCCTCAGCTCTGCTTTTATCTCTTACTACTGCTCTTATTCTCTACCTAGTTTTGACTATTTCTCTTGAGCTGTGATTTGTATCTGGTTTTACATGATATAGATTACACCCCATACAATGACCAGCATATGAAGAATATTTCTTGTCTGCCAAAGAATTGAAATTCTAATTTTTCATTTTTTTTTATTGTTAAAATCCAGATGCACTCCCTTCTCCTAGTTTGAATTGCATGTGCTAAATATTGGATGTCTAGTATGGTGCCATTGATTATTCTATTTAGCTATTACTGCTGTTTGTGTTTCTATACTTTTATAAGTTTTATCTGTGCTCTTCCTCCAATCTTGACTTTTCAATTTTATTAGTTGTGTTAAACTGTTTTTAAGTCCCATTAAAGGGTTTATAATAAATATTTCAAGTCATATGGTAGATACAGCAAAGTGAAAAAAAGTGTGTAACATAATTGCACACACGGACAACTATGTACATATAGTTCTGATTTAATAGATCAAACAATTTGGAAAAATTGTTTCTCCTTAGTGTACAATATGTTTTGCTATAATAAGAAGCATTGTGATTCCTACAAGAGCTAAGCAAATAGACTTATATTTGTGTACCAAACTTAAGCTTGCTTTTAAATCTCTGGAAATGGCCAGTAAAGTTCATTCATTCTTGAAATAAGACTACTTTTGGTATTTTAACGTTTGTCAAAAATTTATGAAAAATATGTTGTAAGATCTAAAATCCCAACATTCTGTATGTAGAGACCTTAGTAAGTAATAATCAGTTAAGACTGAAAATGCTGCACTGAGGTACATGTTCAGAAGAAAATGTTCTAGTCCCATCGCTGCATTTCTTTTCCCCTGAGGCACCCACACATTGTAAGAAGGAGAACTATGATGCACATTGTATATCATTTGGTATATGTTGTGTATGAAACACAACGTCAATTTTTTTTCTGAAAATAGATTATTTCTAGCAATGACAGAGAATGTCTTAAATTTCTATGGTAATACATTTTATTTATGCCAATGCCAATTACAAGGCAAAGTCCAATGTGTTATATGAAAACCACCTCTGCATAATATCCCAATGTAAGGACAAGGGACAGCAAAAATAAATTGGTAACTATTTTAATTCAGTTGAGAGTAAACAAAATCTAAGAATGCAAAGGAAATAGAAAACACATTTGGTGCAATATTTTTCTCCTTCCTAACATTAAATCCTCTAATGCTAGAATTTCATTATAGTGGCCAACATTGTGATGCCTTAGGATTTTGGCTTTTATATTTTTCATGTGTTTGTAATCCTGCAATTCTTTAGTGTATAACTCTGAATTCCATATAGAGTGTTAGCTACTGCTTTCCCATTTTGGTCAGACACAACAATTTCTCTCTAGGCCTGAGAATCAAGGACACCTCACTGTTTCAGGCCCTGAGAAATGTAAACAAAAGTGAGTTGGGGGGAAGCAACCTTGGGGTAAATTACTTCATTACCTGAAGCTGTAATTGGAAGATTAACCCCCAGTATGCAAATAGATCAAACTTATAAAAGTATGAAAACCTGTGACCAATCGTCCATTTTTGGGTGTAGCCCCTGGGGGGCTTCATCTGCCCTAAATGTACCAGAAGGCCCTTGAATAAATATAACCGCTTTTTATTCCCTTAATTTTGTCTGGCCTCTGTTTTTAGGTAGTCCACCAAGGCATCAATTGGACATGAGTTGTTAGTGTGGAACTCTTAGCTCTCAGGAAGTTTAGTGTTGCTATTCCTTCATGAATACGAAACTGGAGTGAAGGTGAAAAAAAGATCATGCAAACAAACAAGTTTTTCCATCTCAGCTTTAATTCTCGCACAGCTGCCATATCAGCAGCATGTTGCCACACCCTTGAGATAAGCCAAATTTTCTACGTCTAGTAGGAAATTTTAAAAGAAATGTTTCAGTCTAGGTTCCTGTTCTGATTTTAGTACCAAACAGAAGCAAGAACTTTCACACTCCTAAATTAGACACAGAAATGTCACCAAGTGCCTTTCTGTGTTTCCTGTCTTAAAAGACTTTACTTAGAGCTAAAATGCCTCTGGGACCCCCAAAATTCTTTCTGAATGCTGTGAGCAACCCTTTATCTAGGGATGCCAGGGAAAAACTATAATGACTTTTTAGAAGAATAGTTCCATCAAATTAATAGCTGGCTGAGGCTCAAACTTCCATGGCTTGAGTACAAGTTTTTGTGGATCTTAAAAATAAATGCCTCTTCTTCAAAAAAGGTTGCTGACATACATGTCTATATCCCATCCAAACAACTGTAAAAATCTGATCCAATAAAAAATAAATTGCTAGTCGTCTTTCACTTGCAATAAGGTTATAGTAATATTCCTAATACCTACCATGTTTAGTCATAGATAGCTGTATTTGAAATCCGTATATGTACAGGATTAGACAAAAATAATTCTGCTGAGTTGTTGAATTTTGTAATATTACTTAGAGTAAGGAGGCATTTTCACTTGTCACATTAAAGCAGAAAACCTCATATACCTGAAGAACGTACAACAGGCTAGAGGTGCAGGATTTGTATAAGGAACTTGTACAAGAGAGAGTATAAAATAGAACCAGATGTTTGTGTTACTGAATTTTCTCAGAAGTCCTTTAGGGAGCATTAGGGAGCATTCTTGAAAAAACTGAGGTCTTAGCATCTTCATATTCCAGAATGATGATGCATTTTTAAAGCCTCATATATACCTGATATCCAATAGTGGAGCTCTTTCCTGTTTTTACAGTTCGCAACCTTAGTAATGCTACTATTGTATAAGTGACAGTGTGAACCATAACTGCCTGAGTTTAGAACTGAAATAGAACTTAGTCTCTGTGGAAACATGAAAAACTACAGTATCTTTTCCATATCTATTAACATAAATGAAAATAATTTGTATAAAATTATTACACAAAAAGAATAAAGCGAATTATGTGGCACGTCTTCCTAATTTTCAGACTGAGAGGGCTAACAAACTACCAAGGAATTCTAAAAGTTCTGTACTTATGTGTCAGAAATATTAACCCAGAATTATAGCCTCAGTGACTGGTGAAAAGAAGTATAAAAAGTCCTACAGAGCCTTTTAAATTTTTTTTTTAATCAGAAGAATTTGAAAGTTTTTTATTATGGAGACAAGTTGGAACTTAATGAAATTATACACTAGTAATAGTTTTGAAAGAAAGGCTAAGTGTAATGGAAGAAGAGATATAATCCATGGTCAGTTTTTAATGTAATAAAAGCAATTGGTTTCTCAGACTTGAAAGAAATAGCATGTTTTGTGCTCAGTAATGCTTATTCTGGCAATTGCTCCTGGCTATGTATCTCATATAATTTTGAAAGGTACAAAGACATGAAAAACTTCTTACATGAAACAGAACTCATGGATATTAAGGTGACAGAGGGTGAAGTGAAGAGTGTAGGCTTTGAAGAAAGCAAGGCAATTTTCAAAGCAACTAACTTTATATTCTTTTTCTAGAGCTACTCTGTCAAAGATACTTAGCTCAGCTGTCATTTCTTCCTTACTAAAGCCATATGTTTCACAACTTAAATCGTCAGTTCCATCTGTGTTATTGGTGGTGAATAGCAGTGGTTAACTGCATACTCTGCATACAGATCATTCTGTTGTACCCAGACTCAATTTTCATTTAAAAAACTCAGCAACCAAATCTGCCAGCTCAAGTCATAGACATTTTCAGATTTCTGACTAGGAACAGAGAAGAACGAGATCTCTTTTTTCTTACCTACATAATTTGTTCAAAGACATCATAGGAAAAAAGAAAAAAGAAGTTTGATTTTTTCATGTAGGTTCTTTAATATTTTCAAATTGAAAACAAGTCTTTTTCAATATTTACAGTGGCATTAGAAAACCATACAGCTAGCATACAAGATATTGCTCTATTCCATCATGCACAATAAGCTTTTTTCTATTGTAAAAATTAAGTTTAGATACCAGTAGGTATTAAAATTTCAGTAACATCACCACCCGAGACATATTCAATAAGGTATTTCAGCTAATAAAGTATTTTATTTGATAAGATATGTTATGTGGGTTACCTTTTGCAGAAGCTGAGTCTTCTGACTTAGGAAGTAGAGGGAAAGAAAGTGAAATTATTGTAGTGACAGCATGGTTTCAAGTGAGGTATTATTTTCCAGGAAAAATGCTTTCTCTCACTTTCAAACAGTCCTAACAGCACCATTAAAGAGTCTCGGAGTTGCATGCTCCTTTAAAAAATGCATCCCTTGCATAACTAGAAGCCTCATCAATATCAGAATGTTTCTGTTTCTGGCATTATCCAATATATTGCAAGAGGTAGGGAGTCTCATTCCAGCATACCAGTCAGCACATTGTGGGTTTCTTTTGAACAAAATAAACCCCACCCATGTCTCATAGCATCCTTCTGAAACGACAGCATTTGAAGAGCCAGAAAAGATGATATTTGAAAGCTGTCTTCTTTCCTTTAGAGGATGACTGATTGCACCTTCAGAGAGCATGTGTAACCAACCAGACTTTTCCTAGCCAACATGTAGGAGGGGGAGAGTTCAGAGAGGTAAAATCTCTCTCCAGTTGCATGGTAAGGGTGACTTGCATCCTCATGGCTGCCCTTCAAACTTCTGAGCTAAAACACAGTCTGTCAGGGACCTGTGAGATGAGTGGCAGGAGCAAAAATCTTTGAATCAGTGCCTTTCTTGATTACTTGGATACTTTTCTTCCCCACATCATCCTAAGTCCAGCTTAGGGCCAGTACAGGACATAGTTCTGTTTTCATGCAAACACAGAACTCTGTTGAGAGAGAAGAAGTTTTTAGAGTTCTGACCCAGCCCAAGAGCATGAGCTATACTCTAGGCCACTATTTCCCAACTTCAACCTGAACTAAGTAAAATATCTATCTTCTTCATACCAAGAAAATTATATAAAAGAATTGCTTTTAGTCACATAAAATTGGTCCCAGAAAAAAACCCCAAAAAACATTGATTAGCACAACAGATTAAGAATAAAGGTAGATGGAGACACTTAGGCCTCAAAAAGTATATGTTGGTGAACAAATGCAAATATTTCAGCTTTTCAGAAGCTTGTCAGTCACGCACAAAGCTATTTTGAATGGAGATATTTCCACAGCAGCTGACATAATAATAAGTTGAATAATAATGCTGATGAGCACCAAAATAAAAAAAATAGAGGGCAGTTATTCATCCATATATGTATCAGCTGAGACCTGATATTTTCACAGTAATACTGCAGATATGTTTCTATCGCCTTTCTTTAGCAGAATCTAGGTGCAGCTCTTCCCAATGGAATAGGATTTCTGTTTGAAAAGGAAGATGCTCTAAAAAGGGTAATTAATTTTTTTTTTTAATTTTTAGCTTTTTTTTTCTGAATAATATAAGCATGGATACTTTCATACAGGATATGGATTCTCTGTGTCCACCAGCACCAGATTTACTATAATCAGCTTATCCATAGGCAAGAGATAATGAGAAAGAGGTGCAAGAAATCCTATCTGAGGTCTCCGTCTCTGGGCTTGAAAGCTGCATGTAGGCTCGTGCCCTGCCCTGGTGCCTGATCCCAGCCCTGCAGGACTCATCTCAGTTCTCCCAGCTCCATGCCCAGACCTAGTACCCAGTGGCTGACGACTGTGGCTGACCCCATTCCCTGTCAGCAGCCCTGGTCTGCTCACTCTGACTGGACACAGGGCCAGGTCCTATGGGGGAATAGCGCCTGTGTCCCAGCCTCATTCGCTCCTCCCAGCTCACTGCCCTTGTGGGGGAACCCACGCTTCTTCATCCTTGGCAGCCCTCTCCTAGCTCTTTTTAATGCTTTCAGGGTTGGTGGTAGATCTCAAAGACTACTAGTGTTCCCAGTGTGTATAACGTTCACAAAATTCCTGAAAGAAAGCCTTATGTGCAGCATTTTTGGCCAGCATAGGTTTCAAGCCTACAGCCATCAAAGTCAGTAGTGAGATGTCAGGTACTTGGCTGAACGCTGGCACGGGACGACCTCAGCAGGCTTCGAAATTGGGATAGGAAGGAATAAAATGATGCATATGAAATATAATGTGGAAATCCTGAAAAAATGAGAGCACGTTAATGCAAACAAAAGTAGTAGTTGCCTAATGGACTCCAGTAAAACAATCTGGAATACAGTATCATGGATAGATCTGAAATGTCCCATTTGAGATGATTACATAAACTCATTCTCACACTCCAGGTATGGAGAACATCTGCCTGTGTGCCAAAACAAAACAGTAGATCTCACCTCAAACAATGTAATGTACAGAAAAGGAAAATATTGGTTCATTTTGATCTTTTATAGATAGACTGTGTTTCACAATAGTATATATACATAATATATGCAAACTGTTCAAATGTTCACTTCCTCTGCTCAAGTGCACTGCAAACTGTCCACCACTCTGCTACAAGATTAGAATACTTTTTCTCCTGAAATCATAATCAGAGAGATCGTGAAGTTACCATCTCTGCCTCTTTGCACACATGTAGGTCTACTTTTCTTTCTTTTTCCCCTGAAGAACTGCAGATGGATTTCTAGACTAAGAGTAGAGGTCATTAATAGTACAGGATGGGGATTTTAAAAGTATTGCAGATATTTTTCTTTTTTGATAACACTGTAAGAGTTGTGTCAAGTAAAGTCTATTTGTGCTTCTAGCTGCATATGCATTAACTTTGTCCTAGTGGTAATTTTAATTATGATTGAGGTGCTATAAAGAAGCTGATAACTTTCTAAATATATTGCTGAAGGATTGCATCAAAGCTAATTATTTTCCTCCAACTCAGGGTTTGATAAAGAGCTTGATCTTTTCTTTTTCTTTCTTAGATGTGCTTAATTTTTTCTTCTTTGTCAAGTATTTTGAGCTATCTCTGTCCCATGATAAATGGGAATCCTTTCAAAAAGCAGCTAGGGTCAG
This sequence comes from Callaeas wilsoni, assembly GCA_013398955.1. Lineage (NCBI taxonomy): Eukaryota > Metazoa > Chordata > Aves > Passeriformes > Callaeidae > Callaeas > Callaeas wilsoni. The sequence goes on along the minus strand of VWPU01013247.1, from coordinate 164,607 downwards.
ACTGCATGCTGTCTGCATGGGTAGGAGGGTTTGAAAAGGATTCCTCCTTTCAAGTGTCCATTCCCACTGCTCTGTTGCTTGCATTGCCAAGGTTGTTAATGATAGGGACTGTTCCTATGTAAGAGCTGAGAAAATCCTGGCTCTCAAAGAACCCTCTTCTGAGAGATCAAAACCAGTTGTGCTTGTGCTGGTTTTTTCTTCCGAAGTATCTGATTCACTGAGCTGCTCATACAGTATTCCCAGTTGTATCAAATTATAGTGAAAAAAACCCCACCTTAGATTAGTTTTCTCAACATTAGTATAGGCTGTTTTAAAGCAATATTCTGTTGTTTTCATTAAGTTCTCTGTTTATTAGAAAGATTCCTAAAACATAACTAGGTAAACTTAGTGAATGCTAAGAATGGACATCAGTCCTTAGGGGCAAATCCAGAAACTGTCCACCACTCTACATTTATATGCACAGAATGAAAACTTACTTTTTGTCTCTCAATCTTACTACACTCTTACTTCCCCTACTTTGATGTCAAGGTTCAATTTTTCTTTTCCAACAAATATGACAAGTTAATCATATCAAGAAAAAATTGATGGACACATTTTCAGAAGTGCTAATTAACTTGGTCTGATCAATTCCTGGCAATTAATACTTTCAGTCTTGATTATCCAAGGAGCTGGGAACACATTTCAACTGTGGGTGATAACTGAGGCAGCAAAGCCACAGAATATCAGTAGACCAGTCAGTCTGTGTATTCATACAAATGAAGACATTTACTATAGGCAAGTAGTCTGGTACAAGAAAGTTTTAATCCTATGAAAAGACTGAATCTAGAATTCCAAATTGCCTTTCTCTACTCAGTAGCCCTGCTTTGAGGCCATACCGAAGTCCATGGAATGCCTCATGTATTCAGGAGTCAAAGCTAGCTGAGTTAAGATTTCAGACTTTCAGTTAGAGAATTATGTCTATTATTAGAAATATTGAGAAATATTGAGGGTATATTTCTATTCATTAACCCAGGCAGCAGGATGACTTTCTAACAATTAGGAAAGATAGTATGCTTACTGCAGTAATACTCCTGCTCCAGATCTGTCAGGAATGATCTATCTCCCCCACCTGAAATGTCACTCCAGAGGATCTTATGTCTTTAAAGTCATGTTCCTAAACCAAACTTCTCAGCATTTCAATGACTTCTTTTCTCATTTTATTTCCTTTGCATTTACCTCCTCATTTCCTTTCTGCCTGAACGAAGAAACATATTTGTAGCTCACCAATGAACAAAAATAGATATGCTGGAAATAACACATATTACAGCAACTTTTGAATTTGCTAGAAATTAGTCCTAGGCAGGACAGCTCATTTCTGCTTACCACAGAAATAAGGAAAAGTTTTAAAACATTGCTGACTGTGGACAACATTAAATGTTTTTTCAAAGTAGAAAAGGAAAAACTGATGTGAAAAAGTTAAAATGAAGCAGTAGGAAAACTGTCCAAAATTAATTAAGCCCATTTTACTGACCGATACATATGGTACAGTAGGCAAACCCCAGATGTCACAGTAGAGGTTTCTCACCAACCTGTCTCTAGAGTGTTTCTAGGTGTCTGAACACATCGTTCATCTGAGGGCACTTCTGCCTCTGCATTGCAGTGTGCAGCCAACCCCAGCCAACGGTATTGCCTTCCAGTGTGTGATGAGCATGCTCAGTGGGATGGATAAGCTGTCTGAATGCTAATGTAGGGTAACAGATTTGGATTCCTATGGCCTCATGAACCTATTTCTAAAGGAGGGTTTTCTGAAAAGAATAATATATGTAATGAAACTTCGGTGGTTTAAATGTATAGTTTGGGTTTTTTGGTGAGTCGGTTTTTTTTAAGAGAGTACAGTAGGGAACTTATGGGTAATTATATTGTATATATACATTTTACTGTTTGCTGTGTCAACCCAAATTTCAATGAAATATAACTGGAAACTCTCATGAGAGAATCTCTCAGTGGTGCCCACTCAGAGTGGTGGGGTGACCTCGTTTGTTTGCCAGGTGCCCACTAAATCTGCTCTGTCACTCCCCTTGTCAGATGGACAGGGGAGAGAAAATATAATTAAAGGCTTGTGGGTTGAGATAAGGACAGGGAGAGATCACTCAGCAATTACTGTCATGGGCAAAGCGGACTCAGCTTAAGGAGGTTCATTTAATTTATTACAAATGAAATCAGAGTAGGATAATGAGAAATAAAACCAAATCTTAAAAACACCTTCCTTTCCTCTCTCTTTTTGCTCCTGGGCTTTACTCCTGAATTCTCTGACTCTTCTCCCTACAGCAAGTCAGAGGAACAGGGAATGGGGGCTGTGGTCCGTTCATCACACATTGTCTCTGCTGCTCCTCCCCCTCGGTGCATAGACTGCCCACGCTCTTCCCCTGCTCCAGTGTGGGGTCTCTCCCATGGAAGAAGTTCTCCATGAACTTCTCCAATGTGAGTTCTATTTGAAAACTTGTCATTTCTGTCTTACTCTCTTACTTTAGTTTAGCTGTTGTCAAACCAGCATTTAAATATTTAAGTAATGTAGCTTTACAAATTATCATGCTAAATTTATCATCTGGGCCTCATTTTATAATTTAAAAATCTCTTCTCCTGCCAATAAACATCAGAAATAATTATACAGGTAGGACGTTTTAGAATGAATGTATTTTGAGATGAAAATCTTTATTTTCTTTACATCAAATAAATGCAAAGTATATAGTTATATTTGCTGGAAAACATGATGTGGAAATTGTGCCTAACTGGAAAAATTAATGGACTTTTTTGGCAATAAAGCAAAAGACATCTCATTAGAAGCTGTAACTACCAGCATAGGTGCTAGACAATTGAATAATGTTTCGATGTAGTAGTACATGTACAGTGACAGAGTTTTCACACATTTAATATTATTTAATACTGTCTATTATAATTTCTAATGTTATTAGCCTCCATGTAGAACTAATGGAATTTGCATTTTGCAGTACTACAATTTTAGTATTGTATAATACTAAAGTGATAAATCTCATCCCTGCTTCACATGTCGTTGCCATTATATAAGCTAAATATAGGGAAGTTTGGAGAGGGAACCTTGTCTTTGAAGGAGGGCTAGGTATTTGCATTGTTGCCTCATGATAACACTGCCCCTGTAGGGAGAATTTACCTCTGGATAGCAGTTACAGATAAGTTGGGTGGAAAACTCACTCTATTTTTACATTGACCACCTTGCTTAGTTTCAATCTTTAAGCCTTCCTTGGTGGGATTAGTGCCTGGAATTTTTCTTGGTCTCTTCAGCATACTCCATGGCATGGTTATGAGCAACTTTCTTTAAAATTGGTCTTTACGGTCTTGCTATTCCACCCTCAAAGCCAGTTCTTATTTCCCATTTTAAAATGTCACAGTCTGAGGGTTTAAGAGTACTGGATAATTTTTCATACTCATGAGGAATTTCTAGTGTTCTAAAATTTTGGATGGAAAGTCCAGTGCCTTACAAAGGAACTGAAGGAAGATACTTTGTTGTAGAACCCTTCAGCCATCCCCGCCTCGCAAGATACTTTTGTTTGAAAGGATGGTGACCCTCTCTTGATATAGACACACTGACAACATTTATGGACAGATTCCACATCATCCCAGCTTTATGGGTTTAATGTAAAAGTTGTCATGCTCTGGTGACCTGGAAGTCCAGATAGCCATTCTTAGTCAGCCACCAAACTCCAGGTACACTTTGTTCAAGGGCACAACAAAATAGAAAGCATGAGTCTTCCAGATGAGAATTCATATGCAGAAGGGTGCTGGAGAAAATTGTAAGCCCAAGATACCTAAATGACTAGTAATAATCTAGATTAATCTGATTTTTGATTAAAGACAGAGTTAAGTAAAGAATAAACATATCTGTAGTCTTAAACTGCTTCTATTACATGGCTCAAACATTTGTCTAATTTGTTGTATAGGTCAACATGCTTATTTCATATCACCTCTGCTTGGTATAATATAAATCTAATTTTTAAAATAATATACTTAGAAATTGGTGTGTCTGAACATCCTAAAAAGCTGTTTATCCAATATGCATGAATATGAAATTCTGTTAGCTTTGAGTTGTGTTTAATAAAATTGGTTTAATTTTATTTGAAGAAACTGCATGGAGTGTTATTTTTTCCTCAAAGTTAGGATGCATTTAGAGCTTTCATAGTGGAAGTGTCAATAGCTCAATATCTTCCAAAAATGGGCACTGTGATGGCATTTCAGCTCTGACCTTCCCATTTCAAATTTGAAATCCAAACTGGGAAATAGAGAGAGGTTCCTTATGTGGCAATTCAGATATTAGTCAGTTTCTTGTCACTGACTATGAATGTTGCAGATCATTCATATGCCAGGTACTGTATTACTGGGCTTCAGGAAATGGAAATAACTTGAACTGAAGGGCACTAAGTACATTTTTAGTATCAATTCATTGTGTCAGTTTCTGTACTGTAAATTTAGGATAATCATATGTTACCTCAAATTAATTAATTAATTAATAATAGCAACATACTACTTCAGAACATATTTCCAATAATATTGCCATCCTTATTTCCTCCACTGAGCTAGGTGGCTTTTTTATGGAGTTATAACCTAACTGGGTTATTTTAGCAAAGTTTTACAATAGACAAGGATCCAGTTTTAGCTCTCTGGCACAATAGCTGAAAACTGTCATCCAAGGTATTTTGAAGGGTCTTGTGTTGTTAAACATTCAGTTCAGATAATTTTTTAAGTGTAAGCAGATGCAGAAGATGTTTTTCTTCATGTAGCTATCACTTATTTTAGAACTCCTAATCAATCACTATCTCAGGATTATTACAGTTTGCTTTCCTTGTTTAAGCAGAGAGTTTTGGAGCGTATGAATTACTATGGTTACAGTCTGCATGGTGAAGAACAATAGATCGTCCTTGACAGCAAACATATTTATTAATTTCTGATGTTCTGCCACTTTTACAGATCAGATAAATGCAAAGAAATTCCAAAAAGTATCAGCAAGATATTGGAAGGGTTAAAATATTCTTGAAGGTATGAAACCTTTCAGCAGATGTGAAAATAAAGCCTAGAACTTTTTTCCTAACTCTATTTTAAGAAGGACTTTTTGTTTACAAAATAATTGCTTCCAGTATAGATTTATTTTTGCAAGAGATTTAGAAAACAAAGGTAAACTTGTGTGACCTTTCCCCAGAGTTTTGAAAATAGCAGTTTATCAATGAAATTATTCAATATTTCTGAATGTGATTTTTGCCAACCAAGACAATGTATTAACAAAGCTCTGCTCATATGGCTTATCACAAAAATAAATGAAACACTTATTGATCCACTTTTATGAATTCAATGAATGTTATATTAAAACATACTCACTTTATTGATGCATCTGTCTCACTAACAACTTTTACATGTTTTAAAAAAACTTGTGCTACACTATTCTACAAGAGACCTTACTATTTGAAGCATCATTAAAGCACCAATCTTGGACTAGGAATGAAGGAGGAAGCGCATTTAAAGTATATATTTATAATATTCATAGTGTATAGTTAGATGGTCTCTTTTTACATTTGATTTCTCTATTCTACATTTTGTTACTCTAAGTAGACTCAGTCTTATTAATGATGGCCTTTCTTTGATTTACATTTATATTAGATAAGTTTATCAAAAAAGTACAAATTCTGTGGGATTCCTTCTGTTCTGTGACCTTCCATATCTTCCTTGAGACTGTTCTTTCAAAGACTGGTTTCAGTTCTGAATAGTTTCCTTCACTCTAAGATTCTACAAGCTTTAACATGTAAGCAAATGGTTTTGTCAAGTGTTCTTATCACTGGTTTTGACAATAAATCCAGCAAACCCAAACTGATTGATCACCTATATATATTTTTTTAAATTATTTTTTATCTGTCTGTACATAATATTAGGCTCATAATAACATAAAATTAACTTGCAAATAGAAGGATTGTGGGAAATTACCTCATATCTGACAACAATAATGTAACCACCTGATGTGAACAGGATATGGTGGAATCATAGCAATCACTGTAGGCGGGGGGTGGCTGATAAGTAGGAGCTGCCTTTTCTGGCTGGCTGCATTATTATCTCTGAGTTCACAAGGGAGAAAATGGCCTCTGCTACCCAGCCTGACACTGCAAACCAGAGAAAGCCAGGTCTCAGTAAGGATCTGTTCTGCTCATAGCAGGCACAGAAAAGACGGGGTCAGCCTGCACAGTACGAACACAAAGCTTTCAGGTGACGTTTTCTTTCTCTTTTCCTCCTAACTGTTACTAAATATTATACCACTGTGTCACATCCCAAAATGCTGACTTCAGATGAATTGTTGTGTGGGAGCACACCCAGGGTGAGACTAGGCTACCCTGAGAGAAAAGGTTATGAAATCCTTCAGCAGTTCAGTGACTCAGGATTAGCCACCTGAACCATCTTTGCAGAGAGTGGACAGAGCCTGAGATGGAAGGGACGATTATAGAATAGTAGACTGCTTCAAAACCTTAATAAATTTGGATGTGTGTTCTAGCTCAGCAATTCATTTTTATTTGCTATTATAATAGAAGTTTACCAATGACGATAAAATCTCGATTGTGTATATAACAGTGTTTGGGGGTTTACAATAAGTATCCAGCATGCTAGATAGTTAACATGAAACTAAGCACATATCAAGTAAATTCACAGTCCAAGCTGCAATCCAAATCAGGGTTCTGGGAAGTAAATTTGGGCTAAATATATAAACTATTTTCATTGTTGTTTGTGCAAACGCAAATGTTGACAGGTATTTTTCTGAGATGAACTGAAGTTAATTCCTTTATAATTGCTATTAAATTAAATAACACACTGAAAAACCACCCAAATAGTTTCTGCTTAAGAAAATATGTTATTTGACCAAATATGAAAATTTTCATTCTGTTTTCTGTCCCTGTGTTTTAATTAAATCAAAATAAATTGTGGGATGGAATTCATCTTTAGGGAAGAAATTGAAATATTTTTATTTGAAGTTGTAGAATCAAGCATTTTGAACTTTTCATTATAACCCGGTCATTTTTTTCAGCCAAAGGATGGTCTCAAATGCTATAAATGGTTTTTTATATTTTTCTAAATGGTTTGTTATATTTTTCTAAAAGGATTTTTTTTTGCAAGTTTTAGTTGCTTATGTCAGTAAGCTGTACATTGCACACATAGCAAATGGGGAAGGATGTCTCTATCCTCCTGCTGAATGAGAGAAAATGCAGCTTACATACAGTCACTTTCAGATATGAAACTCAAGTGGCCATGTGTCCTTCAACTCTACCTGGCAATCTCACTGCACATAATAATTGTACGTAAGAGGTTGAAATGGGATTCAAATGCAGCACAAAATTTCAGAATCCAAAAGTGATTTCACGTTCCTGGAGTATCACCTAGAAACACAGTGCTTTTGTGCGGTAACATCCCAGAATGTTCAGTATGTGAGTTCAGCAATATTGTAGAAAGCAGGAAAGGCAAGGATGGTTGAATGTTGCAGGAAATAATGATCAAGAGATGAAAGCAAAAGTGTATAACCTTGCAGTGCCTTGTAAAAATAGGGGTGAAGGAGACCCAACAGCCATAAGAATTATTTGCTCTGAGGCATTTGGATATTGTGACGAGTTCCAGAGAGAGGTTTGCACAAAACCAGAAGAGTTTCTTTGCCATTGTGTTAGCAGACTTTGCAAACTAAACTCCATGAGAAGTAATGCACACCAGAAGCTGGATTTTAGGTACAAATGTAGAATCATAACTGTTTGGGGATGTACATATGAGAGAAACATTACGTATGGGAGGTAAACCAATGTGTATCAAGCCGAGCAGCCCCTGTCTGTTTTGGCAAAGGTTTTTCTGTCATTATCTGTAGATTTTAATATTTTTAACTGAGATGTAGTAACAGCTAAATGCAAAGTGTTCTTTTCCATCTGATGAAAAGGAATGGAATACGAATGGAATGCTGCAGACATTGGTTTTGAGGGTCAGGTTTTTCTTACTATTGTGATTCATGCAAAAATTAAGTAAGCAGAATATGCAAGTGTTCTGTTGTGTTCTGGTAGATCTCAGGCCATCAGATACCAGTCATCAGATACTAATACATGATAAAACATATCAAAAGATAAACTTGCCTTTTGTAATGAAAAAGAATAACCTAAAGTTTTTTAAGAACTTCTAAAATATAAAATCTAACCTGTAACATAATATTAAAAGTCGACGTCTGTGTTCTCTTTTATTATTCTTCCACCTTATCTATACAAAATTTCCCATAAATTCAGTCAGAAAACTTGTCCTAGTGAAGAATTCTATGTGGATTACATCTGGTTTTCATTATTTTTAGCTTTTGTATTATATACTGATTCACATTTGAGATTTTTCATTAAAATTCACAGATTAAATAAATAGAAATCAAATCATTTCAATGAAACTGTAAGTTACTTTTAAATGTGTGTGTTCGGTGTTCTACTTGAATAAAAATGATGTGTGGCAATTTAAAGTATTACCATTTTAATTAAAGTGACTGCTAACACATTGAAAAGTTGAACCTTGAAAGGTTTAATGCTGTTTGCAAGCTACCAACCTCCCAGCAGGTAAATTAAGAATTATAAAAATAAGAAATGGGAATAAATTAAGAATAAAAATCTACTCATATTATTATATAGCAAAATCACAACATTTTTCAAATGAAAATGTATTCCTAGATCCTAAGTCATAATTACTTCAGAGAATTTAAAAATAATTTAAGCAGTGGGTTTTTTGTTTGTTCTGGCTTCTGTTGTGTTTTTGTTTTTCTTATTCCCTTTCTAATACAATGCTAGTGTGTAATGACAACTTCTGTATAAAAACAGCTTTTATGTTTACTGAAAACCTGAGAGTGTGTTGAAGTCTTACACATTCCTCATCCTGATTATTCTTGTTTCAGAATATCCTGAGCTGCAACAGCCAAGGTCATGGTCATGCATTTGATCACACAGAGTACTCTGTGTTTGTTTCATCAGATGATGGGATAGGGGCTTTGTTTTGTTTCATAGGGTAGCTGCTGTGAAGAAGGACCTGAGGCTGACAGTTCCCCTTACCAGATATCCATAAGCTTTGTGACTTCTGTATACTAAAAGTTTGCCCTACATGTTATGAAATCTTTATTTCTGGACAGTTATTAGTTTTGACTGGGCCCTAGCAGCTGGTTTACATGTAAAATAACTCCTTTTTCTTTCACCCTTCCTCATAATTAGGCAAAACAGTTGGCAATAGAATTCAAACACCTGGGAGCTTTTCCATAGCCCCTATTCTTCCTTCTGTACAGTGGTTTTTTTCTACTGCAGTGGTGACAAAATGTATGGTTTTACAATTTGGGATTGTTACATGTGCTGTAAAACATAAGGATCCAGTCTTCCACAGGCTTAATGGTTTGATAGCAAACAATTTTTGAAAGCTTCCCAATTATATAGGAAAATGATTTCTATTGACTTTTGGTACAAAATCTGTGGAAATTAAAATTAGTAAAGCATGGACAAAAATTAATTTATAATATTACTCCATAACAGTAAAATAATTAGCAGTGATGGGAAAAACAAAATCCAACTAGCCACATAGCTTTTCTTACAGCTTCAATGTAGAACAACTTTACATATCTTTAAGATACAGAAAAGAATGCCAGGCAGGAACTGTGTACTTAAGTCAGCTTGTTCTGTCTGTTGGGGGGCTCTTGTGAAAGAACTCATAGCTCTCACAACTGACCTATTGTAGCTATTGCAATTCATTATTATTGCAGTTTTATCTCACCACAGTCAGATGTCAGTTTTCTTGTACGGGTTGGCATTTTTATAAACACAAAACTTTTTGTTTTAAAAAAACAAAGATGTCCTTTGCCTTTAGGATACAAAGACTGCAGTGGTGAAAGGACAATGCTGTGGGAAAGAGTTACTTTTGATCTAATGAATACAAAGGAGACATTTCTACCTCGGGAGGTGAATGTGTGGTCATTATCAGTCACATAAAATATTTTAGTTGCCATCTGCAGTTGTGACTTCTGGGGTCTCATAAATCAGATGAGATGCTGATGGTCAAACAGACTTCTTATATTCCCTGAGTCAAAAGTACTGTTTTTCCACAATCATTTTAACCCTGCACTTATCATCTAGTCTTGTTTTAAAATAACTCTTAAGAGTTATTTTTCACTGCTGGCTGATATCCAGCAAAAGAAAACTATTACTTGACTTTTTTGCAGTGAAAAATGAGAGCTTCTTAGTTTAAAAGTAACCTGGTCTCCCATGAAATTCTACCATTTGCCAGTCAGCAGGACTTAGAAACCTAAATGCATTTGTGTGGGGAACATACAGCTCTTGTACATGTACAAAAGTCCTAACACCAAGAGCCTTGAGGAGAGCCAGACATTTAAGGCTGCCCTGCTAGGAATAACCCCTCCTAAAACTCTTCAAAGAACTCTTACATCTGAAAGGGACCTGAGCCCTACTAGGGTTTTTTCTGTAATAACTTCTTGCTGAGCCTTAGTTTTTTCTTGTTGTTTTCTTCACATTCCAATGAGATGTTGGGCTCTTGGGGAACTTGGAGTTCAGATGAGTTTTATGCACATAGTCCTGGGGCAAACAAAGACCCAAAGAACAAATGGCACAGAAGTGAAAGTAAAATAAACATTGGTCCCAGTGCCACAAAAAACTCCAGTCCAACCAAATTAAAAAAAAAAAAAAGAAAAGAAAAAAAAAAGTCCACAAGGAAATTTTTTACCATATCAGGGAAACTGAATGTGGTAAAAGCACGTGATTGTGACTTGAACAGGACTGTCTTCAGCTCTGATCTCTCTTAAGCTTCTAAAACTAAAGGTTGAAATAGTTCTTTCTGAGATAACAGGAAAGATCTGAAATTTTGTTTTGTTTTGTTTTGTTTTTTTTTTTAACTTTAAGGAGTAGCAGTATTGGCCAGAATTAAGTCTTTCTCTCTTGGGGATGATTGTGGTAGTATTATTGTGAAAAGTGCAAAATACCTAACCAAAGCTGAGATAGTTTGGGAAAGCAGGATTTGATTTTATTTAAATTCTGTTAAAAAGCTGTATAGTTAGCTTCATTTTCATTACAGATATTCATCAAATTATACAGTTGGTTAGGAAACCCAACAAATATGGTATCACAAATAAAATTCTAGTGTTCCGTTCAATAGAGCACTTATTCATTTACTGTAAAAGAAGACAACTATTTAAAATGCACTGTGAATAAAGCCAGCTCCCAAGAGATGTAAGAGAAGTTCTGTCTGCAAAAGAGAATAAAGCATATGAAAAAAGCAAGTTGTCTTTTTTACCGAGACACTCACCCAGAATCCGCCTTTTCCTCCAGGGCACGGCCAGCATTGCTGCCCAACTTGACCTCTTCTCTGTAAGTGCACTTTGGTTTCTTCTGGTTCACCACACACAGGCAACCTGAAAAGCACAAGCAGGATTGTAAGGACATGATAAGGACTGATGACATGTACTGCCCGCATGAAACTGATGACACGCTGCCAGGTGTGCAGGTTTTCTGAAGGACAGCTGGGGGTGTGTTACTTTGTAGTGCCACAGGCATGCCATGGCCTCCAAAACCCAAGAGCTCCTGCACATCAGACATCTGCTGTCCCAGACCCTGGGGATGCTATGGGCTGCTTGATTGCCTGGTCACTCAACTGCCATTTAATCTGGAACTTCTGTAAGAGCATTAGACATATCTTCATCTCAGTTAATAATAATAATAATAATAATAATAATAATAATAATAATAATAATAATAATAATAATAATAATAATAATAAAAGTAAAATAAGGCTATTTACCTGTGTGCATATGTCCTGGACTAGAAAAAGTAAAATTCTAGAAGGGAAGAACTGCAGGTGTTCCTTGAACGGCAACTGAGACAGAAGCTTTTAATCTGTCCAGAAACTTTAGACAACAGGTAACAATTTCTCTTGGGGTATAAAAATTGTAATTTTTAAGAATCTCAAGAAAAATACTTCACAAAATCTGAAGAAAATACTTCACAAAACCTAGAAAGACAAACTGCATATTGAAATACAGCTAGTTTTGCAATACCAAATCACTTCTAAAAACCAAGTCGATTCATCAGGTATTGACAAATTTATATTTAGGCAGGGGATGGAATTCAGTGTTTAACCAATGGATGTGGATCAATATGATGACAGCTGAATCATTCTCATACTAAAATAAGACAGAAGTTTTACAATTTGTTCCAGTGGTTATAGAAACCAACACTTTCCCAGCATAAATAAGAAGAAGAGCTGATAGTAAGAACCTGGATTATCTGAACAGTAGGAGAAATAATTCGTAATTACTGTGGTATGTAGTATTTTACTCTCAAGTTTAATGTAGTTTTTTTATGAAATTATGACTTATAATGATATCTACTTGCAGAATGATATTCATCCCTTTTAACAAACCCATTTAATTTCTCAGCATTGCAATTTAAAGAGACAGTACTATGTAGAATATAATTATTTTCATCTCTATACATGCAAGCATTTTTATGTATAAATAATCTACATATATGCTACACATATTTTGAACTTTTCTTGCGTATTTCAAATCTTCATGCCTTAGCTAAAAAATGAAAAACCTATTATTATACACGATCTCATGAAAAATATTCTTTCTAAAGTTAAACAGAGACTGTCTGAGGAGTCAGACTACATTTTATGAAGAATTAATTACAGGGCAAATATTTTTAGTTTTTCCAAATCATCCCTCTTCCAGGATGCTCCCTAAGACATTAATTTATGATTTTTCCTACTGTATGATTTTACCTAAACTGTGCCAATCTCATCAGTATTAGAGCTTGTTTAGAATTTTGATTGACTCTTTCTAAGTTCACTGCAACTCAAAAAGCTCACTGCAGTTCGGAACCTCAACCACCTCTTTCTAGCTTCCCTGGGAGTTAGGGCTGTACATCTAACTCACCTCCATTCTACCACCTCTCCAAAAACTATAGATCCGTAATGCTCTTTGGGCTCATGTACAGCCTTAGAATAATATAACTCTGGAATTATTCCAAAATGTATGCTTATTGCACATGCTACATATCCTAAATAATCTCATAAATAGCCAGCATATCACAGGATAAAAGAAATAGGATATATTGAAGTGCATGGAGGGAGTGGTGGGTTGCATGAGGGCCTTCCAAGCCATAACCAGAGATCATTATATATCTGCTAAAATTAAGACAGAAGAACATAAGTGATTTCTCTCTGCTGTGCCCTACACTCAACTGTTCCAAACCTTGCATTCATTAAAAAAAAAAAAAAAAAAAATCTCTGTCTTAACAAAGCTTTCATTGAAGGTTAGTTTCTCAACAAAACACATTTGAGTTGTGCACATTTGAGACAGCCACATCAGAAAACAGCTGTGGTTTTTACTGAAGTATCAATAAAATTACAGTTGTCTGAGGAATGTTAGAATTGCTGACAGGTTGTGGAGGTGGTAAGAATACCAGATGTAACCGCTGCAAATAAAAGTGACATTCCTAATTTCACTAAATAATAATCCATTTGTGACCTCTAGCAAGTTATTTAGAATACATATTGCAAAAGCTCATATACCAAAATACCTCTCATTTTCAGTAGGAATTAGTGTGTTAAATGTACCTGAGTCACTCACAGTCGTGGGACATGTTCTCTGAAATTGCTTAGGGAAGTGAATCCCCAGAGAATCAGAATGGCAAAATTTTTAAAGAACTAATTTGTAGAATAGTGTTGAATGATACTACCTGCCTCACCAAGGCATAGGAAGACCTTGAATTTTAGAGCGGTTAACAGCTTAGAAAAATATATGGATATACAAGCACAAATGCATGTTTTCTATGTGACCTAGATGCATACTCTGCCTGGATTCTCTTGATCAGGATGAGAAAGCTCACCCTGCACAGATGGAAATGCAGCAAGGTAATAGATCCCACCAATTCTGAAAATTGTGGCCAGGCCATTTAGGTTACTTGAGAGAGTGCTGACTTCTTGGAAAATTAGGACTATAAATGCAATTCAGGTGGCCCAGAGGAATCACTGAGGCAAGTGAACAGCCTTTGCCTTGTTTTGTTTACTTCAGAGAGCTCATTGTCTGGAAAAAAGCTGATTCTATAATTCAGTTGATTATCCCACTGATAACGAGGACAGAAAATTGCTGAAGATTTCTCATGTAGGACTATTCCTTGTGATTAGCTTTTAATACTCCTAACTCAAAAGCAGATTTCTCAAGCCTAAGAGAAATCAGTATTTAATCACCTGGGACTACTAAGGAGAAGGCAGCCCTTGCTGGTTGACAGGAAAGGGTAACACAGAAACATTCCGAAGCTGGTGATAAAGTAGAAGCTATTTCATCTTGTTTTTTGCCCTCTGAAGGAGCACAGATAAGTTCACTGCTACAAGGAATAGGAAATGCCCTCAGGCACTGAAGATCTCAGGAGTGCATGTGTGTCTCTCTGCCTCTCTCACACACCACCAAAGAGAGTAGCTCTTTAAAACTCCTGTTTCAGACAAATAACTGAACTCATCCTATAGAGCCAGGAGAGAAATGAATCTGCACTAAATTCCAGGATTAACTGTTGAGGAGGACTTTCACACACACTGGTCCAGCAGTGAGGTATCAGAGGACTGCACTGTGTGCTCCTAAACGTTACACCTAGTTTTTTTGATTCACAATTAGGACAAAAAAACCCCAGACAGGATATGCCATTTTCCTTTCCTTCTTCTTCCACTCCTTTCCAAATCCCCACCATGCTCAAATATTTCAAATATTTCCATAACAGGCAAGTATTTTTTGGTCTAAGCCAATAGTCAGAAGAGTAGGTGGAATCTTGTTATCAGATAAATCTTCTTTATTCTTTTGATGGTGATTCAGCAAATAGCAGTAAACAGAGGCTGACTAGAAAATTGAAGGTAAGCTGAGGCCATGCTCTCAGTGCTTACATTTTTATTTTGACAATCTGTTCCCTTGAATATTTGGCCTGCTTTGGGCTTTCTTCATCTGCCCCAGACTGGTTGTTGCTCTTGGCCACGGACTGTGAACTAAGGGCACTCCCTTCATGCGGACCTGAGCAAGTTTTCCAAGGCGTGACCTCTGAGGAGAGAGAAATACCTTTACTGAGGGCATCTGGCAGAGTTTGTGTGTGAGCAACGTATCCAGCTGTTCAGCACTGTCTGTCAGGGCTTTAGGGCTTACCATAAAGCTGATTTTGGGAGACTTAGTGAAAATTAGTATTGGCACCTGATGCGTCCGGAATTTTCAAGCATCTCCAGCATTAAACAGAGGCTGGTATTTAGGAGTTTGACTATGTACTGCTATAAATCCTTTGGATCTAATTTTGTGTACGTAATTTATGTTTTGAAGGGAACACAGATGCTATTTGTGGCTTTGAATTCACAAATTAAAGTGCATAACAAGAGATATATATACATGTAAATTGAAACTAATGAAGAGGTTCCTACAAAGCTTAGCAAAGTCAAGCTTTGTACCTTTAAGATCTCTGCAATAAAAGCATTCTATAAAATTAAATTAAAGTATTAATGCTGTAGTGTGCTGTTGTATTAACATACTGTAGCATGAAATGAATTTTACCTTTTTAGAAAATCAATTCTTATTTAACGTAATTTCCTATGTATAATAATGTAGAAACAAGGAACCATAGTCAATTTACAATTATCATCCCAGTGAGAGATTTTCAGATACCTGTTATTTACTTTGTCCTCCTTTTTTTCAGTCTTGGACTGAAACTCTCAAAGCCAGATTTTCCTGTTTCTGCACAAATACTAATTTTTCTTCCACTTCCACTCTCAAATATATAAAGTCAGTTGCAACCTGAAGTCACTGAGTATCATGCTTAGCATCAAGCCATGTGAAAGCATAGCAGCTATCTGGTCTAATGCTGGGCCAGAACCTACCAATGGGAAGGAATGGCCTGAAGCTGTGTCAGGGGAGGTTTAGGTTGGATATTACAAAAAGTTCACCACCCAGAGGGTGGCTGGGCACTGGAACAGGCTCCCCAGGGAAGTGGTCACAGCACCAAGCCTGACAGAGCTCAAGAAATGCTCGGACAATGCTCTCAGGCACATGCTGTGACTCTCGGGGTGTCCTGTGCAGGGCCAGGAGTTGGACCTGACGATCCTCGTGAGTCCCTTCTAACTCAGCATATTCTGCAATTCTGCGATTCTGTGATGTCTGGGGTGGAGATGCTGCAAGGAGAGGAGGAAAGCCCCGTATCACTGACAGAGTTGTCAGTGCTCTACTGAGCTCTGAAGAGAGAAGGCTTCTGGCAACTCTCCACGTCGAGGTGCACTGAGGAGGACAGCTGCAGCTCTGGAGAGCTGTTGGCAATGCTGACAGACAGTGCCAGAGGCTTTCTCCCCTGAAAGAGGGAGCACAGGAAGAGGTCAAACAGCACGCTGTAACCATCAGAGCCTTGCAGCGGGTGGATCGAAGCTACTTCCCAAAAGAGAGAGGTTTCTCTGTGGTCGTTGCAGTGTCTTTTGAACACAGAAGGCTTGGAGGAGCAATGAAATATTCTTCTCTGCAAAACCCTGTGCAAAATCTTAATTTGGAAGGGTCTGCGCAACTTTAGTACCTGCAAATTCACCCAGATAAATGCTTGCAGTATGTCTGCCGTACTGTAAGAGTCCTTTTTGTTTTAAAATGATTTTTTGTTTTAATACAACCAAATATTTGTATTAAAAGGTTAAAAACATCTTCAGAAGAAGATTTAGGAAATGAAAATCAATGGGTACATGTAAGGAAATGTTTTGGAGTATCTGAATGACTTTGATTAATGTAGATCTTGACCCTTTTAGCTCATTTAACCAATAGTAACTCAATTTCAATTTTATATCAAACAAGAAAAAGGGGAATTAAAAGTACTAAAATGAAACCATTTAAAATTACATCAAAAGAGTTAAGGGTTAAACAACATCACTAGAAAAATAAAATTTTATTGTCTTGTAAGCCAGTTGGCTCTAAAACTGTTGGGTTATTACTCTAAGCAAAGTATAGCCATCCATCACTTCATAGTCCTAAACAGAAACTTGAAGGACATAGGTTTAAATGAAACTTTAAATTATGTCTTTATTTTATAACAGTCTTCAGATTATATAAGTTAATGCATTTTATCTTATACTTGCAATGGACAAATTGTATACATTTATTGCATCTCAGTAGTAAATCTGAATAAAATGCTTACAAGGGGTATTTCAATATGTGATGGTATGTCAGCCATTTGCAGTCCTGTAAATATCCTCTTAGGCATCTCAGCAATTAGATGGCTTTCATATGTTCTACAGATGTCAGGTATACATTCATTTCAGAAAGGAGTTTAAATGAAAACAGTTTCCACCATAATGCTTGAAGCAAAGAAAACAGCCTTCTTTAGTTGTCGTTGTGCTCAGATTCAATTAATGATGACTGAAAACAGAATGAAATGGGGTGATGAGGATCAACAACAGTTTCTAAAGTTTATCATTTTGCACTAATGGATATTTTTTGAGATAAAAGAAATTAAGTTTATGACTCATAGCATTTCTTCCTTTCCCTCAAATTTGAGCTAATCCATGGTATTAAAAAGCAAATTTTGTGAAGACTTTTTAAACTAAGTGAAAACATTTGCTTCCCATTCTGTGGGTTAATATTCTGTTTTATTAACCTTTCTACACATCTTTTTGTAGTTTTAATATACAGAGAAAAAGAAATCAGGTAGATAAGGCATAGCGGTGGATAAGAGATTATCAGTGGTCAGGAGAATGGATAGTAAGCAGAAGGTACTCATACAGATGAGAGCTGTAGCCAGTTAGCTGAAACTGATAGTGAAAGATTAATCCAGCTGAGGAAATTAGTTTCTGGTCAGCAGAAGGCAATTGAAATGCTACATATTATTGCCAGCAGCCTCAGTGGCAAAACTGAAAAACAAGAACTCTTAGTGCAGGACCTGAGAAATAACATTCTCCAGGTAGCAGAAGCATGTTAGAACAGCAGCCAGGGCAGGAACACAGGTATGAAAATATTTGCTTTGCTCAGAACTGACAGAAATAAAGACATAAGGTGATTCTATTTTAAGGATGTGAAAGACTTCAGGAAATAAGAAAGATATGAGAGGCATAAAGCACAATCTTTTGGAGTCAAAATCATGTGGGGGCACATGATAAAAGATAAATTACAAGCCTGACACTGGGAAGTTTTGGGTCAGATAGATAAGGAGGGAGAGCTTCATGGTGTTTCTAGAGGGAAAAAATAACTCCAGTAGTGATATATCTATGAGAATCTCCAGTCAGTAGATATATGCTGAGAAATAAATGAAGCAAGTATTCACAGAATCATTTAATCCTGGACCTGGTAGTTGAGAGATTGACTCAAAAAATTAACATGCATAAGAGGAAATATTTTAAACTTCATTTCAGTAAGTACTTGAACTACACATGGTGTTAAAAATAACCAGAGTTGGAAGATTGTAAATTAAATGGTAAATATGTAGAAATAATAAAGTACTTAATTTTGAAATGGCAGACTTGGGGGGGAAAAAAGCACAAAAAAGAAAAAGAAAAAACTGAAACCAGAATCAAACTGGGGAAGATGAAGCAAACTGCTGAGGGATAGAAGTGTGACAGAAGGCAAGAATTAATTTCAGTTGAAGGTACTATAAATACTCAGGATCTAAATCTCAGAAAAAGACAGAGCAATCCTTGGAGGAAAAAAGTCTACACTTGCAGCATGAACACCTTGGGATAGACATATATATATATAGCATCTGAAAGGAGTGGGGAAAAGCAGGGATGATCAGCAAAGTATGTCAGACTAGAAGTGAAGAAGCACAGAGAAGTATTAAAACAAGCTTGGGATAGAATATTCAATCAACTAAATAATGATGATATGTGAGAAGAACCAGTGCAATATTAACTCAGAACCTAAACTGAGTTAATATTTAGCTTCAGTGCTTGTCGCAGACACTGTTGGCCATTCAGACATACACATGAACATGGAGATGGAGTTTACTGCGGCAAAGTGTATGCTAGCTGAGAAGGCTGGATAATCCTAGCCCAGAAAATTTAGTATAAGATTATGGGGATGTCTTAATATAGTCTTTCTTTCTTTCTTTCTTTCTTTCTTTCTTTCTTTCTTTCTTTCTTTCTTTCTTTCTTTCTTTCTTTCTTTCTTTCTTTCTTTCTTTCTTTCTTTCTTTCTTTCTTTCTTTCTTTCTTTCTTTCTTTCTTTCTTTCTTTCTTTCTTTCTTTCTTTCTTTCTTTCTTTCTTTNTTTCTTTCTTTTTCTTTCTTTCTTTCTTTCTTTCTTTCTTTCTTTCTTTCTTTCTTTCTTTCTTTCTTTCTTTCTTTCTTTCTTTCTTTCTTTTTCTTTTTTTTATCACCTGATTTATAATTAGACTAGTCTATTCATTTGAGGACAGACAGTCACAGAGAAAAGCAAAGGCAGAGAGAAGCCATAATAACAGAGGGAAAAATGTCCTGGGGATTTCCCATCACATATGCCCCCACAAAGAATTATGAAAAACATCTAAAAGGCTGGAAGAAGTATATAATGCAACCTGGATACAAATTAAAAACTGAAGACAATGCAGAATAGTTCTAACAAATTATTTTCATGCCACACTAATTTAATAACTGCCTTTGATTTTTCTGTAAGTAAATTCATTTGACTCAACAGAAATAATTGATGATGGTGAAGAGTGAACAGAGAAACTGTAAGATGGATGAAGAACTCACAAACACGATGAGAATTTATTGTCTAAGAGATTTTAGTGGAGTTTCTATAAGATAATTTTGGGACTCAAAGTTTTGAAATTTTTTATTAAGGTTCTTAGTAGAAAAATGAAAATGTGAGGATGAAATCAAGCAGTATTATGAAATAAATAAATAAATGCATCCATCATGAAGAAGAAAAGACCAATTAAAAAAAAAAAAAAAATGGAGACAGTCCTCTCTGAAGTGCATGCAAGGCTGGTGAAACTTGTCTAACAAAGAATGCCAAAAATTCACAGAAATTCTCAGACTGTCTCTTGACACCAAATTATAGTGCCTATCTCAATTCAACAAGATGTTTGAGTCCCTTTCATATAATTAATGGCTACTTTGCCAACTTTTTGCTGGCTTCATTGCAAACCAATTCACTCCATACTTAGTCCAAAAGAGATGGTCCAGCTATGCACTTGGCATTGGTTATTGGAGATTAAAAACTTGTTACATACTTCTGAGAAAATACCTAGCTTTATAGGTGAAGACTCATTCACAAGTTCTGTATCTGACCTTATTAACAACATTTTGTCATTTTCTACAACCACAACATTAGATTAAAACTTATGCATATACCAGGTTTAAAATATGAAACAGTAATGTTCATTCTTATCAAGACATTTCCTCTCACTGATACCCAGGAGATGAGGAAATGTATTCATATTCGAAGCTGCTCATGTCAGTCCTCACATAACCCCGCGGAACCTTTTCTTCAGGGAGCACAAAGTGTATGTGGTTGTTGCATTCTCACTGCCAAACTCCCTGCTGCTTCCACTTAAGTAGAAAACTTTTAGCAGTTACTCTGTGCTATGAAATTTACATTGCTTTTGCTACATAACCTTTTCCTGGCTGACAACTGTCTGATTGCTGCACTTGAGGAGATAGTGGGACAGGCTGACCCAATCAAATCATATGTAGAGCCAGAGTTCAAGGAGGTTTGGGGTTTGTTCATCAGAAGAAAGGTTCAGCCAAACTTAGTTCTGCTCCTGTCAGTCAGATCTACTCCTTTCCCAAATTAAAATGAAGTTTCTGGCAGAGACTGCAAACGTGAGAGAATTATACTGGTAGAAAAGACACTCTTCATGGGAAGATTTAATTCATTAACTATAATAACCAGGATTTTGCTGGTTTAATTTTCTCTCCATTTCATTTTTCTTTTTGTGTTTGTGTAAAAACAATCAATTAATCTGGATAGTTTATGCATTAATAGGTTAGTATAAGGAGAGAATTAGAAAAACAGCCGTAAATTATATGTTGAATAAGACATTAATTTATCCCAATGTAATTGGAGCTGCACAAGAAAGTGAAGTGGTGAAAGGGCCATTCCAATTCTTAGATGTCCTGATGTCCTGAACCTGGGAGTACAGCTCTCAACTAATTAAAACTTTACTCAGTGAATCAAAAGAATATGGAATTAGATCTTCATGCAAACTACCATGTCCTTTAAGTCTCCTGAAATGCCAGGCATTATTCCCAAAGGTGAGGCAGGCTAATGAAGGTGGAAACCTCCTGCTCTTCAGGACACCTCTGAAACTGCATGCTCTAAAATGTGTGTTCATTTAATGCTATCTAACTGTAAAATAATAGTAAGAAGCATAGGATTATTGAGAAATTCAAGTGAATCAGGGATGTTGCATCATGCTGTATGTTTCCACTGCAGCTTATAAAATAGTGGTTCTTTAGCCTGGTTTCTCACCTTCATTTCCAATCTGGGCCCTACTTATATCAGAGTTCAGGGAAAACATATTAATAAAAGAGTTAACAATAGTATTTTGCTTTTCATCACCACCTTCCAATCTAAGAGTTGCAGAGAATGGATTTGAAACTAAAAATGCAAGACTGTTCCCAAGATGTTGAACTGGTACAGTGAAAAAAGCCAGCAGCTGAATATCCTCATTATTTGCACAAGATAACTATAAACAGCAATTCGGTGTTTTTGAATGAGAAACAAATATAGCAGGATGAAAGGTACAACTGTATCTTCCATATATCATCTTATGTTTGTTTTTTATGTTCCATATGAAATTAGTAATAATTGCACCCTTATGAAAAGTATTCCACAGAAATTAAAGAATTTCCTGATCCCCTACATGCAGAGAGGGTAACATAGAAACAGTTGCAGAATTATTAAGGCAAGGTGGTAACAGCCCGAATTTCCACCTTATCAAACCTGCCTGAAGGGCAGAAGTAGCTGGGATGAAGCTGAAAATTTTCTGGCTCTTTCTGGCTGGATTTTTTGTTTGAAATATTTTGTTTTATAAATCAATAACAGTAAGCCCTGAGGACAGGGACTGAAACTCTGGCACTGGTGAGAACATTATTCATCTTCCTCGGCTGGTTGTTCAGCCCACTGGCATACAATCTTACACTGAAAGTGATAGCCATGCCTAACAGGAATGGATGATAACTTATCTAAAGGCTATATCTATTGGGTCTGTATTATTATATTGCAGGTAAAAGGAGTTTTTCAATTGACTGAAATAAAATGGAGATTTGGCACTGAGTGAGATTACTTATGAGTAGGATAAAGTGACTTTAGGTTTAAAAGCTACATCAGAGATATAGTAAATACATCTTTTATTATTAGATGCTGAAACTCATCCATGTGTATCAAGTCAGCACAAAGCTTTTATACTACTCTCTATAGGTCAGAGATTCCACCACTGGAAAATGTTATAATAATTTTAAAAGGTAGATAGGTTGTTATAACCTTGATATCTTTCCTTCAAAGGAGGAATCAGCTCTTCCCCCAAAAGAAGTCTTATCAACTCTAAAAAAAGAAAGTAGTGAGGATCTCTTACACTTATCTGTCAGTATGTGAAAGAAAATGTGAATTATTCCTCTGAAAATGCACTTCTATGTATATCTAGTTCAGTCAATATTCATTTAGTTGTGTTTCTCTTCATTGCCCTTACTTAATCTATTGCAGAGAAAAAGGGTTAGGAGAGAGAAAAGACCCTTAGAAGGACAGATACTCCCCATAACATACAGTAGAAGGAGGCCTATAAGTCCTGGTTATTCACCCTTTCCCCCACTCTTGAAAATGCCCACCTTACTTTTCAAGCTCTTCAAAACAGAAAATTTTCTTTCCTAGTGTGCTCATAAAACACTTGACATCATTATATATGCCATTATAAAAACATCCATCATATACAGTTATTCCATGACTGTTGATTATTTCCTCTGACCAACCTGAAAAATTTTTCTAAATCCTTACACTTGTATCTGTCATCTTACATCTATTCATTTGTATCTGACAAAGCTAAATGTGCTCTGCTCTTTTCATCTTTCCTTTAGCATCTTCTTGTAGTCTTTTATGTTCCTCCCTGTGCTCTCTTAGATGTGTCAACATTAGTGATCACAGAAAAAGGGAAGACTTCAGGATGATCTAATAGATAGCTCTAAATCAGGAATTGGTTTGACAAAGTAACACAAGCTAGCCTGCGCTGCCTGGCACACTGTGCCCAGTGAGGCAAATGGCAGAAATCATCTTAGGAGACAGCCAGGCAATTTTATGTTGAGAGAAAATTGCAAGAGACAGTGACATATCAGAGACTAAAGGGAAAGATAAGCTTAAGAGGGACAGGCTCTTTGGGATACATTGGCTTTCCTTGTGTAAGTAATTCTTAAGCTTCTGTGAGACATCTAACTTCAGCAGCTGATGTTTTATGTTACACTGAGGTGAAAAGTTTGCTAATAAAATCAAATTTGATTTCATTTAAAAGGAGCACAGAGTTGTTTCAGGAGTTCAGGGCAGGTTAAATGCGACACATCTGAGATCGAATATCTGAAAAACTAGCTTTTCTAGCTAGAGATTCTGCAGATTTAATGTGCTTGATAAATCACTGTCATTGCTACAATGGGACTGACATAGCAGGTATAGTAATAGAAGCCCAAAGGAAACACAACATGGTGAAGATGAATCACATCAAACAATACCTTTAATGGAAAACAACTTGGACAGAAATGCCTTGAGCTGCTATTTTTTTTATGTCGCATTTTAAAATGTTGCATTGATTTAACAGTAATTTTGAAACTAATATGTAGGTGTATGAATATACTGTAAGAATTTAGAAATATAAGTGTATGTGGTATAACATATCTTACTGATATATGTGATATAACATACATTACTGAAGGTAATACATACATAGTTTTGTTTGCCTGAAACAATGCAAAATATGTGAAAATAAACTGCTAAAGGCTGGTTGAGTTTTAAGCCCTCTATAGATTTGGGTATTTCCACAACACCCATCAAATTTTAAGCACAAGCAAAAACTAGCTAGAATATTATGGTATGGACTATGGAAAGAGTTTTTTGAAGCACTTTTGCATTTGAACAAATGACTTCATTTGTACTTGGGCAAAGTTTAGTTACCAGAAAACCATCAAAGGCAGAATTTAGGGGAAGTATTGCACCACTTTGAAAATTAAATTCCAAAAATAAAATCTTACAACCTTTGCCCAGACATTATCATTGATGTTTCCAGCATAAAATGAGAAGCCACTTTGAATTTGCAAGTTATGAGTAATAATTTTCTCAGTAAATTTGGCATTGTACAGCACTGTGGCATGCCATGCACAGAAAAACAGTGATGCAGTCACAGACAAAGAAGCAAAGGTGTGTGATCAAAAGTCCATCTTAGGAAGCATGGAGCAGGTGGGCAGAAGAACTGGCAGAGCAAAAGTGAGAAAAAGTCACTTGATAAATGGGTGGAAATAAAAACAGTTTAATAAATGAAGGGATGGCCAAAAAGAACCTTATTGATACAAAGGCAATCACTCAACTCCTCTCAGAAGCAGACCAATGCCCAGTCAGTCTCTGGACAGCATCCACTTTGGAAAGTCTGCCCCACCACTTTTAATTATGCATATGATGTTATATGGCTTGGAACCACCCTTTGGTCAGCTCAGGACAGCTGTTCGGGTTGTGTCCACTCCCAGCCTCCTGCTCTCAGCCTCCTTGTTGGGGGGGCAGAGTGAAAAACAGAGAAAGCCTGGACACTGTGCAAGTCCTGTTCAGCAACACTTCCAACACCAGCATGTGAACACCAGCATTTTAGTCACAAATCAACACCACAGGAGCACAGTGATTCCTATAAAGAAAGTTAACTCCATCCCTACCTGACCCAGCCCAGTGAGTAAAAGCACTATGGATTGAAACTTAATTTTAGTCTTTGTCCGTGCCAGCCAGAGAATTATTTGTTATGGGGTATGATCCTGCTGCCATTTGAGTAAGTGCAAGTAGACCCTAGATCACAGTAAAAGTAGAATTAGATATTTATTGTATCTTGGAAAATATAGCTACAATATCCAAGCCATACCTGATTAAATGGCTTTAAAGCTGAATAAAGTATGCAAGTTAATTAAACTGAAAGGGTGGGATTTATGGAACATGGCTGGTGTGGTCTTTACACTTCTCTGAAATCCAGGTTCAAGTCCAGGGATCTCGAACCTTTTTGTCAAGATAATGCTTCATTTTGGCAATTCTATTCAAAGCTGGAATGATTTTTTTATCTTCCAGCACACCTAAATGTCTGCAATATTGATCAATATTGAAACAATAATATATGAGACTGTCACACAGCCATTCACTAGAGTATTTGTATAAATGAAAATATAAACTATACCACTGCCAAAGAGTGGTAGTTCACATCAGCACTTACTGTACTTCCTTGGACTGAAAACAATTCAAGTGAAAACAAATAAACAAATCAAACCCATACCACTATTTCATATTACATTAATTTTCCTTTCACCAAAGTTTCTTCTATCATATATAATAAGACTCTCTAAAGTGGATGCTGTTTGCCTATACTTGAAATATGCAAATTTTTGTCCTGCACATGATTTTATATAGACTTCATTCATGGTCAGCATTAATTGCCAGTTTCAGTTCTGCAAGCATTAGTGCCTGAGTCATTCCGATCCAGTTTCTTATCTCTTTTCCTTCCAGCAATTCCCTTTTCTGAAGACTCTGAAGATCCTTGTCAGGAGTGAATAATCAGATGTTGTTTTAATTTTATTAAATACAAAACCTGTGGTTTCTCTGCCTTCTAAGTCACAACCTATGTCAGATGCACCACTTGAATTAAATTTACACCCTCAAATGGATAAAAGATTAAAAAAAACCTCACTGCAGTTTGAAAAATTTTGTAAAGTTTGTGTCACAGCAAGAAAATGAAAGTTGTAGTGTTTTCCATTCTTTAAATTATTTGGAGTGGACTGAAAATTGCAGGTAAACATTCTTATTGGTATAATGCTACTGGAGGTAATTTCTTTTGCAAGATTATGTCCTTCTGTGGCATTCTACCCAAGTACCTCCCACACCATTTTTCCTAGAGGTATTAAAAAGAAATATATCCTTTCACAGCCCATACACCCTTTCTAAACTCAAGTCGACACAAACCAAAGTAAGTTAATAGTTAATAAATATTCCATTCAAAACATCAAAAATCATAAATGCTGGTGGCAGAAAGAGCATAAGTTTGGATCTAATACTCCGTAAGAAGTAGCAGCTTAAAAAATGATTATATAATTTTGGTTTGTGGAGAAAAACTTCTCCGGATATGTTAGATTTGTTGTTGCTGGAAACATATGCAGCATAAATCCTGCATCAGCTCTGTAACTGTGGTAAGGAATGCCAAACTGAGAAACAACTTTACCTAATGGAAATGTAAACAAAAAATAACTAATTGATCCAAGGGGATTCCCATGTCACTAAAGACGCAGTCAAGTTTGTATGCAACAAACATCTTTCTCAAACTGAAAATGAGACTGGATCCACAGCAGAAATGTCTGCCTCAGTGCTAGGTACATATGTAGTCAATTTGGTTTTTTTGTCACAACAGATGCATTGGATTACTCATTTTCAATATTCATCACCAAAATAAATCAGAATTAACTGAAGCACATAGTTGGTTGCATTGACACTTAGATATTGACATTATCACTGTCTCTCAAAATTCACGAGGCTGATGTACACAGGCAAATAGAAGTAACTATTTTTGCACAGTCATGTACCATATTTTTCTATGATTAAAATTCATAACAGAATTTGAACATCACACTCTTTGCAAGATGCTTTTCTATTTTATGTATGCAGCTAGAATCATTGGCACTGTCAGTTGGCACTTGTCAGAAAAGCCATGCTCTTAGTAATAGCATTTCTGTCTTTTGGGAAACTTTCTGAACTTTTTTCTTAGGTCAAGGGATATTTGTAGAATAGAAGATTAAAAGGAGCATAAAAATCCTGAACTGTCAGTATAGTACAGCTTATACAATTCATAGGTACTATCATATTTTCCTTTTCCAGGGATTGCCAGCTAGCAGAAACAGTCATCTCCTGGGAATTTTACTGATCATCTTCATAACGTTCTTCAAACAGGTAATGATCTTTTTTATAAGACCAGGACCTGTATTTACTCATATAGGCTGTTACCCTAAGTAGAAACAAGCCACAAAAAAGAAATGCTGATGGCATTCCTTATAGCAGGATAATGAAGGAAGTCAGACATCACTTGAAAAACATCAGGGCGTACTAGCTCTTTTAGTTTAAATGAGAATTGCATATTGGCTGTCACTATAAATACTGCTGTGATCTGGATAAACATTAAATAAATCATACAGTGCTATGCATGGCTCCAGATCTGCTTCGGCCTTTATTTCAAAAAGTACTCTCATTTGTGCTTGCATGCTCTACTCACGACCAAGATCAGTTTTGCAAAATAGAATGTAAATAAAGGTAGGGCTAGAAATATGGGACTCACTAGAAAATTAAGTGAGAAAGACTGGGGATACATACGGGAGAATGGTATTTCTGATGATGTGCTCTTCCTTTCCCTGTCCCTAGGTTCATCCTGGAGGTTCCTTCTGGTGTGCTTCCAGAGCAGTACCAACCCAGCTCCAGTGGAGCAGACTGGCTCCACAGCAGCACCTCTCCCACTTGCCAAGTCCTGATGATCTGTGGTGCCTCAGACCCATGCGGATCTTAGTCTAGGCTCACCCCAAATCTGCATCCCTGTACTCACAAAGGTCTGAATCCAAGGAAAGCAGAAAGACAGGAACATTTGTCTCTAGATGTAGGATATTACTTCTGTGGGAGGCAGTATTCCTTATGATTACTTCATGACAGAGTGGAAGTCACACAAGACAGTGGAAGTCACAGACTTTTGCAAAGGCAGGATACAGCATTTATGAAAGGTGGTTTCTCCTTGGCTCCTGTCACCCCTCCAGCTCAGAAAGAACAAGGATGCCTTAGCTGTCAAGGTGGCAGGTTCTTTCTGCTATAAAAGAAGATGCTTTATGCCTGGGTCCTTCTGAACTGGGACTTTAAGCATTTTGAAAGCTTGAATTACATCTCAGAAGATATTTCTTCATTCAAGCAGATCACAAACGGAAGCAGAAAGAAAGTACTAGAAAGAATTTTTTTTTGGATGTCTGAACAGATGAAAGAGCTACATCCCAAGCAGACAACAGGATACATTAGACACTTTTCCCTTCCTGGGTCACAGGCTGGCACGACAGTGAAAAGTGATGAAATTTCTAATAAAACAGCTTTCTCTCTACTTCTTTTTCTCTCCACATTTTCAGAAGGTAAATTACCCTTTAATTTTTTCAGTCTGGCTCATTGTTTGACTTCTCACTCTTCTCAGAGCTAGCTAGAGATTATCCAGGAACATTTCCAGCTTGCTCACAACCTCTTGTTGACTCTCAATTGTGTTGTTTCTTCCTAATGACATTTACCTATACAGAAACTGGTATAATATTGACTTTCTTTAAAGGCATTTTCCCCACTCTCTCTTCCTAGGATGGAAAGCTAGGAAGCTTGAGGACCAGACTATCCTTGAAGGTGGAAAGTTCTTCCTGCTGCACATTTCTACCTCTTTTACTTCCATCTGTCTCTCTCCACCTTAACTCTGGTGCTAAATCAAAATGACTAAATGTGTAATGCAAATCATCAGATCATTGGCATGTTTTATATTTGCCATACAAGCCTCACATTTAGTCATGACAGTGGTCTTGGACTGAGATGATTTTAGAAAATATGTTTGAAAACTTTGACCTATAGACTATAAAACTGCAAAACGTTGGCACTGATTTGGTTTCCTTTCCATTGTAAAGCCCTTGTGATATCTTAGATGCTGTTAAAATGATAGCCCATCATCTCCTGGCTCTCTTCGATCTTAGACCAGAGCATTTACTTTTCATATAAAGAATATAAATAGAATAAAATAAATATATATAATATATAAAAATGAATATAAATATATTTCATCATTGGTTTAACTTTGGAATTTCATATACTGCACAGTTTATAGAAAAGCATAAAATATTTCCATTATATTTGACACCTTTTGTGTCTGCCCATACTCAGACACCAGCTATTCCTATTTACTCTAAAGAAATTCTAAAGAATTTTGAAAATATAAAAAATTCTTACCTCTCTTTCCTTTAATAAATGAATGTGAGCTGTATTTCAATGTGTGTGAGAGAACAAAGATTGACTGTCCCCTCAAGGCATTTGGTAAGATAAGAAATAACCTTAAGGCAATATTGTGACTTTTGCAACTATTGCTGTTTTGGAGATGTAGGGTAACGAAGTCCATTCCTTCAGTTTCAGCTGCCAGAGGCAAACTGCCCACAGAGGACAGAGCTTATGTTTCACATTTCTTGTCTTTCATGGATAATGCTAGAAGTAAGAATTATTCGACATATTAAAGGAAATCTCATACAAATCCCTCCAGCCTCATAATTTTAAACTTTTTTTTTAAATAGGCAAGAAATATTACTTTATTCACTTAAATATTGAGACATAAGGCTGTTTTCAAACTTGTTATAGAAAGGAGGATGCAATGTCCTCAAATTCCACCACACCAACTGGGTTATGGGGAAAATGAGGTGGACTCAGTAGTACCAGGAGCTCTGCAGATGTAAAGCTGCCATTAAAAAAAGAGAAAGCCTGACGAAGTAGCTAACCTTTGGGAAAAGTATAAAAAATTACTGTCTTACTAGGGAAGTATTTCAAGGTTAGATCCCACAGCACTCTCAAAGAAGGTCCTGCTATAAGGCAATTGTGAGCCTGGAACACGACCAAATCCAACACTGCATACCGTGTACATGGAATTTAAAATAGCTGGGATAAAAATTTGGGTTAATCTTACTATATTTATCTCAAAAATGAAGAGTCAAACAGTTTGAAATATAAAAGTACATTGGGACTGAAATAAAAATCTGTAATTATAAAGTATAAAAGTTCTTTCTTATGCTGCTAGCAAATGCATTCCAGTATTTCAGCATTTTCAGCTGAACCGAGAATCATGGGGGAATTCATTGGCAAGAATTATTCTCAGGGTTGAAAACATGGAGGAAAATTCTGCCTAGAAGAAAACATTAGCCATTACAGGCTCCCTGGGCAAACTTCCTATGGATTTCTGAGACTATGAGACACATTGAAAGTGAGGTGGCATTGAATTCCTTCTCTGCATCATGGTGAGCCCTCTGCAGTGGGAAGCTGGCCCAGTGTTTTCAGAGAATGTGCAATAAAAGAGCATAACTCTCTACAGGGCTTATTAGTCATTTGCCACTAGTTTCCTGCTTGCGAATCACAACACTGTGTAGTTCGGGTGTAGCCTGCTAATTACTTTTCTCTTTTACTCATTCTTCCAAGTCTTAAAATAAACCCAAATGAGATGAAGCGGGTCAATAAATTCCCAAATATTCACTGAAGCAGGAAATGTAATCTCGTGGAATCCTGATTGCTCTAGAGGCTTCTAAAAAAGAGCGGATACTGTGCATACCTGTTGAGGCTCTAAGACACAAAGACAAAAGGAATTTGCTTGCGTCTCACTCCTCAGGATTTGTTCCTTGTTTTTTATTGCTGTCGTATAAATGTGACAATAGCATGAATTATTTCTGCAGACACAGATAGCAACTAGAATATTCCAATAGACTAATATAGTATTGCAGACAAGGCACAAGTTCTAGTATTAGTTAAGTCACAGCTTGTTGAATTTGACATACAGCAAACATCCTTTCAGGAACACCAAAAAAATTAAACATCTTAAAAATACTGGCTAGCTGTTTTGTCATGATGAGAAGACCAACTGTGCGGCACTCTAAATTACTAGAAGTACTTGATTAGGCAATGATGATTTCAAATGCTGAGTTTAAAGATTTTCTGGAAAAGAATGGTAGTCCAAATTTGACTTAAGCTGTTGTCTGCTGGCTAAGTTGAGCTATGAAAAGAGGAAACTTAATAAGCTTAGTTTACACTGAAATAGAATTTCAGCATAACGAGGGAGAAGGGATATAGTTCAGTCAGTGTCTCATGAGAGGCATAATCAAGATATATGAGTCTCTGTACTCTTTCCAAAGGCACCTAAATTTGCATCATAGTAGTGTGCATATTTCTCCATATCTATATATGATGCAGGCTTTTGTGTGACAGGTTGTCAATCTGGAATAAATTGACTCACATAATCCCAATACAATATTTTGCAACCCAGGACCACTAGGGGTTAAAGAACAGAAGTCTGTGCATGTGAAACTTCTGAATACCTGCAGCGATGAATGACTGGTTACAGCAGTCTCCATTTCTGCAAGGAGTCTGTCTGTCTCCCTGTCTAATGCATTCCCAGGATTTAAACTGCAGTTCCTGCTTCAGCAGCCCTCAACAAATTACAAGAGCAAGTACACCCACTTCTGATTATATTCTAGTGTTTTTATATCATCCATCTTTTAGTCATCTTCTTCAACTGGAATTATTTTTACAGTTATCTTGAGAGTTCTTTCCCTTCCCTTCCCTTCCCTTCCCTTCCCTTCCCTTCCCTTCCCTTCCC
>VWPU01013247.1:0-132840 GCA_013398955.1 Callaeas wilsoni | reverse complement strand
CTCTTCCTCTCTCTTCCCTTCTCCCCCCCTCCCTCCCCTTCCCTTCCCTTCCCTTCCCTTCCCTTCCCTTCCCTTCCCTTCCCTTCCCTTCCCTTCCCTTCCCTTCCCTTCCCTTCCCTTCCCCATTGATTTTCTGAATTTTGCATAGCGTTAAAACACATTTAAGTCTCCAAAGGACACACACACAAAAAAATAATGCAATGCATTTTGTTGAACATAGGATACATCATAATAATGTGTTAGTTCCTGCTATCAAAAAGAAAGTCAAACCCATAATTGGATAAAAATTGTCACAGTGTCAAAATTTTGACATTTGGGGCACTATTTTTTGTCTGTTTGGTAATGCAAAGTGCTGCTTTCTCTTCACAGTGGTAAATTTAAAATTATCTCATTCTCATTTGCTACTGTCTGTTTGAACTTTTCATTTCTCACCTTTCCTGTCAATCAGAGAATGTAGAAAGGGAAATAACTTCTTGGTGATTGGACACACATAGCTTTAATCATCTGTCAGCTCCTGTAAATCAGCAGAAAGAACAGTCAAAGACTTAGTTCAAAAATTATAACCAAACTTTCTAAAGCTAGCCAGGTTTCTGTGATTGCTGGATTTAATAAAAAAAGAAAAAAAAAAGGATTAAAAGTGAAAGTAAAGTACACTGGGTACACTGGGTATCCAAAAATGTTAAATATGTAAGGATAGTTATAATGATCCTAGATGTAAAAGAATATCTATAACCTAAGGGTTAATTAGACTTTGGAGAACATAATGTGTGCAGAAATTTGGTTAAATGGAGAATATAACAAATGATTTCCTCTACTGAGGGTTTTTGAATGTAGATACCATCAGTCCCATGAGCTGGATTCTCACACTGGATACCCTCTCTGAGGCCAAGTGAGGCCACCCATTTCCATCTTCCTACTACCAGACTAGCACAAGAATTAAGAAAAACAGCTTGACAGAGATGAAACAGAAACAGTGTTTGAGATAGATGAGGCTTTCTGTGTACTCACTCCTGTCAACTCCATAAATACATCTCTCTTTAAAACATGCTCAGGACACCAGATGAGGGAGTGGTCACCTGCCATGCCTTGCTGCTGACATTTCCTGGTTCCTCTTGGATTTTGTCATCTTGCTTGTTCCATCCTGGCTGCAGCACTCAGCCAGTGCTGGTGACAACAGGCTGAGTCAGGGAGCAGTTTTTCTCTGTTGCCAAGCTATTGACAGCAGTAGCTTATTTTATTTTGGCAGTTCCTTCCCTGCTTCTCAAGGCATTTTCTCTTCTCTTGCTTATGCAACATTTACTTCCTTTTCAGATTCTATAAATATTTGCTCATAGTATTGTTTCCATTGATTTTTGTGCCAAGTGTTTACAAAGTTAGATTTGTTGCCTCTTTTCAGTCTGTAAAATATCAGTGTCATTGTTAAAAGAATTCAAATAATTTTCCTAAGGGACCTATAATTTTTTAAAAGTTTTTCATTCATGCCAGGAAATTAATTTCAATTCAAAAGGCAATTAAATGAATCCTGACAATGCAATTAAACCTTTTTCTTTGATGGGTAAATCCCAAGGAATTTGATGAGAGGCAAATAAAGGTAGTTATGAATTGTAGCTCCATTCTCTTTACAGAGTAAAAAGAATGCAAATTAAGAAGCAGATGCAGTCAGGAGCAAAACATCTCACAACATCATCAGAAGAGAAATGTATCTCCATTCTTCAAGTACATTCATAGCTTTTCCCCCATTGCTTTATTGTTCCTCCATGGATCAGCGGAAACATTAGAACTGATTTCTCCTCTTGAGGCATTGACAGAAGTAGTAATGAGATGCAATTCTGATAATATCAGTGACTGACAAAGCACAAAAATCATGGAAGTATGGTAAAGATAGGGCCAAGTGCTCTTTTGTGTGTAAGTTCCCAAGGTCCCTTACAAGTGATGCATGTAGACATTACTCTGTCTGCCAAACAAGCACAGAGACCTTCAGGATTTAGCAGAGTTTAATAAGACAATGTAATGATTTCATGGGATGCAGACAAAGTAAAGCAGATGCAGTTTGTTCAGTCAGAATATTTACATGGTTAGAAAATAAACATCTGAAAAGTTTTTTGTTTTTTTTACTTTAAAAGGTTCAAAGGGTGAAATGAGTGGCAGAATGTAGTTGAGGCTCACTGTATTTTTATTACTTTAGAGCAATCAGGATAGCAAATTCCACATCCCTGGAACTTTATTGTAAACACCTAGTCATAAATATTTTCAAATACATCAAAATGTTCTCACACACCTCATGCACTGATTTTTGTGGCACTCTGAGGAAAAAGAAAGAACACTGCAGCTATTTCCCCAGTAGCTGCATGCACTTACACACTGCATGTCACCAACCCCTACTGAGTGCAACCACAATAGTAACAGGTAAAAATAAATGTGAAACAACACATTTTGTGGGGAAAAAAAGATCCGTAGTCAATGATGTTTCATTAGTTATTTGGGAAACAGCACTCATCAAGGCAAAGCAGAGAAGTTGTTGCTGTGCAATCAGTGATCAGATATGAGAAAGGTCAAAAGGCAAAGACTCCTGGAAACAGAGTCCTACCACATCAATCTCTACCAAACAATTACGCAGATTATTACTTTACAAACATATTGATAAGACAACAAATGCAGACATTATTCCATGTGGTATCAGCATGTGAAGAGATTTTTAGAATCAGATTTTATGAACCTTAAAACTGTTCAAGTTTCTTCATGAAATGATCAGCAATTTTGCTCAAAACACACAGAACGGAAGAAAGAAGATTATTCCCAACAGTAATATGCATTTTATAAATGCGTGGCTTAACTAAGCAGAAAAAGTTATCAACAAGCATTTAAGAAAACATTAAAAACACATAAATAATCAAAATATGTTTACAATTTACAGCTAATTTCCTTGAAATATGTACACAAATTGTAATTCTGTCTAGCAGTCAAATTTTGTAACTGTGATTTTTTCCATAAAATATTTATGTGTAATTGCAAGTGGTGGATAATTTTATCAATCATTACAGCTTATTAGACACAGCTTAGTAACACTGCCACTGAATTCAGTAGATTTGATGCAATTCTAAGATATTGATTAGACTCTAGCAGTTAATGACATTTAATATGGAGGAGGTTCCATTTATTTGGTTTATTTTATCTAGCTTATTTTATTTCACTTCATTTCACTTTTTTGTCTTTTCAACTCTATTATTCTACTCTTCTATTCTATTCTATTTTCTGCTTTATTTTATTGATTTAACTGATCAATAGTTTCAAGTAGGCTCAGATTTTGGCATCTAAAACCTTCCATTTTCATTGGCCATATTACATCTTACCAGTTACATGGGCAAACCACAACTGTGACTTGCACATTTCTCTAGGACAGGTGCTGCTACTTTTCATTCATTTTCTTGATGTTCACAGAAAGAGCTAAAATCTTTTATTCCTTTAGACAACTTCAGGGCCTGCCTTTCTTCAAACTACAGAATCAATGAAGTTGATAGGATTCAATATGAGAAATCTTGCAAGGTTTTTAGTATTAAGATGAAATGTTTGGAGTGTAAGTGTGGGAGTAAACGGACTACACACGATCCAATATGAATCCAGCAGAAGCCACTTTATTGCCCCCAAGCACCCTTATTACACACTGTGCTCCCCCTGTCCAGGCGTCCACATATTACATGATTGGCAAAGCAATATACACACACAAAACATGTAATGATTTAATTGGATCTCTCGCTCTGTTCGCCAGGCTACCGTGCACCTATTCACACAAATCATCAGACAGTTTTCTATCTTTGTTTATGTTTTTCTTTGGCTGCTGTCCCTGTCCTTGAAGCATCAGCATTCTCTCGCTGTGTACGTTTTCTACGTGCTCTGTTCACTTGTCCTTATGGCTGGTGCACCGTGTCCATTTTCTTGCAAAAACTCTGTCTCCACATGTAAGTAACTGCTCCCTAGAGAATTTACTATGCTTTCTGAGAGCAAGCTCCCCCGTTCTGAGTAGACACACTTGGAGCTGTCGCCAGAGGCAGGAAACACTGCAGATAAGGAAGGGGAGAGGTGGGCGAAGACATGGTCCCTCCTCCAGAAGCCCTCTAGCCAGAGGAGCTGTGGGAGTGGTGTGCAGAAAAGGGTGTGCTCCACGTACCCCGGTGGCCATGTGCTCCCTCTTTCCCTCATCCCTCTGTGTGCCAGCTGGGCCTGGAGCGGTGCTGCTCTTTGATCCCTGAGTGGGTCCAGATAATGGTGCCTACACCTGGCGCAGGACAGGCAGCACGGGTGGGGAAAGGGAGCGGATGCCAAGTAGAGTGGCTATCCAGATTGGTGCAATATCCCTGCAGGCACTCAGCGAGGGCTTTGACGGGAGTTAGGGGATATCCACCTGGCCGGTTCTGCAGAGAGGAATACAACTGCAGGATGTCACCTACAGCTTCACACTTCTCAGCAACTGAACTTGCATTATTTTTTATTTAGTTATAATTTTATTTTTGTTCTCACAAGTTTTTCATTTTGTTGCAACTAGAAAAAGGATGCAGGGGTTTAACATTTGGAGTTGTAAGGACAGTAGCATTCTTTAAAGTTGTTAGCATTTTCTCTTAATCATTTTCCCCGTTACCATAAAGGGAAAAGAAGGAAACGGATTCAGCCACAGTACTGCTCAAGAGTGCAACTACATCTCTCATCCTGGCAGCTTGCACGAGTACAACATACTTCATGAACAGTTACTTTGATGGACTGTGCCCCTGTGACATTGGACAAGAGCAGTAATGGCAGGCAGTAAGTCCATTAAAAGGATTCACATCGAAAAAGCTGCAGACCTTGTCAGAGGGTGACCTATGTGTGACGGCATGACCATTAATTTTCTCCTTTGTAATTTTTTTTCCTTTTCATTAGGAGATTAGTCTTAATTAAACACTAGCTGTTAGATCAAAGGGAACTAGATCAAAGAAGGAAAAAGCCCAGTATATTTATGCTAAAGTATTTGGCATGATACTTTCTGAAAAAGCATGTGAAAAGTGTTATCTGACCATACCCTTGTAGCTGGAGCCTGAAAAATAGGAGCCTTGTCTTTATAGTTAGAGTCCTGCAGATTACCTGTTTGTCTTTTTCTCAAGTCATACTAACATCCCTTCCAGGACTGTCTCGGATAAAGGTATCCACTTATCGACAATCGACCTGAAAGTAGTCCCAGCTTCAACAATAAATACAAAATAGTCTTGCCCATGCTACAAGTAAACATCACCAGTTTAGGAGGCAAGTGAATTTGAAGATGATTAAGTGCAAATCTGCTCAAAGTTTTAAGAAGGATTTGACAAGAGAAGCAATTTTTCTTTGAGCTTGTATTCAGCTTTGAATCTCACTAGAACAGAGTTTTCATTTCACAGGCAGTCACTCACTGCACACCTGAGCTTTAAAATTTAATGAATGCATCCTTTGCAGGAGATTCTGGCAATAGCTTAGATATATTAGTAAGTGCAATGATGTCAATCAAAAAAGGAAAAAAGAAGTGCAAGCAGTGTCTTTCATTATTATGTTCATATTGATAGTTTCAAAGCTTCTGTGTTTTGAATTCTGGAACTGTTCTCTACTTTGGAAAAAATATAACCATAAAAAAAAGGGAAGCATATTAATTAATATAACATAATTATTCTAATTAGGAAGATAATAGATCTATCTAATTATACAATAGCATATTAATGAATATACATATTTTAGGGAAAATCCTTTCAAATTAAAATAGCTGATGCTAATTTTCATTTAGCTACTCTAAAAGGTAGCCACACTCACACATGTAACAAGTTCAGCTTCTGGTAGGGTTCCGGTTAACACCTATGCATTGCACCACTAGGATTTACAAAAATGCTGGGGGCGAGGCCAGGGGTAACCTCATGAATAAAATACAGCTGAAGGAAATGGGCTCAGCTGCTGGGATAAAAGAGCAGGAGGAGGCACCTGAAGCTTTGCAGAGAGCAAGGAAGCCCAAGAGAGGTGGATGGTGTGGGCTCTAGGAGCAACAGTGTTGTGCGAGAGAAGCTGTCCTTGCTGTTGGAGAGGGTTTTCTGGAGGGCAGAGGCTGTCCCAGGCACAGCTGAGGAACTTCAGCCCAGTGGTGGGATGGTACTGGTATGTTGCTTTCTAAAAGTTGTTGGTATATGAACATGCACGCAAACCTTTCTTATAACTTTATCAAAGTGCTCCTTGCATATCCTGTTGACTCAGATCCTTTTGTGCTCTGCTGGGAACTGACAAGACAAAATACAAGTCTCCTTGTCAGAATTGCTGTATGGGACATGTGAAGCCATTTCAAGTGCTTTGTCTTCTGAGATTACTGATTTTCTTGATCAGAGATAGCTGAAATTTAGTTGTTTCTATTCCCTCCTTGAAGTTAGGATGACAAAGGCCATGCAGTTTTTAAAGGCTGAGTTTTATGAAGGCACTCTAAGAGTGTGGAGCTGTGATGAAAATGGAGCAACGCATGAGTCATTTAACACAGAGTTATCTTTCCCAACGCATCCTTGCACAATGGATGATTTTCTTAGATCTCACTAAACTATATGGTCTCTTGTGTTCTCCTTGGGCAGGATGGGCTCTAACATGTCTGGGTTTTAGGTATGTATCTTGTCTCTTCTGCTTCTTAAGCATGTTTTCAACGTCAGTCTGTGCTGTGGATACCCTGCTCCCTTTGCCTCTCCTCAGCCTGCTGCCTGACCCTGTTCCAGTAGAGGAGATGCAGCACCTCTGGAGAGTGAGCCTTCACTCCTGGGGCTGTGTCTGGCTGGGAGCAAAGCAGCCTGTACCTTCCATCACAACACCCGTGACATGCAACTACAGGCAGATGGAGGGGAGAACCTGTATATAGATGCATTGGGATTTTTCTATTTTTGTTTTGATCAGCTGTATTTTATTTATTTATATTCCTGTTACCTTTACTATCTTCTGGAGCTCACATCTGCTTGCAGATACTGGAAACTCATAACTTGGATTTATATTTGGAAATTTTCCATGTTGCCTGATCTGTTTTACTATTAGTCCTGTGTTGAAACCAATAACTGAAATGGAAAGTATAGGAAACACAACTTGTAAATATAAAGTTGCTTTATATTATGAGACTTGTAAGCTTGATTTAATTTCTTTATCAGAAGCACTAAGTGCTCTTGTTCTTGCATGACACTTTTTATCAGGACTTTGAAGATAATACTGATAATTAGCACAAATGCGTGCCTGTTGGTAGCATGCGTGAAGAAGAACTCAGCCCGGCAGCCTCCTAAACTAAGCAAATTGGAAACCAATCAATTATTCCTAAGTAGGAAGACAGCTGCTTTGCATAAGAAAAGATTAATGTAAAATGTAATTGTTGCTTTCATAAGCCAGGATTATTCATTATTTTCTATCTCATAAAGCTGTAATCCTAATTACACAGAAGGCTACATGTCAGATCCACAAGCCAAATTACTCCTACAGTTGTTCTGTTAAACTCAAATCACACGCAGCATCCTCTCTGTAGAGAGTATGTGCTGAATGAGCTCTTCCCAGACATTTCCTATCATCAGTACTACATAGAAACTTAACTTCATGTCCTGTCTTGTAAAAATAGCACAGTTGGGTTTTTTGTGCATGTTTTAGCACTGAATGTCAGCGGTTCCTTGCATCATACATACATACATACATAACAGCTTTCTTGCTTTACTTACGTTATTTGGGAGTAGATTTATCAGTTACTTACATGAATACCAGTTACTAATTTGTTAACTGCAACTAAACTGTGGAAGTTTAAATAAAGGATTACCAACACATAGCATATCTGAATGCAAATAATATTTATGGGGAGAATGAAACCTAATTCCATTATTTCTTCATGATGCAAACATTGGTTTGGGAAGTATGGCAAGTGCACTCCAGGAAAGCTTGCATGGATAAACTTGTTATTTAATTGCAGCTAGGATGTTGATAATTGAGAGCTGGTGTGTATTGAGAGTACATTTTGTATCTATAATTTATCTATAAATCCACTGACATAACAATATTATAAATCTAAATATTGAGCAGTACTCTTGCTTTTAGACTTTTGACATTCCTGGGAGTACTGCTGCTTGCCTTGCCCCATCTGAAAATTGTGCTGAAAGCTAGTCTGTTTCAAGCCATTTTGTTATATATCTTCATTTATCTCTATTATCTTGCCTAGTTTTTTGTCTTTATTAATACATGACACACTAGAGCACCTTTCAGTGTTGATTTATATTAGTGTCACAAAAATTGCAGTCTGCAAAAAGGAAATTCCTTTCCTCAGGAGGATGATAAATATCTACTTAAGCCTGTAATGACATTAAATGTTAACATTTTCCTGAAATGAATCAGACAGAAGAGGTGTTTAAAGGAAGTGTGACCCAGAAAGCACAACCAATTGAAACCAAAGTCTCTTAATGCACTTCTTAAGGTATCCCTCAGTGTGAATGACACTTGAAAGTACCAAGCCACTTCAGAAAGAAAAGTGATGATACTTGTGCACTAATAGCAGCAGAGAGTCTCTTGAAGGAACAGTAAGTTTGGAGGGGTTTGTAGTATACCTAAGATTTGGCAAGAAAGGAAGGCTGAAAGAAAGATCATTAAATTAGGAGAGGACTTTAAGGAAAGACAGGTTTAATATGGGATAGTGTGTGCTATGCCCTGTAATACTATGCACCTCTTTTGAAGAGCTCTTAGTGATCAAAATGGGTTTTTTCAGTTTTTCATGAAACTAAATTTTATAATAAAGAGTCTCCAGAGGCATTCAAAATGTCCTTGAATACATAGGGAAAAAGGTGTAGGTTATTTGGTGTTGCTTTGTGGAAGAAATTTCTGATGAGGGAGTTAAAAAGAGATATGAAAATTAATACCTCAGTAGTTCAGGGGTTGTACCAGCTGGTCGATCTGTAAATAGTGACCAATATATATATGTCCTTGAATAAAGTTGTAGCATCTGTGGTTTTATTTTTTTTTTAATGGGTATGAAAGGTAGGATGTGAGTAACCATGTGTTGTCTGTCAGAGAACACTCACGTCTTGAGCATCCCTGAGAAAACATGGAGATTTCAGATTTCTCCTAGCAGGAGTCTCTGTGGGGACAGAGGTCTTAGGACCTTATGATATTTTGTTATTTACCTATGTAGCCATTTAAGGCTAATTTTCTTGACCCTCTTAAGAATTGCCTCATCTAACAACAGTTTAAAACATGAAAAAACCCTGTTTCTAGATCTGTGGTGGCTAGATTTTTCAGTGTTATCTGTCTGCCTTAATTATACATTATAGTGGCTTCGTTCACTGTCATAATGCACTGGCACGAATGCTTTCACTGTTTTGGTTCTGTGAACTAAAATGAAGTCTTCAGATTTGCTGTAATGTGTGTGCCTGTGGTTTAGATGCCTTTTTTTTTTTTGTGAAACCAGGCTGGGGAAGGAGCTACAGGCCCAGCAGGAAATCTTCCTTTGAGGAAATTTCCATAAGACAGCTCTTGCATGAGAGCTGGGAACTGCTGGGCTAAAGGTTTTGACAGATGTGATTACAAGAAGGGATATAGGATGAAGTTGTACCATTGCTGTCAGTAATGTCTTAACTTGAGGCATTTAAAATGCTCATTAAAATTCTCAGAACTTATAAAAATTCCTAAATAACTGAGCTGTGAGGGTAAGTTTGAAATGAACCTACAATGGCTTCAGGACAGAGGCAGCATTATAAAGCAATGAACTGTGACTATATCCTGCTGTCCCTGAATGAGAAGAGCTGGAGAAATGCTTACTCTGCTCTTTCTACAGATTCTCTGTATTCAAGTTTTCTGCCACATTATACGTTAATCGAACATCTTAGGTGCGAGTAATTGCAGTGTTTGCATGAAAAATACTGTTTGCAAACTTTATTTTTGCCAAGCTGTATCTGTTATTCTGTTGTGCTTTAAGCTCTTCCTCCAGAAATAAATGGGCTGCTAACTGCAAGAAGGTCTCTGGACTGATGTGACTGTACAGCAGAGGCTGATTTTTAGCTTTGTTTCCTCTTGGTATTTAATAATATGCCAGCTGTGGTAAGGAAAGATCATTCTGCGTCAAAATGCAGGGGGATTGGGCCAGCCCAGCCCTCTTCTGAGAGTATCACCTTAGAAGGAGACCAGCAGGGAAGCTGGTAAGGAAAAGAGGTTGCTTGGGTCAGGCAGTCATGGGGATATGTGTGTACGAGGGCAGGGAGCTTTGGCCTGGGGCTGGCCACCTCTGAGTTAATGAAATTCTCTGAGAAGTCACAGAACAATCCAGTCGAGCTCCGGCGGCTCTCATTTAAAAGTGATGAGACAGAGATTCAAAGGCCTGGAGAAAACAGAGCATCTGAGCAGCAATTATCTGATGAGGGTTTTAAGCGCCATAGGAATTGGGCCATCAACCTGCCATGGCTCTATCCAAGAGGGAGGTGGAGGAAAGAAGTGGTTAAAATACAGCTGATGAGAGTGAGAAATTATAGAAAAAGAAGGATTAAAGGCTGTTCAGCACCAGATATGGTTATTCCTGGCTTCAAATGCCTTGACTAGGGAGGACTTTTTAATGACACAGATAGATGGCCAAATCCAAACTCAGAATTGAGGTGATTTATTACTTGCCATTAGATGTGCTGGTGGTAGATAGCCCTCTTGAGGGCAAAAACTGGCTACCACCTTCTTCTAATACTAACAATATCTTCCACTAGCTTTGACCAATGAAAATATTTTTAGATAAATAAGCAGCTCCGTTTACCTTCACTCTGCTAAAGACTCCATTGCTAATGAAAATACATACTATTACAAAA
The DNA here is from genome assembly GCA_013398955.1 of Callaeas wilsoni. Taxonomy (NCBI): domain Eukaryota; kingdom Metazoa; phylum Chordata; class Aves; order Passeriformes; family Callaeidae; genus Callaeas; species Callaeas wilsoni. Next base: position 122,023 of record VWPU01013247.1, on the reverse strand, counting down.
CAAACTAAAACTGAACAGGACTCTATCAGCTCTTTAAACACAATGTAAAGCTTCCTGTTCTCTATTCTTAAAACCAAAGAATGAAACTCCTGCACCAAGTGCTACTGGAGGGGAAACAAATACTTATGGAAGTGTGTGCTCTACAGCCTAGATAAACTCTTATTTTGCACTGTTTTTGCCTGAAGCGTTGCTTGGTAATGACTTACCTTGAGGCTTATTTTCTCTCTAGAGTAAGACTCCTGGAGCAAAAATGTAACTATTAGAAGATAAAACAAAGCTTTCCAACTTTGGAACTTCTAAGGCTTCTTCATTACTATGTACACTTGTGATGCATTTTTAAAATGCATGGCAGAAGGGCTAAATACAAACCAGAAAAATATTCCCTATTTAATTCATTACTTCTAGAGGGACCAGCACAGCCTAACGTTATGAAAGTTACTAATCTCAAAATATACAGACCTGTGTTAATGCACAGTAAAAACATCCCTTGAAAATACAGGATGATGCTTCTTTGGGCATCATACATTTATTGTGTTGCAAAAAGAAAGGTGACATGAATAAGCAACCCTAAATTTCTATCTGGTGCGTAGTAGTATAGCTAACTGGGGTAAATGGAGGACATGGAATTTAAATTTTTAGCGTAGGTAACATAATATTAAAAACAACTCCATAAAGCTCTGTTCCTCGATCTCCATATGACAATGTCAAAGAAACTTCAAGACTTGAGTTGCTTGACCTATCTTTATGGATGCTGAGAGTTCAGTTTGCCACATGACAGACAACAAGCTCTGAACTTGTGTAGCTCTTAGTGTGTGTAGCACGTATCCATACTTCAGAGAAAAACATAGTGCTCCTTTTCATACACGGTGCTCTTGGGTTTGACATGTTCTAACAGGAAGGCTTTTCATTAAGAACTCCTAATGAGGCATTCTTTTGTACTTGTGTGTGTGCATCTGGAAATGAAAGATATGGGGGTCAAAATCCTCTAGGACAGAAATATAGGGGAGTAAAAAAACCTCCACAGCCTCAACAAGAGTATAAAATCTTCAGCTCACACTAGAGAATACACCTATATTACATTTTTCTTTTGAATATAGCTATTCAGTACTACCAAACATAGAGAGCAAAATCTTACTCAGTTGTTCATGCATTACAAAGAATTGGAAGAATAAGTCCCAGAGTTTCTAACTTGCTCAAAGGACATCTTAAATTATTTAACAATGAGTTCCTGAACGTGTGTGTGACTCTGCCTGATGAAACACCTGCAATCATGTGGAGGTCATTTCTAGGTCCTTAACAGGACACTGAACCTCGTTAATGTCACTTAACATCACTGTGGAGAGAGATTTATTTGGCTTTCCTGAAGAGTATCTGCAGTTAAATTTAATTCAAAAAAGAATGGTGGTTTTTTTAGTTGTGGGGGTTTTTTTCACATTTTCTTTGCAACTTCAGTTGCAGAGTTTTGCTTCTATGAATCTCCTATGCTTTGATCCTCAAGTATGGATTTATTAAAAGTTTGTAGATGTCCACTGCTGCAAACACAAACTAGTGAATAGTGCCTTTAAGTTTTTTAGTACTGTTCTCCTGCTCATTTAGAATCTGAGTACTTTTAAGAGACACTGCTTGCTTATCTCCACCTTCAGGTTTATTTAATTTTCATCTAAATGGTCCCTTTAATGACAACACGTTATTCCAATTACATAAACATCTAGTTAAAAAAATTAACAATGTGCAAGAAAACAGACAAGTTCCTCGAATATAGTTAATTTGTGTAAAAACATTGAGGCCTGTGATAGAGAAAAAAGGACACAAATAAGAAGCTGCTGGTACTTAAGGATGAAAGAAAATTGAGACAGTGCCTTTGCATATGCTTGCTGAGGTCTGTAGAAAAATAACTAAACCTGAGGGTGAGAGGAAGCATGAGAGCCTGGTAGCATACAGCACAGCAGCACAAAAAAATGGAGGACTCTGTGTTGCCTGCTGTGTGTAGACTTGCAGTTCTTACTGCCTCTGCTACAGCTGTGTGTTTCTCACCGCTTCTGTTTATTCTTTAAACCAAACTTCAACCTGTCCCTATACTCCTGTGAAGGCTATAGTTATTATGGTGATAAATTCATAGCACTGGAAGTTACAAAATACCACAGAAGCTGAGTTATCAGTTCCTTATGAATGCTACAGGAAGGAAAGACTTCTAACTTATGATAAACAGTATTCACTCCAGCTCTTCATAACATGTGTATATGCATAAGAAGGTGATCCACAGATTTTTGATTTATCACACACGGTGCACATCTTGAAGCTGTTAATGACACATTTATGTATGTATTTTAAAACATGATAGCATGTATTCTTGTCAGTACTTGAGATCTAAATACACTATTGTATGTACTAGTGTTCTTCTAATTTTTGTACTTTATCTACAGGGTTTGCCTTGAGATTGGTGTCTTTTGAAATGCTTTCTATCCTCCTGAGGTGGATAATACTTGCCAACACCTGTGTCTGTTTCCTCTTTTATTGATGGTGCTGCTTAGCAATAAAAGGCCTGCTTATTTGTGCTGTCAAGAGAACAAAAGTTGCAGTAGATCACACAGGTCTCCCTCCTCCTTCACAGCTCTTAATGAGCTCACAAAAGATGCCTGAGAGGGTCAGACCAAAAGCCCACCTAGCTCTGTGTTTGGGCTGACTGGAGATACTATTAAGAGAGAGTGTGGTCTATTTCCCTCATATTCCCTCCAGCATCCAGAATTACTGCACTAAGGATGGTAAACAGTGCACCTTTAAAGTTTCTTGTGGAAAGAAACTCCTCAGTTTCCTGTGGCAGTGGAGAAGTAATAAGGATGTTAATTCCTTTTAAATAAGCTACACATTTGTTCTAGTATTGTAGGATTTGGTGGATGTTTCTTATGCAGCTTATCTAATGCATTTACAAACTTGTAAGCCACAATCATACTCTCTCCTCGTTTTTTTTTTTTTTCTTTTCCATTTGAAGAATTGTCTTTTCAATGTGCCTTCATGAGGGGGAACTCTATCTACCTGAGAAATTCCCTGTGCCTTAAACTGCTCAGTCTTTGGGATGTGTAGATCAGAACTACATCCAAAACTCAGTAGGAATCCACAGAGATTTTGTGTAGTCGTGGTGTTGTCCCCTCTTGTTATCCAAACCCCTCTGTTGAAGGCACCAAACATCTTCTCTTTGGCTGTCAGTGCACAATGACAACTCTGCTAAAATATGTTCAGTTATGACTGTCTTTTTCCTGAGTGTTAGCTGAACAAGGTATGATCTTTTTTTTCCTCTATGTATTCCCAAGCTTTTACCCATCAAAACCACCCAGCCTTACCCCTCAAAGTTTTGGTGGATTTTTCTCTCTATCAGCACAGTACTGTGAGCTTATCTGTAATGCAGGTTGCACTCCACATGCATTTTCTATACATCACTGATGAAGATGTATTTAAGTGGTCCCAGCATCAGTTTTCAGGAAGGTTGTATCTGACTTTACTGCCCTAAAAAGTGACCATTAAGCCATATCCTTCTCTTGGTATCTTTTAATTGGTTTTCAAATCGTGAGAAGGACATCTCTTCCAATTCCGTATTAGGTTCTTTAATAAATCCTTACCAAAGGATTTTTATCCTTGTGCTTTTCAGACACTATTTTAGCCATCTACAAGCTTTGTGAACTTAAATTCTCCTTTCTACAAGTCCTACACCTTTTTCAGATGACTATGTTTATCCTTGCTCTCAGTAAGCTTACTCTCTATTGCCAACTTGACCATCCCATCAGGATTGGAAATTGTTCACTGGTCTGTAGCTTAGCTTTTCCTCTAGACTCTCCTTTTTGCAGGTGACAGCTGTGTTGGCAATCTGACAGTCCTCTGACACAGACGCAATCTGTAATGATAGGTGAAGGCACCTTGCTCAGCAGTTCTGCAATCTCACATGCGATTTCTTTCAGAGCTCTTTGATAAATGCCATTTGGTCCCAATATCTTACCAGCACCTAGCTTATCTATTTAAAACAATTACACAGAATGTGCCAGACCATGTTGACCTAAATCTTCTGGCCTAGCTGTTGCAGAGAATTTGGCTTCTCTGTCACAGTTTATCAGTGGGTGCCCCTTCTTATACCTTTGTCATCAACTCTCTGACTAGTTCCCTATCTGGTTCCCTGCTTTTGGTGTATTTTAAGAAGTCTGTGCTACCATGCTACCATCATGAGCATCATTTTCATATGACTTTTTTGGACCTGTTGTTTTACACTTGACCTGTGTGGTGCTGTGTTTTCATTTCTTTTTGAATTTTGGCACATATTTTATCTGTGCTTCTAATGAAGTATTAAACAGCCACCAGGCTGTTTGTAGGTGTCTTGCTTTTTGCCAATTGTTTGTTGTTGTTTGTTGGGGGTGCTAAGTTTGTTTGCATTATTGTCTGCTTTTATTTCTAAAATACTCCAACTTATTTCAGATTTCACTTTGATTGTCCTGCCTTGCAACAACATTTACCCTACTGTACTGTGGTTGCTGTTACAGAGTAGCTATCCCATGAATACCTCTTACATATTATATTAGCACCCACCCACTACTCAAGCTGCTGCTTTTGATTTGGATACTATTTGAGATCTATTAGTTGTTCCAGCTGGCAGTCATGTGTCACTGGAATGCTTTACCCCTCAGCACAAGCTGAAATATTTAGTCTCATTAGCATGAGGTCTTCAGATCTCTCACTATTACTTCCTGTCTAAAACTTGCAGTTTCTCTTCTCTCACTTTCCAGTCACTGTTGTCATCTTGATCAAGTAGCACAGCTCTAATTCTTTTTTAGAATACAACTTCCAACCATGGAGACCGAGTGCTCTGCTTCTTGTTTTTCCTGGAAGATGTCCGTGCTGCTGCACTCTAAGTGATCTTTCCCATACAGCCCCACTTTGTCAGCTGCATATCTGGCTGTGCCATCGTTAAGTCATTAGCCTGATAACTGTCCTACTGATTTATTTATTTTCCCACCAGGGCTTTAAATGCTTGTTATACCAGGGCTGTTGTTCAATACCACACAATTTAATTCTTCCATCCATCTCTCAAGCTTCTAGCACTGACATAAAGCTCTTGCAAATTCTGTCCTGGCTTGCTAGCACTGGCACGTGCCAGTCAGCTGGCATCATGGGCAAGCTGATCTGCCTTCCTGAATACAGCTGAAGCACCTCTGAATAGGCTGCAACCCCCTTCACAGTCCACATCAGACTGTGAACCAGGTGTTTTGAGTTTCAGTTTTTACCCAGCTTCTAATTTAAATATTGCTCTACAACCTTCTAGTGTTTCCACTAGGGTAACTAGTAGGTCTTGCTCTGTTTTTGTGTAAGATCTAAGCTGTCTTTCCTCCTTTTTTTTTTTTTTTTTTGTCCTACAATGTTTCCCAGTTCTTAATGTATCTGTATTTCTGGAGAAGAAATAGGTAAAAGCATTAGATGAAGTGAGTTTTGTAAAGTCTAGTGAATCTTATCCTCATATTTAGAGGCATTTTTATATTATGGATGAGGAAATTACAAGTGCTACTGACAATGAATTGGTACTTGGAAAAATACTGGTTGGAAAACTACCCATAGGGAGGAAAAGAAGTAGGACTGAGGTAGGGTAGAGTATGTTGTGATGATTCTCGTTTCCTGAGCCATTGAGAATATACTGTGTAGGTGCATACAAAGATTTATGAGTAATTCACATAGTATGAGATGTGAAAAGCTAAAAAAATGGCATTTTTAAATGGCATTACTAATTCCTATATAAGCTTTTCACAAAGCTGGGGTGGACACATAAAACTGGCAACTGCTGTAACTCCAGTTCCAACAGACTCACCTGTACTGTGTTACAAGCATCATTCAGGATAATACCTTCCTCCTGCTGCTACTTCAGAAAATAAGCATGTTTTGGGTTATGAAATATTGTTGCCCTCCACCCTCCCCTTTTGTCACCACAGATTCAGCTTAAAAGGATCTGCGTTCTGACTGATGTAAGCCTTCCTGCCTTCAAGATTTCACAATGAATTCCATTATGAATTGCATCCTTTGGCATAAGAGAGATGAACTTGTAATGTATGTATTCCACACACTGCTAAGTCAGGAAAAGAACTTCAGGATGAAAATGTGTAGAATATAATTTTATGTTAATGGCTCAGCATGTCAGAAGTGATCAGAGACTCTATACAAATCCTCTGTTACAAAGCAAAGTCAGGGTAAGGTGTTGTCATTAAATGAATAGTTTCCACCAGGGAAACTTAATAGTAGCTAAAGAACTAATGTTATTTTGTTCAGTTCTAAAACACATCTTAAAACAAACTTCGGGTGAAAAATCTTGGAAATACCCCTTGGATCTATGTAGTACAGTTAATAAGGAAGACTTAAACAGAAGCCCATTTTACTGAAATTTATTTAAATTCTTGAGCACACCAGATTCATAACATTTTAGCACTTCTCAATGAGATGTTTACTATATGTTTCTATAAATTACGCATTCACTGCATAAAACTGCATTCATTTCTCTATCACCATACTATATAAATTATCACAAAAACAGATGAACCAACAAAAGATTCTTGAATACATGTAACATTGGTGGGCTGAAAATAGCAGTTATAGCTTATCTTCATGGTGAGCAGCTCTAAATGAATCCCGCTTGAATTCATTTAATTAAGAAGCTGAAAAGAAAGAAAACATGATTAAATGCTGAAAAATGCATATAAAACATAGCACCAAAATTATTTGAAAGGAATAAACAAGGAACTCAAAACATTAATTTGAAAAGGCATTTGACATTTGTGTAATAATCTCTTAAGTTTTTATATTCCATTTAGTAATTACTAAGCAAGCATGAAAGTTATCAAATAAAATGAGTGATTGAAACTTAAATTTGCCCATTTAAAAAAATTAAAAAGCAAAACACTCTTCAAACATCTGTTCTCTTTAATCAAGTCCTGCATCTGCTCTTACTACTTTAAGTGAGAAATCTCTCCCAGGGGATGCTTCAGGTTTATTTAAAACCATCTTCTTTTACTGCTGAAGTGGCCCGAGAGTTGAGAGGGTATACAGTGATTGGCAAGGCTCTGTAGGGTTGCGACTCTTAAATTCTTAGTATTTTAATAAATTAAGAAGTTTCCAATGATCTTGCTGTTTCGATACACCTGGAAGGAAACTCTGCATTTCTAAAGTGTAGGTGTATATTGTGTGTCATACCTTTCTAAGTACTTTACCAAGTCCCATAGACTGGGAAATGGGAACAGAGAGAGAGAGACTTGTGCATGACATGGACTAACTGCACAAACACAAAAGCAAGGAACTACTGAATGGAAGTACTGCCTCTAGCTTTGCCTGGTAGGTCTTTCAACTCCTAGATATGCAGTGCGCACTACCATACATGTTGTAGTAATTTCACCAGTTTTTCCATTCATGGCATTAATTAATCAATCATTACAAGACATAAATACAAGTGCCACATGCTTAAAAGACTGTATCAGGATAAAGATGTTCACTGCTGCAAAATGCTGACAGGCTCGTTAGGCAAGACATACAAACCAAGGCACAACAGATGGCAACTGGCTGGGTGGTGGAGGGTGAAGGGATTAACGAAAGGGAAAAGCTCGTGAGAACAACTTCATGAAGAGATTAATTGTAGAGGGCTCAGGGGGGAAGCAACAAAATGCTGAATGCACGTGACTAAAAACATAACCCAGGTCTAGAACAGATGTGTAAGGCCATGTACAGGAAACGATCTGAGAGAAGAGAGAGGACTAACAGTAGTGAAAAAGTTTGGAGAGAAGAGTAGGAAGGGCTGAAGATGGCAATAATCAGAGGTAGCACTGATAGGCTTAAGAGGTGTAAAAGACTCGATGTAACAGCAAAGAACTACAAATACAGCAGTATCGTTTTGGATCAACATGCTACTACTACAGCTATTGATCCTTACTTTCTGTCTATAAGGGAACTGCATCTTTAGCATCTAAGAGACATGATACAGACTATAGACAAGAGAAACACTGAAAGTTCTAAAACAATTTTAAGAAAGAAAATTTAAGCAAAGAAAGAAAAACCCTAGGGCAGAAAGCTGAAACACATCAAGTTCCATCTGAATATGAGGACAAACTTTCTTATTTCAAGCATGAGAGAGCACTGGAACAGGCTATCCAGAGAGGTTGTGGAGGCTCCTTCTGTCAAAAAACCTGCCTGCAAGTGATCTTGTTCAACCTGCTATAAGTGAACCTACTTTAGAAGAGTGATTCATCTCCAGGAGTCGCTTCAACCCCAACCATTCTTTGACCCTGTGGAAAACTACAAAAAGCCAAAACACCATGAAAAAACATATAGCAGTCACAAAGAAGGAGATGGGGGGTGGGCAGTTTCTAAGAAATCAAGAGTAACAAATTGGACAACATCTGTTGGGATAGATCTGCAGACAGACAAAAGAAAACATGTCCCCTTTTGCAAAGCAGGGTGAAGTAGAACCGGGAAGGCTGGCTAACCTGTGCCCCTCCAGACATAAACTAGATGGGAATGGATAGAAATAGGTAAAAGTAAATGGCAAATTGTAAGACTTACAGGGAAGGCATACAAGCAAAAAGAGGCATTTTTAATGGTGATAATCACAGAAGGAAGGTCCTACTGGGAGAAGAGCATCCAAACTGTTTGCCACAGGAAGATGCACATCCTTCCTAAGAGACCTGCTACAGGTCCAGACACCTAGGATTCAGATCTCCCATTTTTCAAAGGATTAGAAACCAGCACTGACGTCGGCACTTCCCATAGAGAAGAATATAGAGGTTCGTGGATTTTCATGAATTCAGCATGCTGTTAGAGGGTTTAGATGAACAGAGGGAGACTGTGCTGTGTTGCCTTCCATTCCCATGGGCAGCTTCTTTCCTGAACACACTGTTTAGCCACATTAACAGTAGTAGTATAGAAAACACTAAATGTAAAGGCTTTGTTTTGACAAGTATGTATTATTGTTTTCCTGTTTTTTAAAATAATACTGATTTCTGTTGTTTTAAAGAAAGTAGCCAATTTTGCTAGGCACTATAGGTCAGAATGTGAATCCCGGTATTTATCAGAAGTAGGTTTACCAATTCATAAACTTAAGGTGAATCAATTCAATTGTGCATGAAATCATTATGGAATGTCTAAAAAGCTGTTAGTAGTGTGCTCACATTTATTATAAAATTTAATTTTGTATGTCTGTAAATACTATTTGTTTACATACTAATATTTTTCCAGTATATTTACAAGAAATAACTATTCCATATTATTCACTTGCATTTAATTTCAATTTCAATATTATACAGGATTTCTTTACTGAAACTAATTTAATTACAACAAGGGTAGATGTCTATACAGTGAATGTGAGGATTTTTCAAGCTCTGGGGTATCTTGCAATTTGTGTGTCCTGTTGCATTGACTGTCCTTCCCCAAGCAATAAATGAATACTTTATGTCTGACTTAACATTTATGGGTTTTTGATGAAAATAAGGCATCTTTTATTTATCATGCTTTGCATAGCTTAGTTCATTTTCTCTGCTAGCCAATAAAGAATATGTATTTTCCATTCCATCAACACATAGTTCAGAAGGCTGATTATTTTTTATGGTTTAACTAAAAAAATTTCACATTACACTTGTAAATAATACTGAAATATACTACCTATGAAGGATAATTGGGTAACGAAACAGTCAACTGCAGGCAGGTTCTAAAAAAATTCCTTCAAAAGCAACTTAATGAAAAACAATGAAAACACAGAATTTTCAGGTGTTCATTTCATTTAAATTGAGATTAAAACAACAAATGATAAAATGTAGGCTTGAAAGAAAAATTTAAAGTGTTAAGAGTAATGAAACTGTGCTAGAAGTTTCATTCAGAAAACAAAGCAGAAAAAACAATATAGGGCAGTTAATTAGTTGCAGCCAAAGCTAAAAAAATCAAGACTTTTTTTTTTTTAATACCAGTAAAGCATGGATAAAACTTTATTCCGTGTCCTCTTGAAGCAGTGTTATAAATATTTACATGCCTAAAACTCCCAGTAATACAATACTGTGCTTATGTACTGATATCCTCTGTTCTTAGCATCCTCTCTCATTCTTTTTCATATTCTGTATGCTTTTTGGACTTAAACTGCCTAAGGTGTGGTTTCCAGAGAGCACTCCAAGCTCTTTCCTGACTAGCAAAGTTAATTTAGAGTTCATGCTTTTGGCTTACAGTGAAGAATAATCTCTGTCACTCCCATATGTATGAGTTGACAGATGAATTTCTGTGTTGATATAATGACATTTTATTGCTCAGTCACTATCTGATATTTAATATATCATTTATTCACTTTAAATACTAGGGTGAGAAGGCTTCCGAAAAAACATTCCCTAAGGTATGTCAACACACTTCTCTTATCCAGAAAGAATTATAAAGAGAAAATGTTCAACAGTATAAAATAAAATTATTACATAATATTTCAATAGTTAATGATATCAATTAAAGTGAACATTTTAGCAAAATGAAAAATTTCATCTGGTTCTCATAAAAAAAGGTGAATTAGTACAGCCATGAAAAAGTCCTGCCATGGCAAAAATGGCTCTAGCAGAGAGATGTGCTGCATGTGAGCTCATCCATCATGGCTGTGTTCGCTCAGTGAGTAACCTTCGTGATGACCCCCACTTTGCATCACCTTTCCCATTTTTATGCTTTACTGGATAAGGGTATTTTACCAGCATATTAATTAAACTTTTTTTGCTGAATCCTAGCCTTAAACAAGAAAATCCTGTGAAAGAAATAATCAAATCAGAATTGGAAAATGTCTGAAGTGGATTCGAAAAGAGTGTCAAAATTACTGTCCCTTCCTGTATACATGCCCTCTAAAGAGCACCTTATGGACCTGCACTCATATCTAGCACACCTAGGGACACTTCTATGTGTCACAGAAATTAACAAGGACAATGGCATTACCAGCGTCAAAGAAAATTCAGAATTCCCAGTACTTGTATTTATGCACATCAGAAAAAGAAATAATAGTCTTTCTCCAGTTTTTGACTCTGGCTTTATGTTTATCCACCTCTGTTTTGATTTATCTTCACTATAAGGAGGTCACTGCAGAAAAGAGGATGCACAGCAGGTTGTGTTACTGTTTCACTTTTTACCAATGCATGATCTTTCACAAAGGACTGACTTGGTTGTTTGGTGCCAGAGAACAGAAACGATTTAGGACATTTGAATTTTTTTTCTTTTTTAAGTAGGGTAGAGAAGTTGATGCTTGAGGTCATGCATATAGCATTAAAGCAATTTCAGTTTTCTTTTACTGTTGCTTTAGGCAGGCCAACATAATGTTACTTTTTTCCTGACAGATCATTAGTATGCATTATTGTTAGTATTGTTAAAAGCAAAGCTTTACTAGCCCGAGGACAATTCATCACATAAAGACTGATAGTTTCAAGGTGAAATCTGCAACCAGTGAAAGGAAAAGGACAGACATATTTCACATCTTAAGATGTATCTGCACTGGGATCAATTGATGAGGCATGGAACTTCTTGGAAGATCTTAAGGAATTCAGACAAAAAGATTAATGTATTTTAGCATATATTACTGAAGTTAAAATGCAGGATACTAAATTAAACGGGGAAAGAGAAAATAGAGTTTATATACTTGGTCCTCCTTAGTGTTTTCCATGTTCATTAAAATTCATAAGAACTATCCACAAAAAACAGAGAGGCTTCTCTAAAAACACTATGGGATTGTGATGAAGATGACACATTGAGACCACTGAAGTGTCAAAGAATCAATAGTATGTTTATTTAAAATAACAGAAAATGGAGTCAGAGTCACCCAAGAGACCAATAGAAACATGAAAGATTAAACACTGGAAAGGACCAGATAAGTAAATTATGCCTTTGTGAAACTAGTAAATGAAATTTGATAATAGCAGAGCAAAAGGATCAGCTCTAGTGATGGTTTCTGCATTGAGTGAGGGTTTAAGATTGAATGATTAATTTATTACCATGAAAACTTGGAAGAATCTAGGACAGACCAACTAAGCTCAAAAGATCTTGCCTTAATTGTGTAGAAGGAGTAATACTATAAAAAAACCTCCAAGAAAATCGCATAACACCTAGCTAGCTATTAAATGTTTCTCACGTATTTATGCATACACACTGTTCATTTCTTTATGAATTTACTTGACGGGTGTCACTGGTTTGGCAGTTTTGTCTACTTAGCTCCTTAAGACAGAATTTGGTTTATGAATGTAATAATTTCTTCATGGTAACAATATGATGTGGCACTACTTCGTTTTATCAGGATTGTCACAAGTCATTCTTTTAAGCATTGTCCTGGATTTATTTCTTTTTTAACCAGCTTTAGCATACTAACAGGTACACTTATTTTTGATATGCATCATTAATCAAACTAAGTTTTTTTAAATTAAACTTTTGATAGAATTCTTCCCCCTAGCCCCAATTCTTGCTGTCCCTTAGCTTGTCTTAGCCTGGATACTAAAAGAGAAGTATGAAATCTACATAGGCCTCCAACTTCTGCTAGACACTCCTGTTAAAAGATGTCTGATATTTCAATACATTTTAGATTAATTGGGGGGGGAATAAAATTTAAAAATCCACTCCACCTAGTATTTACAGCAAATAGAATAGCAAGAAAAGAGGGAAAAGGGACATAATTTAAATTAAGATTCTCAAAGCTTATAATATCTGATACTACAAGATATACTCAGTGATTAAGTTTGCACTAACACCAATGGTATCATGTTGGCACGCAAACTCCCAGAGCCTACTAATGCTCACAATGCTCTTCAGCACCAGCCATCCTAGGTATCAGACAGCAGCCAAAAAACTCTACAGAAAACATTCACAAAAGCAATGCAAGGTCTGGCACAGATATATAAGCATGTTGTTAATAGGTGATGTGAACATTCCTAAGATGAACTAAAAATGAAACTAGTACAACTGTCAGGTTCTCTTCAGTAGCTGATAAATTGCATGGAACACACCACCACCACCAACTGCCTTTTCCATTTAATAAACTCGTTATGAGAAGATGGAAGGGACCTCAGACCAAGGGTTGCCATTCTTTGGCAGTGCTTGTCAAGTGAGCTTTGAGCTGCAGATTAAGCTCATAATTCCTGCTTCTTTAAAGTTTAAGACTTAAGCACTTAGTGGGAGGTAAGAATACCTCACACTTAGGAAAACTGGATCCTGTCTTTCACCTGAAGTCAGTCAAGCTAGAAGTAATCTCCAGAGAGGATGCTGAGACGCAGGACAGACTATCCCAAATGAGGAAATTTTGCAGTATGATGCTACTGGACCCTTTACAGACCTCTTTCCTTAGGAGAAATTACTAAAAAGCAGGAGCATACCTTGTGCACATATTGCAATGGGAAGAGTTTTCTTGTCTTCAGTATGGTGTTATTAAATGCTAAAACTAGTCTGAAGCAACCTAAATGTCAATTAAGCAGCCTAATGAGACCAAGCTCTGTAAAAATGAAAATAGTTCTGAAGTGTCAGAGCAAAAACTAATAGAAAAAATTTAATGTAATAGCTGAAATGATACATCTAAGTTGGCTTTGCAGGGCTGAATCCTTTTTAGTAAAACATAACACAGAAAACAAAACTGGCTGTTGTACTAATCATGTGGCCTAATCACAGAAATCTACTTTTTCAGTTGTCAGAAAAATTGCAACTGTTTAACTGACACCTGTATGTATAATTTAGAAAAACTATAATCCTTTCTCTCCCCCATAGTGTGGCTGACAAAACAAGAGGGTACTTTGAGTGAAGTCAAAGCTTAGCACTGTACACGGCTTTGTTGTTCTGTGTTCCGTCTTATGTACATCTTAGTTATATAAAAATAAATATCGAATAAAGCCTTACAAACTAAAGCACGTTTTCTTTTTGCATTTTTCAGGGGGCACTGCATATGTCACACACCTGTGCTCCAACCCTTTTAACTGATCTGCTTTAACAGTCATGCTAACAGTAGCATTCTAGCCCTCTTTGGTTTGCTTAAATTAATCACCATTCCTCCAGCTTCTACTCTCTTCCATTGACTTCAGTGGTAAAGATTAAAGATTGTTTACCTGAAAGCAATTCTTAAACTTCTACAAAGCTATTACAGGCTATAGGATGAGAATTTAATGTCAGATTACCTGTATGGGTAGCCATGGTATTTGGAGCGAAATATTGAGAGCAGGAAGCTGAAGAAAAAGACCACAAGACCCAGGCCTACCAGACATATTACTGGAAAGAAAACAACTTTGTTTATTAGCACATGAAAGATTTAAAACTGCAATTTCTACAAAGGATATTATTTATGTCAATCATTTATAGAGAGTTTTGACACAGTTAAATACGAAATGTTACTGCCTTGACTACTGAAGCCCACTATCTTCTGTCAGGATTTCAAACAGATATGGAAATAATATTTATGGTTATTAGGAAAAAAGAACCTGTCAGGGCACATCTATTTTCAAGAAAAAAGCAGAAATTTGAAAGTCAAATGTATGTGGATGCAAACACCTTACTCCTGATACTGGATTTAATAACCCATTAAATTATACATATTAAATAATGTCATTTCAGGTATTTGCTTGTTCTTTTTGGAAAAAAAAAATTACATTTGGAAGAATGTCCTTTGACTAATGGGATCATGTTCTCTCTAGACAACCATCTATGGCTGAGTTATCAGTAAAGGCAGCTTAGTAACTACTTTATCTAGTTATTAATGGCTAAAAATTCCACTCTTCTAAGTTCCAAGGCTGGCAGCCAAATCACTTTTTACTCTTAGCTCACTAGCAATATAAATCTTTAGGCTCTGAAGGTAAATAATGATGATGCAGACCTTCTGATACCATCCAGGTGAAAGTGCTTTCCATCTTTTCAGACAAAGAATGAACTAACAAAGTAAATGCTTAAATTAACAAACAAAATTTGGAGACTCTGTTGGCATCCTGTGGAATAAAATAATAGCATAAAACCTTCTTGATCGTGATAGCCCGCTCTATTGCATGTAAATAAATTTTTTAAAAAGGGGGACATGTTACAAACTGATGCACGTAACTGAGACACAGCTCATCTACATTAGATAAGGTTTTGACTCTAGTGAGCTACTTTGATTTTAAAAACTCTTCTTTTACTATTCCTACTTTAGCCAACCCTTTGCTATTTAATTGCAATATTCATGCTTCAAAAGTGTGCTGCCTTTGAGTGAAGGATGAGCAAACATGAAGCCAAGGAAACTGACAATGATGCATTTTTTCATTAAAACTGACCATGTGGAAAGTGACACATGTCAACTGGAATATAAAATTTCTACAGTTATTTTGAGAAAACTAGCCATGTACAAACCTAATAAACGCACTTCATTATAAAGAAATCACCACTCACAAATATGATTTCCAAGCATGGATGAACAAATTGGAAGCATGAACAGTGCAAGGCAGATACACAGAAAGTACTCACATAATGGCCACAAACAGCAAAGAGTCTGATTTTTTACTGCAGTCCACTGATATTTCACTGTGCCTGTGTCCACAGGCCCAGATCTAAGATCATATTCAAATTAAACTTCTGTCACTGTATCCTTTGACATCACTGTTAAAGCTAGTTACTGTAGAAGATATTCAGAATTAAATAATACATTGACCGCTTGCTGAAGGAGATCCTCAAATCACTATAGATTAGAGAGATCTCTAGCCATTCAACCAGCTATTATGAAGAGTTCTAGAGTGCTTTTAAAGAAAATAGCCGGCTGGCTCTACCTGCAGTACTGTGTATTACAGGGAAGCTAAAGAACTGATCTCAAAAGAAAGAGGAGGCAGTGTAGGAAATCTGATGTATTCCAAAGACCTTCAATGGCTTATACGAGAAAAATAAGTCAGGGGATATAAAAGGTGCAAAAGCAGATGGGCATATTTGTTTCAACCTATGTCATACTCAGCAAAACCTTGTTTGACATAACAGTGAGGAAGTTTGATTCTGGATAAAACACTTTCTTATTGCGTGTTTATGTGATTCATTGACAAAAAAATCTCACAAATATTCTGAGTAACAGCAAAATTCAGAAAAACAAAAATTGCACTTCAAGCTAAATATCTTTAGACATTACAGAGTAGGATATGTTCCATATTACACTTCCTGCTGGGTTTCCACCTTCATCTGGAGACATGATACTGGCAAGAGCACCAAATAAAAGAATTTTCACACTCCTTTAGATGTTGTCATCGTAAATGCACAAATTCATTTTGAAAACAATGTTTTGAAACTCTTGTTCTTTATATCACTGACTTCTGATACAATTCAAGAACCAAAAAAGCATTTATGCAATGTAGTAGAGATACTGTGTCAAACTGTACCTTGACTGGAAATGCTTAAAATATTTTTTTACTGTTATTACTTCATGTTAATGCAGTTTTATCAACAGAACTTTTATGCTATCCTCTTTTCCAAACCACTAAAGGTAAACATTGGTTTAAGGTAGAGACCTTCTGAAAACTTAATCAGATATTCATTTGTAATTTTGCAGTGTCTTCTAATTGTCTAAGCATTACCTTAGCTATAAAGTACAACTTACTTCTCCTTTTTCCAACGTCCCCTTTGGAGGTAGCAGCTTCATTCAGGAGTACCATTCCCATGGTGATAGCAGCATCTGTATCGCCATTGTCAAGGAAAGCAGCAGATGTGTGGATACCTCAGAAAGCCACAAAGGTACATCTATGAACCACAGCTTTTAAGTTCATAAAATGAAAGAAGGTATTTGCATAAAACAATTGCATATCACAATCTGTACTGTGCCAATACATTCACCTGTGGCAAAAAGGTGTAGGATTTTTCTTTGTGCATTCTGGATTTAAAAAAATGAGAGAAGGTTCAAGAAGCTTTAAAGTCATCAAGTAGGACACACAAATTTTGGACAGTTATGGAAATTGCCATTCCTCTATATTTCAAAATATTCTGCATATTGGTAGCAAAGGATTTTTAAAAAACGAAAACAGTAAGATCCAGAAATCATTCACTGCAATTGCACATAATTCATCAATTCATCGGTTATTTGACACAAACTGAAGCAGTCGGACTGGTTTATCTTCCTCTGCATTTAGATAAGACATTAACTCCCTCTTTAGTGTCATATTGCTTAATAGTTTAGCAGAGAAAAATCTCAGAGGCAAAGTCCTCAGTCACTTTCAGTGTGTTGTTGCCTCATTATAACTGTTACAAATGTGAACAAGTACCTAACGATAAAACAATTTCACTAATCTAGCAAGCCATTTGCTTAATTGTTTATTTGAAACCGCATAAACAAAAAGGAATGGTTACTACTGTGCATAACATCTGTTCTGATGCAGAGGCAAGCCTGAATGCCACTCTGAAGCAGGTCTGAATCGTAAGAGCTATAGGTCACAGTATCAAGAAACACAAACTTCAACACACTTTACAGATTGTCAGATAAGATTGGAGTTTTTAACACAACTTACCCCGGGGCATGATGACTACAAACTTCAATAAGATGATATTATTTATGCACACAATTCACAGAAGACACTTCAAACGTGCTAGATCCATAAGTAATATCTGCACCTTGTAACATTACACTTTGCACTAATCGTAATACATTAACATTTTTCATTTTAGAAATGTTCAAAATTAGATCAAAATGCTCAAAGATATCTGAAATTTTAATTGTAAAATTTTAATTAAGCTGAGCTTGGGCAAAAGGATTTAGAACTGTCAATCCTAACACAATCACACTTCATCAGAGATGAGCAGTCTGATTCAGGTTTCACTTCCAAATTTTATACACACAGACTGAGAAAAGTCAAATGAAGAATAACAAGATTTTAAAAAGTAAACATCAATGGTGAAAGATGGCAGAGGCAAATAGGCAACATGAAAGAAATATAATTTTTAACATCACCTCTTTGACACAGACACCTACCTACAGTTCCAAATTAAGCTCTAATTAAAAACATGCTAGTAGCTCAAATTAAATGCCTCACATATGTACAAGCTGCAAGGCATAGAGCCAGTCTATGAATAATTGGTTATGTTCAAGTCTTCCAAAAGCTTACGGCTGCACTTGACAAAATATTTAAAAAAATAAAAGTGCAAAATATTGTCAAAAAAATTCATCTTGGAATCCATGATACAAAAAGTGCTTTCTAAAAATTTTAGTTGTTAAGATTCAGATTCACGAGCATATGAGACTGGGAATCTCCTGTTCTACTGCTATGCTTCTGGTAAGGAAAAAGAACTGGGGAGATTGTAATGAGAATCATTCAATTCTTTATTTTCCAATGTTACAAAAGCATAAAGATGAATAAATTGAGGCAGTTGTCACAAAAAAGGCTGAGAAAAAAATTTCCACATATATTTCTACCCTATTAAAGAAAAGCCCCTAAGGTAGCATTATCTAATAACCTTATTTTACCAATTTCTCACTTAGATTTATAGTAGTGTTTTTCTCCTGACTTTAACAGTCATGGGAAAAAAAAACCCAGTCCCAAGATGTAAAGGTAACTCACCAGGTCCTCTTGGGAAAGTGCTACTTTTTGCAAATGTTTTCAAATACTTTGTAAATGTTTTTTTTCCTTGATTATCTCATGCAATATCAGTACATAATGTGGTTCTTCGCTATTTCCCTCACCTGGCTGCTTCTGAGAAACAAACCAACCAACCACGCACTAAAAAGCCATTTGGGAGATAGCCCTTCTGTAACTTAATTCTTACTTTCTTACCAGACCATGAGTTAAATTCACTTTTCTTACCATCAGGAACAACAGTCTCACAAAAGTAACTTGTTTGCTCTGCAACTGAGAATTATAGATCTGTAACCACCTGAATTGTGTGGGTTTTTTTATCTGTCTCTTTTGGAGCTTCACATCATTACTCCTAAAGCTTCCCGCACTCTGTCACCATTTTTGCTTCAGTTGTTGCTTTCTAACTTTAATCATCATTGCTGACCTTTCAGCCTCATTGGCTGCCTTTTACCTTCAAAGAGATCAGCTTCATGGCCACACTGTAACACTGAGCATGGTACTTGCCTCAGCTCTGAGCTGCCATTTCAATACAATAATTAGCTTTTTACGACAGAATATATAGCTTGTTACTATTTTTCACTCATTTCTAACATTCTGTGTTATGCCTTTACACTATTTTGATATTCTACAATATATATCAACAGTCCCAGCTCTGAAAATAATCTTTTACAGTATCACAATTCTCTAACAGTGCAGAATGTAAAATTTTAGCAAGTGGTTACTTGGACAGTTTTTCATCTGCAAAAAAGATGCATCAAAAGATATCCTTATTTTCCAATTCCTCTTTATCTGCCTCACTATGCATTATGAAACTATTTTGGAAAGATGAGGGGAATGTGGCACTCAGATAAGCCATGGCAAGCAAATGTTTTAAATTCAGATGTTCATGTTTTCTGATAAATTTATTCCTCTACTGAATTGTTTTCTGTCTAAATCCTGTTATATACCTTCTCAAATTATTACACTTTTACATAAGAAACTTCTGCTTTTCCTTTTCCCAGCTGATACATGCTTTTCATAAAAATTGAAAATATTATTTACACAGGGCTTTTGAAAAGGTTTTGAATTTTGATACAGGAAGAACAACAGTTTTAAAATAGGATGAAAAAGACACTGATCATCACGATTTACAAGCTTATACAAAAAATGATCAGTAGTAACTGAATAAAATATTCAGCCCTGAAAAAATCAGGATGCTTTACCAGAAGTAGGAAAAAGCCAGACCACAAAATCCAAAACAAAACAAAAAATACTGGATCAATAAAATCCAGAATTATAGATATCCTACAAAATGAAGCTAATTGCTAGTAATTTTGGGATACTTATTATTAGCATACTTTATTAGAAAATTTGATCACAGAATGCCCAAAAGGAAGAAAACCTGATCATTCCGAAGTTTATTAATGTGATACATAATTTATACCTTTATGTCACAATTTTATTCCTAATTAGTAGTAAGTGAGGGATGAAAGAAGCAGAGAAAATAGCTTGACTGCATTTGGTCACTTTTGTGAAAAAAGTTTGGTGGTCTCATTCATATTCAGTTGTATTTCTGCCAAGAGTGCAAAATCTGGCATTAGCATTACAAACACATAAAGAAACAACTACCTTTTAAAATGCAGATCATGCAGTTGCTTAATAACACATGAGCAAGAAAAACTAGAGAACAAAATATTCATCCACTTGAGCCTGTGCTCAGTTTACTGTTACCTAAAATGGGGATAGATTATCACGCAATGTTTAAAAATTGCTGGTTCAATTTATCAGACATGGAACAAAGGAAAAAAATGCACATAGTTTTTTGTCAAGGAGTAATAAGATCAACAGAAAGATTTTTTTGGTTTATTTGTTTTTTTCTTTTCTTTCTTCCTTCTTTTTTCTTTTATGTTTGTTTGGTTTGTTTTTTTGCTGGGGAGTGATGATTAGAACAAGAGAAATTCTTTGCTAGCCCCTTAAAAGAGGGCATATTATGCTGATAGAGATATTTATTTTAACCTTTTCCTACTAGGACTTAAACTTCTGTATTTAAGATGTCAACTACTCTATGTTTCATCTCACTGCGTAAGGATGATTCCTAAATCAGAAGCTGAAAAAATGACGAACAGTCTGAAAATGATTTATTTGAATATGAATTTATGGATGAATTGTACACAATTTAAGTATTTCTTAATGGCCTGAAATCCATTTCCAGTACTAACAGCAACCCTGAATATACTTTCTGTTTAAAATCTTCTGGCTTCAGCTACACTGAATGGTTTTTCAAGAATTTTAGGAAGTATTGCACAAGTCTTGGCACTGGAGTTCTCCTCAACTCCTTGAAATACACATCTCACAACAGTGAAGTAGCTCAAAGTTTGCATTTCAACCACTGAAAAGCCAACTACACTACTTTCCTTTTTGATGCTTTTTCATCACATTAACAGAGCAGAGAACAGATTTCATACTAATATAAAATTTCCTATAGTGAAAAAGTTTATTAATAATTTGATTAGTTTCAGCTTCAATGTATAAGCCTGTCTTTCTAATCCACAGATATCTGCTGGAACCATTGCTCTTGTGGTGCTCTTAGACACCCTAGAATGGCAAGGCCATATAAAAGCTTCAGAAGAAGAAAAATACTCTGGAATCTGTTTTAATTCAGCTGTAAAATGAAGCATAGAGGTACCTGATTAAGTTTGTGTTAAAGCACTAATCAAACATTCAGGGTTTTTCAGCCTGATTTACATCCTAATTATTCACATTTAGGATCAGCTATAACTCTGGGGAGATGACTTTTACATTTATTATTTATGACCTTTCTGGTTGTATAGATTACATTTGATGAAATTTCAGGTTTAGTCCTGTCCATCTTGCAAAGTTTTAATAGTCTGGTTTGCCCCATAATATCTTTTTCTAGCTTTACTTATATTTTTTAATCAATTTCTCTGAATTTTCTTGTCAAGTGATGTTCAAATCACAAAAGTATAAACATCTCCAGAACAGGTAGATGTAGACCAGTACTTTCATTAATGTTAAGCATACCAGAGAAACAAATAAATGAGGGAATTTCTTAACAGTTTAATTTAACTTTTAAACACAGATACATTTCCTAAAACAAACTCCATTTGAGCTATTTGTATTTATGAGACTATATAATTTTCTTTCACTATTCTAATACTGTATTACAAACATCTACCTTATTTTCAAGCACTTTATTTCAAACACTAGACCTAGTATGTCTCATCTGTTTCTTAGCACACACATGATACTTGCATGCAGACACAATCTCTCTTGCTTTCCCTAAAAATCTATAAATATATTTAAGAATATCACACATTCTTTTCCTACACCATAAATCATCCTCAGTATGAGTCTAGGCAGTCTTTTTACCTCTCCATCATTGCTAGGATCTATGCAATGTAATTTTATTCTTAGCTGAATGCACTTGAGGACTATTCCATTCAGCAAAAGGTTATCTGTGGATCAAAAGGTAAAACATTTAGCTTTGGACTAGATTTCTGCATCTTTTAGCCATTCAAGCAAGTATGTTCCTTAATCATTAAAATATCCATTACAATAATTAACTGACGCCTACAGAAACACTTAAAAATGGCTTCAGCCTGTGGTCAGTGAATGCCTCTTGTGTGGACTAGTAGTCAGCTATTTGCGAAAAGCAAATAAAAATGGGCCAATTGCCAGAGCAGCTGACAGCTAAATTAGCTTTCCGGGGGTCTGGACTTCCATTGGAAAATTCTAACCAGAAACTGAAAATGGTTGAAAATCACTGAAATTCAGAGTTGGTAAATTCATGTAGAGGACACATGCCATATGTGAAAGTAGTTCACCGATTCCAGTGTACTGCAATTAGCTGATGAAAGACTATGAATTATATTTCAAGTTGTGTTAACAAATGCCCAACTGTAAATTTAAGGTCTCTGCATCTCTCTCTCACACTTAAGGGACTTTAATGTCTTTTGTAAAGATTCATATTATGAATTGTTTTAAGGTCAAGCAGTAGGAGACTTCGGTAACATAAAACTGTCTTGATTTTTCTAGCTATTATCTCCTAATGCTTCATTACATTTAGGAGGAATCAGACAGCTTCCAGAAGAATTAGAGTAAGTTACAAGGTTAACAGGCAGTACTGGTGGATAATGCAAGTAAGTAATAGAAAATGTGCAGGACGTTCTGCTGCTTTGGATGTTGATTTCCAAAGTTAATTAGGAAGCATGCTTAAATATGCTAAAATGTGCTTTCAGTCCTACCTTTATTCACCGCAGTCTTCTTTCTCTTTTTCTTACCCTTAAGATCAATATTACAATAATCCTGTCCCACTGCTTTAGTTACCATCCTCGTTCACATAATCTCTGGGGAGCACACAACTAGTTGTGCATATTGATTTACAACTGACAGAATCTTACTACTGAGAGCTAAGTGAGTATTGTTCTACTGACTTTTGACTCAAAATTTCAGATTCTTATGCTCAGTGACTCTGACATACAGAGAGTCATCTCTTTACATTCATCCTATGGAAAAATTTCCTCACACCACAGAGGCACCTAATACACTTAATTTAAATTCCCTCTGTAGGACAGAAAATCTCTTTCACAATAGGTGTTATTTTAATGCTACCAAAAAGATTTTTCCTTTTCCTTTTCAATCATTATCTTGTATCCACCTACACAGCTGTCCCATTAAACTTTGCCTTGGGAATTCAAATTAAGAAACTGAAAAGACATTTCCGTTTTTACTTAGGTGCATGTGTTTAATCAGCATCGATGCTAACATGCTAAGTTTAATAGTAACAATGAGAAACATACCAGGTTAATCATAACTGCTAATTCCTGTAATAATGGTTTAGATTTATCTCCTGTACAATAAATAATTTGTTTAATAACTGAAACTCCTTTGATAATGAAAATATTTACTTTTAAATTTACGCCTTAAAGTAAGGATCCACTGTTACTACAAAAGGGAAAAAACGATGACATACTACATTCAAAGCAGTTTTATTTCTCCAGGGAATGACATAAAAACTTGATGAAAATTCATTAGAAACACTGAGTAGTGTCTACAAAAATGAGAAATAAAAGAATTGAAGAAATCTTTCAAATTCAACACAGCCTATCCAACATGACTATTCCTTATCTTTCTTGCTGTATCTTGACACCCAGAGCAATATTTACAGCTGAACACTGCACACTTCAATGCCTTTTCGGTTAGAACAGTCACATACACTCTCTCTATTCAATTGTAGCTAATTACAACAGTAATACTGATTGTGCAGTTTACTGTACGTCATTTCTCTTAGGCAATGACAGCTCTTCATTCCAAAGTTATCTCTCTTTTGCCTTTATGTCTTCTTAATAACTCTAGCAACAGTACTTCAATACTCTTGTCTTTTGTTCCTCTTTCTTGTCTCTCCAAGAATGTCAAACTACTCAGGATTTAAAAAAATTTTATTAGTACCCAATCATTTCTGCTGACTTGTCTTATCCATGACCCAATTTCTATCAGAAGAGGCTTGCAAGAATAGACACCACAAGCCCCGAACATCTTCTGCATGGGGAAAGAGTAGAATTTTTCAACTTGGAAAGGAGAAAAGAGAAGTATCTTTGGTGAACTCTATCAAGCTCCAAATAGAAGGGAAAAAAAGAGAGAATGGACTACTTCCTATGACTTATATACTAAAGTCACACAGTACATTTACTGTGCAAATTATAGACTAAAAAAATCCTAAAGGAATAACTTCTGCATACTACATGAAGTTTACACTGAAAATTTGTTGCTACAGAATATTATTCCATAATTAATTAAAAAAAGGATTAAAAAGAAATAATAATTTATTGATGACTAGAAGCTATAATATTCTTTATGTTCAATCTGGCTCAAAAATCCCTGAATCATTTATTCTGTTTGGTTATTTTGTTTTGCACAATTTTTCTCTATGTTCTTAAAAGTCATTGCTGCACTAATACACATGGATGCAAACTGATGAAAATTTGAGAAGATGCTAAACTTTATTGCTAAATCAAAATGTGTTTAGATATGTGCTCTTTCTGCATGGTAGAATTGGATATCTAGCACACAATTAGACTGCCTTACCAGGATTGTGACTGTGAACAAAGTTATTTCTCTGTGTAAACTATGTATTCCTAGGGTCCTTAGAGATACTCAAACTCTTCAAAAGTAAAACTGAATTACAGACTGCACAATGCCTAGCATGTTCATAGCTCCACATACGTTACTGCTTTTATATAATAATAAAAAATTTTTAAAAATCACTTGAAAAGCAAAAATCTATTCCATGCTCTTATTTCAATAAGTTTTCTTTGTGTCATCTGCCATATTTATCCTACAGCAGTTATACTTCTATTTCCGTTATGACTTTTTGATAAATTTTCTACTTCATCAGAAAGTCTCTATACTGAAATAATTATACAAACACCCCCAAAGTATTAGGTGTGTAAATTGAACCCAGTTGCTTGAAGCAACTGATTATCAAGCTGATGTGGGGATATATATTGCATAAAACTTCCTTCTCAATTGCATATAATAACAAGGTTTTTTTGTTTCTGGGGAGGATATAAAAATCGGCCAAATTCAAAGAAAACTGAAAGCAGATACTGAAAAGACCGGCATATTTTTATGGGTATAACCTCAAATTAACCCTTACTCTTTTTTAGTACTACTTTTTCACTGGAAATAATTATAAATATTCTTTCTTTTTAATTTTTTTTTTAACCTGTCAGTTTATGGTGAACAATGAGCTATAATGTGGCATGAATGAAAGCAAATCTTGGCTTTTCTTTTATTCCTAAGCAATAAAAAGCTAAAACATAATGGATCTCATACTTCTATTCCGTAGAGTGTTCTCTTCAATTTTTAATGAAAGCTTCACTAAAGCTATTCCACCAATTCTGTAAGGCTGGCAAAAGAAATCCAAAGGGAAGCCAAAACGTTATGTCAGACAAGATTGTAATTCACACCAGAATGCGCCATGAACTGTAGTTTGGAAGGTTCAGACTGGATGAAAACCAACTTCACATCTGACACTGCCAGAGAGATTTTGTGATCTCCATCCTTGACGTTTTGAAAAAATTGCACCAGACAAAACCAAGAAAGACAAATCCGGTGTTAGTGATATTAAGATCTTCCTTTATTAAGAGGAAGACCGCAGTATGTGATCTTCTGAGATCCCTTTCAACCAACACGTATGGTTGCTTTGGCAGACCCCTGTCCAGCCAGGGTCAGTCCACCCCAAGTCTTAATGAAGTTCACCCTATTACCAGTCCTAGGTGAGTACACTGTATGGGTACATATACCTGGTATGTAATCAGTAACTTTGTATAAATCTTACTGAATTTAATTTTGCTTTATAAAATTATTTCCATGATTATTTCCTGAAGTTAACTCTCCAATACAAGAGAAAGGGGAGCCAAAGAACAAAACTGAGTAAGAGTCATCTTGTCAGCATAACAGAAACTGCTCAAATAGCCTGAAAGCCCATGATATTTTGGAGGTATTTTCCAACCTTAATGATTCTCTGATATCCAACCATGTCTTTTCACTGTTCTCTGCAGCCCACAGGAAGGGCTCACATTGGAGAAGCTTGCAGAGAACTTTCTCCCATAGGAAGAAGTAAGAGAAGAGTGTGATGAGTCATCCTGAGGAAGAAAGAGAGGCAAAGACAATTGTAATGAACTGGACACAATTTCCATTCTCCATCCCCTTGCACCACTGCGGGAGGGCAGGAAGATAAATCAGGAGTAAAGTTAAGCCCAGGAGGAAAGGAAGGGTGGAGGGAAAGTTGTTTTAAGATTTGTTTTTTATTTCTCATTACCCTTCTCAGATTTGATTGGTAGTACCTTCAATTAATTTCCCCAAGTCTCTCCTGTCCTTATCTTCACCCATGAGCCTTTTGCTACATTTTCTCTCCCGTGACCAGCTGAAGACTGACAGAGTGGCTTTGGCGGGCCCCTGTCCAGCCAGGGTCAGCCCACCTCAAGTCTTAATGAAGTTCACCCCTATTACCAGCCCTAGGTGAGCACACTGTATGGGTACATATATCTGGTATGTAATCAGTAACTTTGTATTGATTTTACTGAATTTAATTTTGCTTTATAAAATGACTTAAACTGAGTATCTGACATCTTCACAAGTCCTTCTTAGCCAAGTCCTAATTATGTAGCTACAGCATGGAAAAACAGATCTTTATATAGAAATCATCTATCAGATGGGGTAGAATCACTATCTAAAACAAAATACAGAAATGCAAAGGAAATTCAAATTTTTTTCATCTGAGGTATTAAAAATTCACTTTATAGAGAAACACAACATTGCATTTCAACATCCAGCAAGAAGTGACAAGCTTACTACTACAAAGTAAAAAGAAGCAACCAAATGAAACATGTACATTACTGGAATAGTAATGTCCTGCTTTAAAATTTAATGCATCTCTTAAACTTTAAAGGATAAAGTGAATGTACCTCTGTTTATCAATCTGGCATATTTTTTTCTAATTCCCACATTTTCTAACAACATTTTCTGAATAAACAAATAAGAAGCAACTGAGTAGCTTATTACTACTAGCAACACTGAATGAATAAAGGAATATTAATTTACATGAGTAACTGTTAAACTCTGTCAAGATTTTGTGTGAAAGATTTCATTGCGAAATTTGTGTGTGACCAAAAACTCATCTCAACAGTACTGAGCCATGAAATGAAACCTTAGAGAATTCTTTTTGTGAGTGGCAATGAACAACATCACTGAAAGGATTCCTTCAGATGGCTGCATTAATGTAGGAAGCCAACCTCCTGGTTTAAAGACAGTATCTGCCAACAAAAAGATATCATTTTCAAGTCTTAGTCAGAGAAACAAAATATGTCATCAACAAAAATTTTGTTTATATTTCATCTTCTCTGGTTTGGGGGTTTACTTTTCTCATTCTCAAGCAGTTAATGGGATTGATTTAGGTAACAGATTTGTTTAAATTGTGGCAGTTCACAAAAAGCAAAAAACCGTGAAAACATAAATTGCAGCTCTACAAAGGAAAGCATAAAGACGATACCTGTAAGACACATACTCTATCTATTAAACAAGAAACTTTTCATATGAAATGTACCACCAGTCTCTGTGTACTTTTTAAAAAATGTAGCATTTAAAGCAATAATCACTGAGTTTTGACTTGGCAGTTTTCAGGTGGAAACTCCACACAGATGGAAACTCTATAGCCCCTCTGGGCAACCTGCTTCCGTGTTTGCACACCCTTACAGTAAGAAGCATCTTCTTGTTTTCAGACTGATTTTCCTGGTTTTCAGTTTTAGTCCACTGCCTCTTGTCCTCTCAAAGGGCACTACTGAGGAAGTCTGTCTCCCTCCTCTTCATTTTCTCCAATCAGGTATCTACACACATTGATGAGATCTCCCTAAGAGTCTTCTCTAAGTTAGAGTTCCAGCTCCTTCAGCCTTTTCTCACAGGATAATCCCCTAACCATCTTTGTGGCGCTTTGCTGGACTCACTCAGTTAAGTCTGCAACATCCCTGTACTGGGAGACCCAGAACTGGAAACAATATTCCAGTTCAATTGTAAATATTACATTTGCTCTGCAAAATATGATCATAACTTTGAAACTAAATTAATAATGGCTATTTATGAAGCACATAAGGTTTCACAGGTAGCAAAATGGATGCCAGGCAAATGAATGTAATGAAGGTGTAATGACGGTGTTGTCTTTGGATAGGAAATGCCAAAGATGAAGGTAAATAGGAAAGTTGGAGGAAGGGCAGGTTCTAAGGCGACATAACTTCAGAGAGAGAACAAGAGAGTAGCCACGATCATAAAACTGGGATCTGTCTATTACTGCAGATTGGGAAATATTATTTCCTTTTGCTTGTTCCCCTTAGAGAAAGGTATTTGTGATGCAACCACTAAACTTTTTAAATGGTTAACGGCGACTAGAGTTCTCATTCAATGAATAAAGCTGATTAGAATCATGGTTTGAAAAACCCAGAGCGAATATGAGTTTTTCTTACAGTTTATTAAAACTGTCACAAAAGAATACCCCAAAACCCCCCAGAAAATCCCAACTTAACTTTCTCTGACTCAGAAAGACTGAAAGAGTGAAAGTAGGTCTCAAAGTCTTTCTGTGAGGAGGTGATGTCAGAACAAATGTGATTGAGTTATTTGTTTCAAGAAGTAGTAGTAAACTGTTTAGATTAGGTAGGGGAAAAAAAAATCCAAGGACTATTGGAGGACAAATCATCTTCATGCACAGTTGGTAAATTTCTGTATGCTTTTCTTGTAAGCAAAAAGAAATAAAATTATTTTTTCATTAAATTTTTAATTATTGTAAGAAAGAGTAAAAAAAGAAAAAAATCAGTTCTTGCTACTGGAAAGGTAATGCTGAAAAGAAAAAAAATTAAGAGTAGTAAGCAGGTACAAGACTAAAAAAGGAAATAACAAGGTGCACATAGGTGAAAAGCAATGCCAGTGTTACTTGGCAGTAAATAGTAACAACAATGAATATTTATTTCAATATATAATAAATAAGCCAAAATACAATACCTGCTTAAATGTTCAATGATATTCACGGCCAGAGAAATTTTATTTAACAGCACACTGTGCCTCAGCTTGGTTTTTTAATATTCATCACCAGTTTGAAGGATACTCAGAAGAAGAATAATATGTGACTCTGCCACAAACTGAGCCTGGCTGCTTCCATGTATGTAACTCTGTAAAATAAAAATGAAAAACATTCCTCTTTAAGAAATCCATTGAAAATGGCACAACCGGATATGTGAGAATAAAACCTGTTTTGCAGAAAAATGCAGGCAGCAACAGCTAGAAATTAATAGCACAGTTTATGTATGTAGGTTTAGTGAAAAGGAATGTTAAAAATACTATATTTAGGCAAAACACATATATACAGTAAATGTAATGTATCAAAAATGAAAGCATTATGCTGTGCTCTTTTTCACACTGCTGCTACTGTGGAATAAAGAACATGAATGTATTTGCTCAGGTGATACAATTTTTCAGAAGGGAGGTAATAAAATCAAGCAAGGTGATAAAACCACAGCATGGTTTTCACAGAAGTGAAAACTGAAGCCTGCCTTAAACAAATCATTCTACTGTAGTCTTTCTCAGATTGACTGAAGTTTCTTCATACAAAGCTTATTTCGTCCTTCTCCAATAAGGTACAATTGTGTCCATCAAAGTTCCTAATGCATAAACCATCTTATTTATATGGAAATGCTGTAAAATAAATGTTAATACTAAAACTAAGTCTAACACAGTCTAGTGTCCTCTATCCCCAAATAACTACTGTTAATGGGCTCCCTCTGTACATTTATTTTGAGAACTTGTAGTGTATCAGTGAAAAGCTGTTAGTGTTTATTGTCAACTATCTATGACAGCAATAAAGGAAGCAAAAATCTGAAGGACTGCCAACATGCACAAAATGAGGGAAATTGTCTTCCTCTCCTATATCAATTACAAACACTGAGTACAGTTTGTCATAGCATGGTATGCAAAATTAAATATTTCCATGTTCTGAAAGTATTATTTATATATATATTCTTCTTAGGCATAGATAAAATTTTCACCCTAACTAAATGGAAAGAAAAATGCTCACTAGTAAGGTAAAGAAACAGAAAGCTTTTTGCCCTCAGTCTGAATACAGGGTTTTGTTAGTTTGTTCATTTTTTAACTCATATATGTTGCTTTAATCAGTTTATTCTGAATAATTCCGTCTTAATATCACCCTTGTGATGATCCAGAACAACTCAGATTTGAAATAATTGGATGCTTCATCATACAAAAGAATGCCTTCACCCACACTAGTTAAAATCTGGTTGATGCTGTGTCAGATCATGTAATTTATATTTACTCAGTAGATTGTTATCTGTTGTTTTCAAAACTCAATCATATTATGCTCATTCAAATAACCAGTTCAAACCTAAAAACCAGGTGAGACCTTCATGTAGCTGAAGTTTCCATTTGTCTCTTTTTTTAACAAGATAAAAATCACTGATCTCATAAGAATATCTCATTGAAGTCTGATATGACAATGAGCCAAACTGTATTTCTTGATTTTTTTTTTGCATGACTTCTTATAAATTTCACTGAGGCTACACACACACACACACACACATAACAGAAACAAAGGAAATAAAAACTATTTCACATTAATAAAAATTAATGACAAAGTTAAAATGCTTGATAGATTGTGTATTCTGATTCAGTTGTGATCACTGTCCTGTAAATAGTGACCTTCTGGCATTATTTCTCATGCAGCTATAGCAATATATACACATGTAGGGATACATATATACTTGTGGAATCTGGATTCAAGTGTGCCTAACAACAATCATCTATGTCTTCTAAAGATCACAGCACAAAGTTATAGTCTAAGGCTTACAATGATTACCTTATATATAGTGTATTTGTTATTTCAATGTGAACTGAAATAGAAAATGAGCCTTTCATCAGGAAAGCATAACAGGGTCTAGTAGCACTATTTAGTTATTATAATCACTACTTGTTCTCTACACACATGCTAAATTGTATGAAAATGCACACTGGGAACTAAAGAAATACACTCCATGTTGAATATACAATATTATTATCACTAACTAATAAAACTACTACTTGACTCCTCAGATTATAAATGCCTTCTGCATCTGTAATACATTTATATGAGAGATGTCATTTTTATTCATATCTCTATACTTTAACAAAATTAATTACTTTTCCTCTTACAGTAGCCATTTAATTCACCATAACACCACTGGAGGAACAGAATCCAATGTTTGTACATGGATACAAGTCCATGCAGACAGTATAGAGAGAAATCATGCCCTTCCTCAAAATAGTTTGCTGACATTGATTTTAGTTTTCCTCCTAACAGGAACAAAGAGAGTCACTTCCAAAAATTTTATGCTACTGCTTCTGATGACAAAAACTTGTTCCATGCTGGGGAGGCATCACAATTTAAGTGCTAGTCTTCATTGTCCAGCATAGTACTTTATTTAAAAATATCACTCAAGCTTGTGTGACTTCTGGTTTCACTTGGGAATAAAAAATAACTACAAAGAATTTTATTAACAAAATAGAACAGTTTCATAACCATATAGCTGTCAAACCTGTACAGTAATGATGGTTTTAAAAATGCCAGTGAATATGCTCTTACCTCTGAAAATTTCAAACATGATTTTTCAGTGGCTATTCACACTTGAAAAATTGACTAAAAAATTATCTTAGTTTAAAGATGATCAGAGTTTGCAGGAAACCCAGTTTGCAATACTGTCCACGTAGGCTACTTACAATGCAAAGCTGAAACACTACAAAGAAAATACTAAAAGCTTTAAAAAATCAATTAGATGGTTACTGATTTTAAAAAGAAGAAGAAGAAGAATCAGAAGAAATTCTGATTTAAAAAACTTTATGGCAAGTTTTTGAATGTTACTGAAGTGGTATAGTGATTTAATGTAATGCACTAACAGGCTTGCTATCACAATAATATAAGGATACAGCTGTTGGAAAGATGTTTTCAGAAATCTCTCATTAGAATAACAGAATTGTAGAATGGTCTGTGTTGGAAGGGACCTTTAGAGGTCATCTAGTGCAATCCCCTGCAGTGAGTAGGACTATTACCTAGATTAAGTTGCTCCTGTCCAACCTGACTTTGAATGTTTTCAGGGACGGGGCATCTATCACCTCTCTGGGAAACCTATGCCAGTGTCTCATCAACCTCATGATAAAAAATTTCTTCCTTGTATCTTGTCTAAATCTACCCTCTTTTTGTTTAAAACTATTACCCTTTGTCCTATTGCAACAGGTCTAAAACATCTGTCTCCACCTTTCTTGTAAAATCCCTTTAAATATTGAAAGTCTGCAATGTCTCCCCAGAGCCTTCTCTTTTAATTCATTGTTAATCACTATGATAAAATCCTAATAACGACAAAGAATTTACAGCAGAATATCTTTCTCAACCTGTTGGTCAAATTAACAGAGAAATTAGTTTTATTACATGATGCAAAATATGCATATTTATATCAGAATTCGAATGGTCTCTCAAAAGATAAAAGTCCTTAAGAAACAAAATCATGAAAATATGAAAACAAAGATATACTTATTGTCACTATTAATTAGGTGAAAGATAAGAGTCATAGCTGCCATCTGATACTGAGTATAAAGAAAAAAACATGAACTAGATACAGTGTATTTGCAAATGTGATACTTGAATGAACCAAAAAAAAATCTGAAACAAAAAAAAAAAAAAAACAAAAAACCACCAAACAAACAAAAAACTGACAAAAAACCTAGAACATGAACTTCTAGCTAAATGTCTCATAGGGATCCATGTTATAACCATATTTCTTTAAATATGAGTTGCTAAAGGCAGAGCCTTGCTTACAAGGAAGCGGATGTTCCTTGATTTAGTTCTGGAAATCTTATGTGTATATTAAAAAGCTAGTAGGAGACAATTGTTACATTCCCAGAGAGGGGACAGAAATGGATAAAAGCAAAGGGAGTAGCCACCTTGAACACAAAAGCCAAGTTTCATCTTTGAGAGCACAAGAGACCTCAGGCCAACAGAGAGAGTTGAAGCACTAGTTGAAAGCCACTCTGTTAATGTTTACTGTACAGTATTGCCTTCAAAACAACCAAAAAAAGACAAATTATCATTTTAACTACCAACTTCTTTGTTCTATTACAAATGTTCTTAAGTAGATTATTCTTAGAAGTTGCCTAACAATAGATCTGTGTGTGATCAACAGGGTCCTCAGATTGCTTCCCCAAGACATTGTTCTCCAAGTACTCAAATCTGCAGTATGGCACATCTCCTCTATAGCTATGGGTCAACTGGAGCAATGCTTGGCAAGTACAGAAAGTCACAGACTATTCCAGGGATGAAGATTAACCAAAATAATTTGCATTTGACAATGTATTGTGAATCACCTGAATTTATGACAGTACCTCATCCCATTTCTTATGAGGAATGGATCTTAACCACTTGACAAAGAATTCTAGGGTGTGTTTTTTCCTCAATGAACCTTCAGACCTACTTTCTAAACACACAAAAAACAGAGTAGAAGATTTCAGAAGACAGAAGAACGGTATTTAATGTAAAAATTTACGGCAAACAGCTTTTCTTGAAGACCAAATGGTGAGAACTGTATGGCATTTGTCTTTGTGTCCTTCCCTACAGGCATATGACAATACTGTGAGGCCACTTGAAGCATGGATTATATGTGTATTGATGCATATTTATGCAAATGTACCCCCTACACACCAGTTTTGGATACTGCAATGGCCATTGACTCATCAAGTTTTGAAATTCATGGCCATCTGCGGCTCATACTTACCTAAAATAGAATGTATTTAAAGAAACTTTTTTAAAGGATTATTGAAGAATGAGCTATTTATTAATTCTCAAACTAAAGAAAGGATGTGGTCACATGTGAACTTTATTTTCATACTACTTCTTTCCTTCTATAAGAAGATTGCTGAATGACCCACATGCAAGGCAAATATTCTCATGAAATTTTATTTGAAGCTACAAACCATTAAGACACTGAGAAGTATGATTTCTGGTTTTGCTATCTTTTCTGCTTTTTGACACTGAATCCACTTAATATTTGGAAACTCTGTGAAGTCTGTCTGCAAATGCTTTAGGCAAATGCTTTAAATAAATTTATTAATAAACTCAGTTTTTCTCTTTCATTTTAAAGGCAGCAAGAGGGAGGACCAGGTAAGATGCAAAGATAAAGAGAGGCAACCATAGCTTGAGCAGAAAACTGGACAGCCACACAATTAACACTGCCACACAAGAGGCAGCAGCAAATGTCATGGTGGTAGGACTAATAGGGGAACCAGAGCCTGAGCAACTCACACTTTGAACAACCAGTCCTTTTCCAACTCCAACGTTGTCCCATCTCAGGTCTTATTTCAAAGAAGCTATTTGAATTTTGAACTGGAATAATCATATCCCTAAATCAGGCCATTTTCTTTGCCAGTGACAAACAATTGTTCAATGCATGCATATTTTTACAAAACTGTGTTAAATGTTTATCTACTATTCATAAACTCATTAAATATTTAGTGTTATTGAACTGCAGATGGTACACACACACACATATATATAAAATCCCACACCAGAATACTCAAGGACAACAACAATGTAATATCCTTTTAAACTTCCATAAATGCAGCATATGTTTGTGATTTCCCTTCAAGAGTGATAGTTGTTATGGTTCAGTACTATACTTAAGTATAATCTGTGCTCTTTTATTCCTTTCTCTTAATGCAATGTAAATAAACCAGAAACAAAGTAAGGAGAAATAAGGCCTCTGCAAGTCATGTGCTAATTCTTAAGGCAAGAAGAATTTGTAGAGTACCCAAAATTAAAACATGATTTCAGGTGCTTCGGTAATCTTTCTTAAAACAAACATCACAATGTTTATTTTCCATTAGTATGTACAGGAAGGATGCTAGGGTGAAAGGAGCTGATTAAACTGAGCTGAGTTTAGTAAAAGCCTAAAATACAAAGCTACTTCAAGAAGTATAATTTGGGATAACTGAGAAATAACTCATCCTGAGTTTACAAGATACGACACACATCTAATTAAAAAGTGTATTGAAAACTGATCAAAAGCAGACAATTTTGCTAGTAAGTATTCTTGAAAATGATGAGTTGAATTTGGATTGTATGTTGAAGAAACCCCTAGATGAAGACTGTGCCCTGAAGGAGACAACAGACCGAGTTCAAGCTAATATATGTGGAAAGCAGTGAAGCAACAGAGTAGTTAACTGCCCCAAAGAGAGAGTTATGAATTCCACACCATTAGGATAAGGGCTATTAATCTGTCTTCTTTTCCTATATTAACATTCAGGGTGAAATTCATCAGAGAAAGGAACATTACAGAAGGCCATGGATTACTTAATTATGACTGAGCCTTCTGAATGGCATATTTTAATTAAAGACCACCAATTTTGCCAAGAATATGCATTAGATATAAGCAGTTGTTATTTTCTCTTAATTTAGAGGGGAAAAGAACCATGGAACATTCTCTATCAACTCAGATTTTTCATGTTTTCCAAGTCCAGGAA
The DNA here is from genome assembly GCA_013398955.1 of Callaeas wilsoni. Classification (NCBI taxonomy): domain Eukaryota; kingdom Metazoa; phylum Chordata; class Aves; order Passeriformes; family Callaeidae; genus Callaeas; species Callaeas wilsoni. Next base: position 86,381 of record VWPU01013247.1, on the reverse strand, counting down.
TAGCAGGACTTTCAGCAGTATTTAAATGTTTAAAAAGCAGAACTTTGTCTCACTATACCATTTAAAGACATTTTCATTTTAAGTATGAATGCAGAAAAAGCTTAAACATTTTATGGAGAACAAATGATTCATTCAGTAAAGCAAACACTTTGAAACCAAACATCAAGATATATAAATAAACATTTTATAGTGTGATTTCATGATCATACCTGCATTTCTCCAGACAGGTTTTCTTCTAAGCGGACTATGTAACACTTCAAAAGCAGCTTAAGCTACCCAGCAAGATTGAGAATAAAATCTTATACAGCTCAAAAGCCCAAGCTTTCTGACTCTGTTATTGCAGCTACCTATTAAAGTATTATGCTTTCTAAAACCAGCGCAGTTTCATATAGCTTCACTTGAAGAATGCACTCCAAATATGCTTCTTTAATTCCCTACATAATAGTATTTGTTCAGTTCATACAGGCAAATCAGAGTTTTAACGTACTTACGAACCCAATAGGGGACTTCCCACGAAGTTATCAGCCTAGACAGGTCTGTGAAAATCTCAGAATAGAAGCCTAATCTAATTCCCTGCTTTCTTTCCATCAGAGAAGATACTATTATCTGCTGGGGATAGCACGTCTTCAGTGACCTATTTTCCCTGTAGCAGCCAACCCTCAGAAGCTCTTCTTGTGACCAGTGATGTGAAAACCCATGAGATAATATCGGTTTGGGCCTAAGTTATTAATGTGTGTGAGAACGGCTACCAACTTGGAACATCTGTTAGCATATGGATGCACTTTGCCAAATTAATAATAAACCTTTTTTGGGACAGAGGGCTGTAATATGGGTATGAGTTTATTTTATAGAACTTAACACCGAATCTTAGTAAATAAATATATGAATCCCATCTCAAAAACTAAAGAAAGACAAGAAGTCTTGAGGCTAGTTAATTTACTAAAAGAAACCTCTGACTAGTCTAATCACATATTCAATATTTAGGATAATGTCCAAGTATTTAATAGGGCAATTGCTTTTATTGTAGATAACCAGAAAGAAAAGGGGCATCTGCAAATGATGCTTAATGGCTTCAAAAATTAATGTAGTATTAAACATAAAATAAATTTAAACTCACTTACTGCTAACGGAAATCCTAACTAAATGAATTTGCATTTCTAGCAAAATGAAGACCACACATGACAGTAAGAAATGTGCAGCTATTTGAGACAATATTTTTTCTAGGAATCTTCATTTTATTTAACAATAAACAGAAACAATAAACTATAATTTAACACTAACCCACCTGAAATAAACAATTTCTTTCGAACGGTTATTTTAAAGTGTTTCTATAACTTTATGCACATTTCTAACTCAAGTACAAGCCAAATTTTCATGTATTCTATTCCTAGGAAGCAATGTCTCTACATGAAATGCCATCTAGCTCAGATATAGACCAGGAAGACTAACAAAACAGCTGAAGTGCACACACCAGCACATAAAAAATGGTGAGGAATAGACAGAATTATTAGACGTTGTACTTAAGTACTTTCAGTAATTTTATTCAGTTTACTCAAGCACCTTACTCTAAGAATTAGTAGGCTATCTAGAAAATCAACACTGGACCTCAAATAAAACTCCATGTGTTTGTTATTTTTTTAGCATCCTTGCTGTAACAGTTAGTGCTGCTAGCGTTCAGACTCACTTACTAAACATGGCCATAAATCATATCAGCCACTTTTGATAGGTGGGTTTAATAGCTACAGATGAAATCAATCCTTTCAAAGAAATATTTAATGTTGGTGTTTTTTAAGAATCTATGTAATACAGATACACGCAACAATCTCATACAAACTCTTTGATTCCCTCACACTTAAATTCAATGAATACGAGTTACATTTTCCAGGCCTGAGCTCATTCCTGTGTCCACCACTGCCCAAACCAAAAACTGAGTCAAGAGACAGCAACCAGTTTTTGTAGTACTGGCTGGCTGAAACAGGCTGTGCTTGCTGCCTTCCACAAAGTCCATCTGGCACCAAGCACAGAACGTGATCTGGGTTTCCAGCCCTAGAACAGAAGTGGAGAAATACTGCCTTACTTTTGAAGGCTAGCAGGCTGGAAAGGGTAGTTGGTATAATTTAAAATAGCATACAAATTCTGGTTTATGCTGCTGCTTTGGTTGTTCCTAGGCAGCTTTCATAGCTATAGTGCATTATTTAGGGTTTCTAGAAGTACTGTCAAAGGAGTCCACTAGTAGAGATTATCTCACAAATCTAGAAACTGTAAACACTCTGCTCAGATACACAGAGGCTTTGACACAACCTGCTGAATAAGAATTAGCTCTGAGGGACTTCTTCCATGTTTATCAATCACAAAATAATAAGAAGACAAAAGATCCAGCAAGCCTTCAAAGAATCATAATTTGTGGATTTCAGAAAAAACCCAGAACTTAAACCTCTCATTAGGAATAAAACAATGCTACCCTTATAGCCTTAATTCCCATGTTACATAATGGATGGAACAAATGCAACAAATGTCTTCCCTCTAAATGTGTAATATGACACACAGTACCTAGGTGAGAGACTTTAATAGAGATGAAGATCTCCAGGATCTCTGAAACAGCATGTTGGTGGGTTGGGGAAGTTTGAATGACACAGCTTCAGCTACTTGCCTAAGGAAATAACATTTTTTGCAATTGTGATTCCTTGCTTAACAACTTGACTACTTTTTAATCAACTTAAGAAAAACGGCAAAAAAATCTCAGAGAAAAGTGATGCTCCTACACATTTCATTAGAGCCAGACAACCAAAGCAGTGATTCTACTGGAAGAAAAGCTGTGATTAAAGTCCAACTGTTAATAGTTTTTCCGGAGTACGGACTGCTTGCATGACAAATGGAAGCCAAACCATGAGACTTCTAATTAGGAAACAAAAGAAATTGAGATGTTTTTCATGAACAGCATTTCTCTAAAAACACAAACATATTGGTAATAATTACTCTTTTCTGAACTCACAAATATCACTTTACTTTTTGCCCTCTGATGCTGAGCACAATATGGGATAAATCTTATTGGTCTCAAAAAAAAAAAAAAAAATAGTTAAAGGCAAAGTATGCACCTAGATTCCGCCGTATATCTATTCCACAGCGAGGAAGTGTGAAGATATTCACTAAGTTTGTGCTCTGACAAAGAATGGTCATGGCAAAACAGGAAAGAGAGCTACAGTATAGTAGAACAGAAGGTTTCCTTACAAACTATAGAGATGGAAGAGCTGAAAGAGCCATTCAGGTAAGCTCCCACTGTTGGTGTTATTTAAATTATGGTCCTGGGTCTGTAGTAATATTTTCTTTTGACAAAGAAATTACAGCCATTTTGGATAAGCCTTCAGCATAACCCCACATACTTTTTCATAATATTTATGACTCAAAAGATGTTTTTAATTTCTTAGGCAGGACCGGCAATGTGTTCTCTTTAGAAATTTCGAAGTGTTCTTTCAATTGAGTTTCAAGCTGTGAGGCATAGAAGGTAGTTTCACTTAAATACTGAAGTGCCGAAAGCAGAAATGAAGACAGACAGACTTTACTATGACACCAGTTCCAAAATAGACTATGCTGAAATCAAAGGGCTGTGAAAAACACAAACAAAAGGAAGTTTACTTTGTAGCAGAAGCTAGAGCAGGTGTAAATGCCAAATTACTTCAAAGCTACAATCCAATTAACAACGGAGAAGTTGGGAGGCAGTGAATGAGTCTGTTCTGATAAAGAGCAAAACGTAACATTTGCATTGACAGATGATGATAAGGAAGTAACATTACGACCTTTGACTGCAACTGAAACCACAGATGATTGTCAGGGTCAGCAAAGTGTTACTAAAACAGTGCTGTATACAGCTACAGAGGTATCAAAGTTTGGCCATAAATCAGGTGTGACTGAAATCCAGCAAGTGGAATCCTATCAATGCAAGCCATACATTCAGATTACAGTTGGTTTTTGTCACCAATTAATAAAATTTCTAGTAGATATGGGAGCACGACTTTCAATATTAATGCAGTGAGATGCTGAGAAGCTGGGTGTACGATATGGGTGGCAAAGAGTTAAAATCACTGGAGTAAACGGAGCAAGAAGTGTTACCTGCCAAACTGCTGTGGTTAATTTGTGGCTCCTGGGCAAGAAGTAGAAATCTTCTCATCTTAACTCTAAAAGAAATCCAGTGACTGAAGTGCACTCGTTCTGTGTGGTGCCTGCACTCCCTAATTCAAGAATTGCTGGTGTATCACAGTGCTGTATTTTTGCTGCATGTATGAAGTTATAGTTGCTTTGGCGTCACTAACAGCTTCAATAACAAACAGAGGAAACCTAACAGCCACAACGCAGGCACCCCGGGGTGGTTTCACATTCTCCTAATTCCAATGCTTCGAAACATGACAAGACTCAATTGGCTTTTATCTGGAAGGGAGGACAATACACCTTAAATAGGTATAAACATTCAGCCATGATTGCACAAGCTGTGCTTGCCGAACTTCTACAAGCTATCTCACTCCTTCCAGACATGAAGTTAAACAAGGCAGACCCTCCTGAAAAGATGGGAGACGCACCACCAGCAGTGCAGCAAGCATTTCATGACATAAAAGTTATAACTCCATTTGAGAAGTATCAAGCTCAGGCAGTTAAACAGCTTGAATCACTGAGGGATAATGTATCCGGACAAACCCCTCTGAGACCTGTGTTGTTTTCCTGCTCCAGGAATAAAGCCAGAACATCCCCACTGAAGATCAAAGGAACCAGTTTCAAGTGGGGGAACTGCCATTCTCTCAATTTACATGAGAAAGCTCACAGAAAACAGCCAAGATGATGTGATAATCACTTTTCCTTTAGGCCCTTTTAACTTTTTGGTTACTTTTGTAGTAGACACAGGAACCTTATCATAATCGATGGATCATTCCTTTTTTTAATAATCGGTCTATAGAAGGCCAAATTGTCATTTTTGTTTTTATAGGAACTTGTTAAGAGATGAAATCGAGCTGTGGTGAATGGATGACTTTCAGTTGCCACCATAACTGCCTGTACTTTCAGTTTGTTAATGTGAATGTGATTTGTGTTTTCATCACAAGCACCTTGTTGGGAGACAAAAATATTAGTAGGACTGCACACTTTACATATTATCAGCTTGATTTTTGCTAACTTTGTTTTTTTACTGAAAAAAAATGGTGAGAGGAAAAGCTTTTATGTTACTCTTATGGATGTATAATTTTGGCTCAACCAAATTAAGCCTGGGAGTTGGTACAAGAATTCATACTTGGAATCAAGGAAAATGTATTAAGCTTCCCAGTTCTATCTTGGAAGGTTTTAGATATATTATGATTTGACTAAATTTTTCAGAGATATTAACAAGTGAACTAAATAATCTAAACAAAACAAAAGAAACTGTTACATATAAAATGGTTGAGTACTGCTTCCTAGACCAGAAGGGGGGGACAGCCATGGACCACAAATGAGACATGGATAAAAAAAGCAAAAGCCTTTTACCAGCTCTCAAGCAACTCCACCTGTAACCATTTTTGGAACCAAAAGCGTTATCACTCATTAGATGTTCCAAAGTGTATCAGAAAGTTGTATTTCCACTTGAAAGCGTCTGATGTACTACTGGGTTTTCTACCATGTGTCCCAAAAGGGTATTTTAACTTGACCTCACTTCTTTTATTTATGCTAATCAATATGGCAACTATGATACATTCTGCGCCAGACATGCTTCTCAGTTGTGGGTGCAACTTACTGTGGCACCAATTGTAAAAGAATGCGATCAGGGCGACTTGCTCACTGAAATTCAATAAAAAGAAAAAGCAACCTGGGATAATACAGCTAAACTTAAAAAGGATAATAATTTCATTTATGACCCCACCCATAGTAAAGCCACAGTTTCTGTTGTGTGCCAGGATTAAATTACGTGGAGCTGTACTCTGTGTCCTGGAGAATAGAGTATAGGCCCAATGTAAAGATGTGTTTGCACGAAAACCTTTTATGTGGAAACTTTTTTGTATTTTGTATGAAAACTTTGTACGCATAAGCAGTCTTGTTGAAGGTACATTATTACCAGTAATGTATGGAATTACAAAATCCCTAACTAGTAGGGCTCCTCGTCAAGCTTTCTCTTTTTATCACTCTAAACCAAAGATTCTCTTAAAGGAGTTAATCCCAATTCCTGGCCTCTCTCTTGCTCTCCTCTCTTTTCTCTTTCCTTCTAATCTCTCTACCTCACATTTTACTGGTAAATAAAATTCCTTCTATTGACTTTGGCATATGGTGTCGTTTGCACCTTAATTCTGGTATCTTAATTCTGAGAGGGCATCTCTCAATAATTGGATGTTAACAGCTTGTTATCTTCTTCCCAGTACAATCTCTCTCATTTGCTCTTTGTTTTTGCTAATTAACACTTAAGATCACAAAGAAGCAGTCATTTGGAGAAAAGAACTAAGGAAAAATACAGGCTTAGCATGACTGTAAAAAAATTCAAAATAGAACTGTATGCCTAAAAAAGAGTCTAAACCAAATTCCTAGTAAGTTTTGCTGCAGTGATTTTAAAATTCCTATCAGTATCCTAGAATAAGTCTATATTAATCAGAATTGTACAGCTGAGTTATTTAAAAAAAAAAAAAGTTCAGTGTTGCCCAGAGCAATTTTTTGCACAGTATATTAGGTCTAGTTAGCAAATTGCAAGAAGTACTGCTGACATGACATAGCGACTGAGTAAAATGAAGCCTTTAGTAGGACAAATTGAGAACAAAGGAATCACTCCAAGTTTAGAATACAAAATTTGAAAGCAGGCACACCTGACAAATAGGTATTTATTTCACAATAACAAACTCTTTGAATCCATGATTTATGAATGCAGTTATAAGAGTCACTTATTTAAAGTCATTGCTTAATGCACTGGCAGATGCTTCCTAATTATTAGAATAAAGAGTGAGAACATTTTTTTCAAAGGATGTGTGTGCCATTAAGCATCTTGTGCTTCAGCAACTATCAAATTTGTGATGATGTCTTTTATAAAGTTTTGTTTATGATGTCAGGCAATCACTTAATATAACATAAATGCCAGTAACTAAAAATTTTATGTTATGACACCAAACCCCTGACCTGTTTGCTGTATTATCCTTAGCAAGTCTTCCAGCCTGCAATGAATACAAATCAAGTACTGTCAGCAAGACAAGCTGCATTTCAAATTTGTTCCCTCAGCTGTTTCCAAGAAAAACACCCAAATAGTCAAGCACTGAAAACTTCCAGGACTGCAAAAAGCAACACAAGTTTTGTAGAAATTTGGAATTATCAATACATTCAAGCTTGTACTGAATTTTTTTTAATGCTAGCTTTACTAAAGAAGCAACATTAATACATTAATATCTAGAAGAGGGGAAAAAAATCAACTGAACATTGAATGTCCATGTATTTGGGACAAGGAAAACTGGGAATTATTTGATGTGAAATAAAAAAATCTCTTAAGATGTTTTAAGCACTTGCTCATGTGAGACTTTGATACTTGGACTACAGTTTGCAAGGCAGTTAAGAATATTACAAGTACTTCATTGTGAAATTGCAGTATGCTTTCAGCTCAAGAAGGAGAGAATAAGCTTAGTCATATTCTACAAATATCAGAAGTCAGAGTTATTTAATGTTCAATTATTGTGCCTCGATTCATAACATAACAAAGTTGTACTTTTCAACACAATAAATGTTTTGAAATAAAGAAACAGGTGACTGTGGACAAGTAAGTTTTTAGGTCAAAGGCAAAGATTATATAATGAATTTCATTAACAAAGTAGATTGAAATGCAAAGCAGGATTTCGAGAGCAGAAACAATACCTCATGATAAATGATTCTCTTTCTCTGCAGTAAGAGAAGAAGTAACTTGGCTTTAATAGATCGTGGCTTGCAAATAAGTACTAATTTTGGCAAATTTGTTGAAAACCAAAAAATTTAAGATGGTTCAGTTTTAAGAACAGCATATTAATTAACCAGAAAAAGGCAAAATACTGATGTCAACAAAAAAATTTATGTAAGAGCATTCATATGTTCAAAGTGGAAATACCATGATGACTGGAGGAGGTGGATGAAAACATACTAAGAAGAAAAGGGAAAGAGAAAGAGCAACATTCTGTCTGAGAAGGATGCTGTGAACAACCAAAAAAGAGAGGAAAAGGCTAAATAAATAAACAAAAGAAAAAAACAAGCACGGAAGTTAAATTGCTCAGAAGAATTTCTGAAGAGTTGATCTGCCACAAAGGAGACAGCAATAGAGTGAGTAAATCCAGTGAGCTCTATAAAGTTTTGAGGGCTTTCATAGGTAAAACTGCAAATGGGAGAAGGATTAGAACAGAAATATCACTGTAAAAAAACATGCAAAGAAGAACCACAACACAATACTGATTAAGCAAGCAACAGAATATCACAGTGAAGTATAAATATAAATGAAAACTAAAATACATACAAATTTTTCATCCAATTAAAGCAAGAACAGAAAAGATCCAGGTCTGAAAAAATATTTTTATGGATGTTGTTTGAGTTATTATAGACTAATCATGCAATTATTTTAACACAAACAGTGGTTTCTCAAAGCATCTTTTAATTAAAAAAAATTTAAAAAATAAAAAAAGAAGGTTCAACACACACTTCTTCAGTTTATACAAGGTATGAAGCTCTAGTTAAAACAGCTCAAGGTGACTTTGACCTAAGCAGATTCCCAGTCCCATTTATTTGTAGAAGAGCAAAGAAGTTTCTTTGTACCTGAAATAATTTGGGTGAAATAAAGATTCAAAAGAAGTCAATAAGCATTTTGCTATTGATTTAAATGAGCCAATATTTCATTCTGATGGTTTACTGCTGATAGAATTTCAGAACATTAATATTTAGGAAGATATATAATATTGAGTAAGCCACTTAATTGCATAGAACAAACTATAAAGTAAAACCATTTACTTTATATTAAAGAATTTCAATATAACATTTATTTCTACACAACATTTAGCTGCAGAAGGCTAAACTGGCAGTCACAAGAAAAATCAAGCTTTCAGTATAAAATAGGTTCTGTAAATGACCTTGGGCAAGAGATTCAGCAGGTAAACTGTCAGCCACATTTCTGGTGGTTAGAAATGCCTCTCTCCCAAGTTCCTTCTAAACTGACCTGGAGATTAATTGTTGAGTGAACCAAAGTACGGCTTACACTGAGTGATTGAACAAGAAAAACATGTAATAAAAGTTTAATGACACCCTCCTAATGCTCTACATCCAGTCTGGTATCATAAATTTCGCAGTTGAAGTTTCTCTGAGGTGAGGTTTTTTTCTCTGCTTGTTAGGAGAATACTTTTTTTTTTTTAAAACATGAGTGAATATAACTTGCTTACTCCAAAAGGCAACTAACAGATGGAGCCCCGACTTTTATGGCAGCATCTGCCTCAACAAGGAACAGTGATGGCTAGAAGCTTCTGTATGTAATGTATGTGCTCACCCTTCTCAAAGATTAGGAAGGGAAGGTCTCATCACACATCAGGAAGGAAACAATGAGAGCCCTCTGAGTACTACTGCTATCTCTCAACTCTTCCAGATGGAGGCAAGTTTCTGCCAATTCCATCTAAGCATCTTTTACATGTCCTAAAACTCCTTCAAGTGATAGGGAATGTTGCACCTGCCTTAATAAAGTACTCCAAAATATAAGCTATTTTCAGCACTAGAAAATACACCTTTATGTCTTTCCTTAAGCAGTTTAAGAGCTCCTATTAATGAACATCTTTTCTGTTTCTAAGTATCTGTCTCCAGTGATCTGTATTCCCTCAAAAGCTAATCTAAACAGCTGTCACGCATCGCAACTGCGTGTATTAGCATGACTGTGTATTGCTCCCTACCAGTCCACATCTCTTCTTCCCCCTTCCTCTTTACATCTTGCTAACTCCAAAGAACATGAATTAGTATCTACACCATGTAAATGATTTAGGATGTCCTTTGGAACAGGTAAGCTGGCTAACAAAAAGCTAAGAGCAGCTTCAAAGATGGATGTCAATTGTTTAGCTGTCATAAAGACACAATCACTTTATTTTTAAAAGTTACCGTCTGTGATATCATAAGTAAAACATTACCAGTAAACCTGTACTGTTGTCAGAGCATTTTGAATAAGCCCTTGATTAATTTCAGTGTAAATACTAACAATATTGAAGTGGGCCACATGAAAGTTTAGCACAATTTTATTACCATGACAAATTTGCACGATACTTTTGAATGCACTGATATTTTGTGCATTAGCTAGCCCATAGAAAAAAATGACAGTATTTAAGAAATAAAAGTAACAAGTCCATGAAGAGCTGCTCAAATCAATTCTCAAAGACATGGCTTAAATCTCTAATTAAAAAAAAAAGGAAAAATTTAAAATTCCTATGATGATGATCACAAATAGCATGTAATGGTATTTCTATATTAAACAGTGTGCTAGTTTTCATTCTGTATTTCACATTCCAGACCTAAACTTTGAAGTTCCAACTGTTTGATAATTCAACATATTTCAAGAACATTTAAAGAAACACATATTTAGTGTCCATTTACTTAAGAGGAGGTTAGAAATGTGTTTGAAAATTACTTTTATTTTTCCCATAAATGCTCATAAAAATCTCTGAAAGAGACCAGAGTGGAATTTCATACTGTATCAGGACTGACAAAAACATTCAGAATTTATTTTAACAGTCTGACATATTTATCATTACATTAATATCAAAACTGTATTAAAAAGTGAATTTCAGTACATGCAATGAGAAATTGGCTACACTACAAAAGCACTGATAATAGTGTTATCTCTTCTGTTCCAGCAAATATAACCTCAAAGAGGAAGCTTCCCTCTATTGACAATTCAAAGCTTTCTTGAGTATTCACATTATGACTCTGACACTTGCATGACTGATAAGAGACAAAGTCAGAAAAAGTTTGAAGGTCATTCTTTTGTCTCCCTTGAAACTGGTATTTTTAATACAATCTAGCAAGCCTTTTCTGGGAAACTCTGGAAATGCATGCTTTTGAGGTTGATATTAAAATGCAACTACTGCATGACTGAAAGTATTCTACTCACTTTTTTTTTCTAACTTGCCATATTAAAATAAAAACTTCAGGAATAATAGAACTGACCTTTAAAATTAAAAGAAGCAGCACTGCAATTAGGAAATATACCTATACATACCAAAATGTTTGCTAGTTATGTTAAAAGATTAAGTGTTTAAAAGTGATTATGTCTAGGATCTAAGTAGCAACTTGAATATGTATTTTCACTAAAATTTCCAAAGAGTTTTAGAGAATTATAAAAGTACTAAAGGACTTTAAATTGTGTTGGAAAATCAGAAGAAAGAGGATAAAAAATACTTCCATACAAAAGGGCTGTGTGTACTATCATGTTGTATTGGTTTTAACAATAGCAGGGAAATTACACTCCAAATAAGCCACTTCCCTTCCTCCCCTCCCTTTTGGTAATTTCCTCATTTCCAGCATTAAGACTATCTTAAATAACAGTACTAGACGAGACCAGATAGTATTTATTAAGTCATTATACCACTGATTAAAGTGTTCTCTGTCTATAAACAAGTAAAATATCAACAATAGCACTACTCTGAAAGTTGTTTTTTTCAATGACTCTGGTATTTAGCCACACAGAAAACTATGGAAACATTCCTACTTTTATATATCTACCAAGGATTACTCTGGTTAATATGAGCTATGGAATAAATTTTTTTCTTTGAAATGTTTTTTATTAGACCACTGACTATAAAAAAAATCATAAACCAAAATCTTCTTTCATTCCATTGACCCATATTAGAAGTGTGAGAGACTGGTAAATGCAGAGAGCTTCCTTCTTTTAAATGGTAGTGCTATTTTTATTTCATGTAGAGCATTTTGCTATGCTAAGTGACCCCAGGACCTGTGAACATGAAGGAGATTATTTCATGCTTTTGTTTACTGCTCAAAACCCAGACTTGCGAGACTGTCAGTAAAGAACTCTTTCTAATTTGCACTGTACCTGAACTTAAAGTGCTGCAGCCTTTAACGGCTTTGGTTTAAATATTAATGATAGACTTCTATGGGGAACAGTTAAAAATGCCTCCTTTTTTCAGTACAAACATATACAGAAGAACTACATTCTATTTCAATTAAATATGAAAGTTTGATTCTGTGAGTTCTGAACACTAAGAGTAGGTGATGCATATAAAATCTGCTCCTCAACCCACTTCTGTACATAATATTAGCTTGACACAAGATGCCTTTGAAATCTTTAAAGAGCAGATCAATCACAGCTGTTATGCACAAGCAAACTCTCCTAAGATGGGCTATAATTCTGCAATGGCTTTTTAAGTGACAGACAGAAGTGTGTGTGTCTAAAGGCTAGTGTGAAACAAAAATAATTCCTTGTTCTAAAGCTTGTGTAAAGCCTACTCCTTTTGTGAACTTGCTTCTCAACAATGTGGGCATAAAAAAGTTTGAACGCTGACTAGAAATCAGGGTAGAAGTTAAATTATGTCCTCCTCATACTCCAAGAATAAGGACAAAGCAGTTTGAAAACAATAATTCCCCTACAAACATTTTTGGTGACTTTTTGGAGAAACACTGCTTGCCGCTTACACAGCAAGCCAATTGACTTAGCAATGTCTGCCTCTAATATAAACATTTATAATGTAACAGCCATGTAAGCTATCCTTGAGCAAGATATAATTGGAAATAATATAAATCAAACTTTTCACTCAACAGTTTAGAACAGAATCCCAATAGTTTAGCTTGACCTTGTCCTTTGGACCTAACAGAAGAGCAGAAAGCTTTAATATTACTGACACATGTTATATGGTATTTCTGATAACATGAGCTTTATAGAATCTGCAAAATAGTTTTCAGACTTGCAGGATATTTTACAATGACTACTGAGAAGACAAAAGTGTATATGTATACACATTCAAATTATTTTATAATTACAATTAGTACAATAAACAGAAGCACAACAGCAACCAGTGAACATTAGATAAAGAAACTATTAATCTGAGAAATGCAAAAAAGTCAGGAAACAAGGTCCTTAATTTATTGAAGGATTCTCACTGTTTGCTCTAAAGCTAGAAAAAATTTTATTTCTGCTATTGAAACATTACTGTGCCAAATGAAAAATGAATACACATGTTCCTCCTTCAAGTTGATTTTCAAGATTGCTTTGAATAAGTCTACTGTTATAAAAGTCACGAACACCACCAACTCCTCCTCTGCTCCAACCAACTACAAAAACAGTTGAACCCAACAGTCAACTCTTGTCTTTTCTAGAGCACCTACTTGCACATTCTGTTCATGTGTATAACCTTGCCAAGTACCAGTTATTCTATTTTAATTTTAGTATATGAATAGGTTTTGCCTATCTGAGCACACCAGCTTAAGTCAAAACTGATTCCTCAGCTACCAGGGTTCAGCCTCTGTTTAATCTTAATGCAGTTTTGCTGCTAGGAAGTGGGAGGGAGGAAGGAAACTACCCAGAACAGGATTCTTTTAAGTCTCAAATCTCATGGAACAAATAACAGTAGTTGAAGCATCCTTAACCTTGAGAATATTTATAATGCTTCAAAAGAATATGTAAGGCAAATAATGAAAGCAGGTATGTGTGTCTGTATCTACAAGATTTGTGTGGCAACATCTATAAATAAAAAAAAATTTAAAAGCCTTACGCATTATTCAAAGAACAGAAAAACAAAAAGTATATAAACTGCCACTTAATATCCAGGAACTCAGAAATATTTGATATCTAATAGGTGAGGTATATAGTACCATCCTACTTGCCTTTGAAGGCTCAGAAGAACAAACTGCATGTACAATAAAGCCTTTTAGTTTACCTTTCAATTTAGTCCTTATGTCTTCTTCTACTGTATCTTCCTTCAGGAACAGTCAGTTAACATGAAAGGTTAGCCAAAGAAAGGAATTAATGCTGGCACCAGAGCTAGACAAAAAAAAATGTCAGAATAATTTTTGTTTCCATGAAAACACACAAAAAGCATTTTATATTTAACAAAATATCAAGTAGCAAATAATTATTGCCTTGCAGGAAAAAAAAAACAAAAACCCAACCAAAAGTCCCTTATGTTCAATTAAAAAAAAAACACCATAAAAAATGAGTAATGACAATAAAAATGTATCTTTCTGAACCAGAGATTATAGGTGAATAGTCCATGAAGGACTATCTGAAGTATGCTGCTTCATTTCCATTAACACACTCAGATGCGTGTTCCTTCTCTTGACACAGTTCACAGGCACAAGAGAAGTTAATCTGTTACACTGAAGTGACAACTAGCAAAACTATATGGAAAGGCAAGAGCTCACCAACATAAAAACACACCAGCTCTAGAAGGCTCTGCAGGATAGAAAATATTTTGAGACTTTCCCAGTAGTTCACAAGACAATTCCCAACTGCTGAAATTTTACTTCAGGAAAAGGAACATCTGCACTCTTGTACTGTAGACTATGTTTCTACAGGGAATAGATAAGATTCACAAAATAATCCATCAGAAATAGTGAAAGATGGTGTTGCTCAATATGGAAAATATGTTCCTTTCCTCTCCTCCAGTCTCCAAGTTGTAGGATTTTAGAAGAAAACAACTGTTTAACAGGTACAAGAAGAACATCTGCATGGCTCTACTGAGAGAGCAGAAACTACACAGAGAAAAATCTCTGACTACTCCAGGTGCAATATTTTCTTGTTTTCACTGTGGATTTAGTAGTGATATCATAGTGTCACTTAGGCAAAAGCATGCTGTCAGAAGCTCTGAAAAGCTGCACCACTGGTCTAAGTCCAAATTTTATTAAAGTCAATGTTAAATTCTGATTAAGAACTCAGCTAAATCAGCTTTACTGAAGAGAAGGATAAAATTTACCTTGACTGTTCCTGAGGGAAATTAAAAACAAAAGATAAAAATAAATTAAAAGGTAAAATTAAAAGAGTTCTGTGGATGGTCAAGCACTGGAACAGGCTGGGAAATCTCTAACCAGGGAAATATTCAGAACTCTTTTAGACAAAGCCCTGAGCAACCTGGCCATCTTTGAGCAAGTAGCTGCACTACACCATCTTCAAAGCTACCTTCCAGTCAAAATTATTTTAATAGATAAGGCTCTTATCATATACATCTCCACAATGAGTAAAGTCCAGGAAGACAGAAAAAACTAGATTCTGCCTGGCATTTAAGCTGGCTTTATGAAAATGGCTCTTGTTCTATTAGTAATAGAAGAACATGAACCAGTTTTTCCCATGTGTCATTCTGGTTTTCTGCCTTAAAGTGTATTTTACTTACTGCATTATCATTCTACTTTCAGATACTTCAAAAATTCATGTATTTGAGGCCTCCCTGACTTCTGACATAAGAGCTGTTCTACAGAAAACAGTTCTTCCAAATGAAAGTAAATGGCTTCTGGGAGCCCATTACACTTAGCAAAAGGAAGGCAAGGAGTGGGGGATAAGGGGTGTTTATTGTGGTAGTTGCAAGTGGTATCAGTCAATTAAAATTTCTGTTTTTACAAGAAGCAATTAAAATCTGGCAGGCTTTTTAAATTTTTATTTTATTTTATTGAGTGTTATCATGATAGACTACTTACTGCATGATTACTTGTCTGAAATCTGGTTTTACTTCATAAGAACATGTTCCATCTTGACTCAGACAAAATAACAGCATTGGCAAGAGAATGGTACTATGTGAACTTTTACAGCATGTATGTGTCCAGAATTGACCATTTAAGAACACAGAGGTTCTAATTCCCCATCTCTGCAACACTTCTGTCCTGAACCTCTTCTGTCCCACCTCTTCTTCCCCTCACAATAAAAAAAAGAGTATGAAATATTGTGTAAGGCTTCCCTTTTCCAATGTCAAGGCAGAAACACAGGTTATACAGAATGCCAGATACAATCACCCTTGTAATCTCAAAAATTAGGACAGATGGCTTACATAGACTAATAATTTTCCCAACAGTAGTTTAGATATGATGTCCAGTTGTTAATGTGCTGATCTGTTACCAGAATTAAGATTGTTTTCTATTAGTTCTACATCTTACACTGCCAATTGGTAACTTTTTTCATTAAATCGTGACAGAAGTTTAATTTAAAGGCTTGAGAAACCCTTTACTTCTTGCAGCTTCTGAATAGACTCACTGCTTTGATAACCACAGGAGAACTATTTCATTAAAAACACTCCTAACTAATGCACTACTCATTTCTATCCAGCATGCTATTATAAATAATTGGCTATTCCAGTAAAATATTAAGATGCATTTTCAGCAGCATTATGGCTGTGATTAGTGGCAACAGATGCATCAAATTATTGCTGTGGTAAAAGTCAGGCCAATCTGGATACCTTATGTTAGGTACTGATAATAACCTGTATGAACTTTTTTTTATCCAAAAGCAAGACAAACACAATAATATATCAAACAGTGAAGTGAGTTTTGTATATATTGAAACTGCTCCCATTAATATGGCTACTTTTAGAAAAGTCAGGCATTACAAAAACAACCTTGGTAAACTGTACTTCAAACATGCTTCCAGATACATTGAAGGCTAAAGGACAATGAATTTACTGTGACTTATTGAACTTGAAAGGGTGAGTTCCTCTTTAAAAAAGTTTTGAGAAACAATTCCATATATTTTAATTAGATTCATATGAGAAACCACATAAGAATTAACCTTGGTAAGTGATACTTTATCCTGCTTAGCGGTAGAGGACTAGTGCAAATTAAGAATCCCAATATTCTCAGCATAAATTTTTCAGAGTATCTTTGTTTTGTATAGACAAATGAAAAAATGATACTAGCAGTCAAATATATTTTTCATTTAACTTCAGAAACATACAGATTAATACATAAGTGCATCAGCAAGAAAAGTAAGTAATGATCAGTGGTTATAAAACTATTAAAGGTAAGTAGGGGAAAAAACCAGGATGAATAAGCTCTACAGTTAAACAAATATTTATATTTAATATGATATTAGAAGGTGTTCTATCTAAAAGATCTTTTAAAATACAAATTGCTTCCTAAGCACATAACTTATGTTATACTTAAGGAATTTTAACAACCTTTTAAATATAAGACAATTTAAAAAATCCAATTAATACAGTGCAAATAATACCACTGTCCATTTCACAAAGCATCAATTTATGCAGGAAAACCATCTAATATCGGATAATAAAATACCATATTTTCCTCTTCACACAAGAACTTTTCTAACTTCTAATACTTTCTTTTCAGAGAAGGAAAGAAAATTATGAGCTTCGGAAACCATGTTAATTCAGCATTTCAGATCAAGCTTGTCCTTTTCCCTGTTCTCATTTAGAGTGAACTTCCAATCATTTTAAAGATGCAGTCTTGAGCATTTTGCACTATAAAAATTGAAGCATTTGTATGCAAAATAATAATGAAAAAGGCAGCTAACTCACGGACAGATATACATAAATGCTCTTTTAGCCATTGCTGCTATTTGTTTAAAAGCTGATGAAAATCTAGTAAGAATTCTTTGCGATTAGGTCAATTAAATAGCAGCAGAACTACCTCTACAGAAGGCTCAAGCCCATGTAATTGCTTTATCCAGTTCTACTTCTCTCACCACCAGCTCTATACAGATCCAGCTCTCAATAAAAATCAGAACTCTCGCAAGAGTTTACACACAGACACCAACAGAATGTTTAATTGTCACTCTCAGTCCCAGTAAAACAGGTTCAGATTTTAGCCTAACATAGTCAGTAGGGGCCCAATCCTAACAATATTATTTGGCAAAAGATGGAGAACTCTAGAAATAGAACAGAAATAAAGTATGTGTCAAGACAGAACACTAGCACAGTTTCATAAACCTAAACCAGAACTGAAATAGCAAACAATGTTACTGTGTGATGCAGCTTTCTACATAAAAATGGATGCTCTTCCACGTGGACCCAAAACCTGAAATTAGTTGATAGCAGTAGGGAATAAAGGGACTACCTGCAAAAACCACAGTAAGAGAGACCATCAGCTTTATAGAATAGACCACACAGAAATATAAAAATATGGTTTCAAAGCTTCAAAGAGTACAATAATGCAGTTAAAGTAGCTTAGGTAATCATAAACATAATGCAAAAGCCAAAAGTTTTAAGAACTGGTGATGCTACGTGCACAAGATACTGGCAAGAGTAAGTAGCATTGTCTAAGCAAAGCAAACAGATATCCTTTCATCTTTTGAAAAACCCCCAGGAATTTAAGAACAAATTAAGTGTCATCTAAAATTATGGCAAGAACAAAGCACACAATTGGAGATATTTGAGGCAAAGAACAGTTTATGAAGACAGAGTATTACCACTTTCAAAGTCTGCTGGCATATCAGGCTACTATACAACTGAACCACCAACTTCAGTGAAAGAAGAAAAACTAAGAATCCATAATTTTGAACCTAATATTAAAACTATTAAACTTGGTGAGCTATTCTATACCTCCTCTTAAAACCAGAAATTTCTGTGGTAAGACTGTCAACAAAGTTCCAGAGTATTACATACAAGTATAATCCTTACAAAAAATTGGCATGCAAATTTGGAATTGTTACTAAATGCTAGACAATGGAAAGAAAGTGATGAGTTAAATTTCAACCAGATGTAAAGACAGCAGTTGCTGACAATTCACAAAGTGTTACAGTGGATTATCATGGTTGAACAAATCTCACAGAAGGTTAGATAAGCACATTTATTGCTTCAAATTCACAGAAACACAGATAAGTGTTAGAGAAATGAAACAGGAAAATGTTCAAGTGTTATCTGAAGAAAAAAAATCCAAACCACAACGTAAAATAGGTAAAGATTTAGAGCATACTTATTAAGCTTCTAACACTTCTAAAGTTAGAGCTTTAAATGACAACTATACTGGTCAATGACAGCATAATTAAAGCAGGATCTTGGTAATCCTGCATTTATTCTTCTTAGAATCTAACTGCTTTTACTTACTGTCACATACAAAACTCCGAAGATCTCAGAGTACTGGCACATATGAACAAAGAGAGACAGGTCAATCAGAGGCACAAATAACTTACCTGAAGTCATAAAATGCATCAAAGCCAGAAAAGAATGTATATTGACTAGTACAATAGATTAGTCTCTGGAATTTAAAACCATCTTTATCATTATTTCCATTACTTAGTTGTGTGTGCTAACATTCTCAAAGTAGCACTTCAGACATGAAGGATATGAGTTCACACTCTGAAAACGCAGACAAGCCAGCACAAATTCAGGAATATTTCAAAATTATTAAATGTAGGGTGTACTTCCAAAACAGGGGTTTAAGGCAGGCAATATGTGTAAAATTGGATAAGGTAAAAACTAATTTGTCACAAACAGAGCTTTTCACATGCAATATTTCTTCTTTCTGTCACTCCATAGAAAAGTGTCATAAATTTAATACTGCACGGCAGTAATGAATAATTCCAAATTTTCATAAACAGCATTTTATTGAGATTTTTTAGGTCTCATCAATTCTGCTTCTGAATAACAAAGGTCACAGATGAAATCCTGTCATATTATGACATCAGTATTCTGCTTCATTCCTGATAAAACACAGATCAGTAATCAAATTCAAAGCATCATTTTTTGCTACTCCAATTAAGATATGACACAAAGAGAGCTTAAAGTAAGTCTTTTCTTTAAGATGTAATACAGTTTCCTTTAACTAGTGATGGCCAAACCTGAAAATAGCTCAATGGGCCATTAGTTATTAAAAAAAAAAAAGCTTCCTGATCATTAAGTTCATTGCAAGTTTTGTAGATTCCATCTCAAGAAATTGCTTTAAAAGTGGTAAATAATAAGAAGTGATAGGAACTAGCCAAGGTAATTTTTACTTTCCTAGTAGGCAAAGAGAGTTTATTCTTCTGAGATCTGACGAACATTTGCTAATTTGTGAGCAGGAAGAAACAAATAAGGTAATCCTTTAAAGGCAGCAGTAGAAGGATATAAAAGTAATTTTGGCAATGGTCAATGGTAACTACTTGATAAAGCTGCTAAAGAGTTTAACCTGAAGGAGCATGGAGATACAGGAAAAAGCATTCTGTAAAGTTTAGTGGAAGAGTTATAGACATGATGGAAAATGCTACGAAGCACACGAACATACCTGGCATCTCCTTTTCTAACTAAAATGATTGAGAGAGGAAGGTAAGAGGTTACAAACCTTAAAGGTTTGTCTAAGAAAAGGTTTGTGTAGCCTAAAAGGAGGAAACAAGACATTTGTTTTCCACTGAGTGAAGAAGCACATCCCTACAAAAAGACTCAATATCTACATTTATCTTTGGGAAGCGGGAATTGTGGGGTATGGAACAATTTCTAACACATTCACTACAGCTAGGAGCTGCATAGAGAGAAGTTTGAACAACACAACCATCCATTTCATTGCTCAAATCAGAGACAGTGGCACCTTCTAAAAATCTGAAATTCCAAAACAGACTCTGCTTGCAACTAGATTGAAGACTCTGACAGACTGTCATACAGACCTATGGAACTGCAAGTATTTGCAGTTGTAGGCTCACTGTAGCAAGTGACTGTCTACACATCGTTTCCCCTCAAAATAAGATTAAAATAATGAACTCACCACTTGTCCATTCTGAGGATTTTTATGTGCATACGGTGGTCCACGGATGTGATTCCACATCTGACCAGATGTCATAGCAAATACAACACACTAGGAGAAACAGAAAAACAATATATTCAATGATTTACTGTGAGAGACTGAACAGAACACCACTCTGCTGGATATTCTTGCTTTAGATATGTAATTTTTTTCACTAACCAGACACAGTATCTACCTCTATTTGAATTTTAGGATAGTATCTTCAGATGCGTTGCTTCCATAAAATTCTTCATGACTTCTGTCATTCTGAAAATGAGTTATCTCCAGTCAGATTTTCCAAATCTCACTTGAAATAATGTTAAATTTATGTACTACATTTACACATCTACATGACAATAAGTACTTGCAGCAGTAGAAGGAATTCATTGCAAATGTTCTGGAAACTAGTATTCAAGATTTATACTACCTTCCATGAAAACATTTCTGCCTCTAAATCCTACATAAATATTTAGCTTACCTTTTTGCTTTCAGGTGTGTGAAATTATATACAAAGTAACAGAAAAAAATCCAGCTATAAAAAAAAAATCTGTCCTATTTTATGAAATTCTCATGGTGTGTCCTATATGACTGTGATTCATTTTAGCTATCAAAAATAGCAATGGTTGATTTGTTGGAAAGGTTGGAAATTCCCTATGGAAAAAAGTGTGAAGTTAGGTTAGGGATGCATGACAACTGTAAAAACAGACCTTAATTCTTGTAGAAGATCGTACTATAGAATATACATGACAAACACCAGTCATACCAAGAGTCATTAAGACTATTTTAAAGAGGAAAACATAGTATCTTTTGATTACCAAGTGAGAGAAATAGGAAACTTGTATCATTTAAATATGTCCTCTGTCTTATCGGTATGGATAATCCTTACAAAAACTACAATTTAAGTACAGTTACGTAAATGCTCATTTTTACTGTACATCAAAATTCCCAATAGCATCGTAAAGTCACAGAGATATAGGCATATGGATCATGAATGTAAAAATTCATACCACAGTGACTAACTAAACCAAGGTTTACTAAAACCCTTTATAGTGTTTTCTTTGAAGTACATTTAGCAACATGTTTGTGAAGTAAATATAAGCCAGTGTAGATCTGTATCCCTGTAAATGCAGAATTGCCATCTCTAGAGATATGAGCAAATTTTGCAAGGCCTTACTATTGAATCTTGTCAAGCTTTATTCAAATCTGTCTTGACTTTCCTGGCTTTGGGTTTTGTTTTCATTTGGGCTTTGCGTGGTTTTTTTGTTTGGTTGGCTTTTTTGCTGTTGTTGTTTGGTAGTTGCTGGGGGAGGGGGTTTACCTATTTAGCCAAAATAGCAATTTTTCCAGAGAGCAGGTGATTATATCTAGTTTACATTACATTGGCATATTAATTTTTCCCCTCATTCTGTTTAGGATGAAATAGATACAACCAACATATTGATGTAGTACAGTTGTGATGAGATGACAGCAGAGACAGCCAAAGTGTAAACATCGGCTACAATGTGTCAGTATGGAATGACAAGAAAAGATGCACAGGATTACACTGGAGATCCCAAGCCTATAAATTCACTATTGTAAAATAGTGAATAGAGAAACACAGACATGAGCTTGTTGAAAACAGTTTTAGGGCTAACAAAGAAAAGAAAGGACAAGCATCCAACATATTTAAGACCACCTCCATTTACCCAGTAAATTCTGATGTAAAATTTTGTTGCAGATCAGTGAAGAAGCACAAAGCATGAAATAGCCCCAAGTGGACCCTAAACCAAGGAGGAAGAAAGCAGCAGCATCATACTCCTCCCCAGCAAAGAACGTGGAATGCTGACAACTCACCGTAATACCACATCACCTCAAAGCAAAAGAATGACCTCCAGCTCCAGAGAGAAGCAGTGGAAGAGTAACCATGACATAAGAGAAAGGCAAAGATACCAAGAAGTGCATGCAGAATGATTTAATTGTGGTGTTATTGCTGAGACTTCTCTTGTAATAGAAAGAAAAGATACATTTTCAAATATGGTTTAATTACAACTCTTTCTTGTAGTGTTATGATTTTCATTACACTAAGAACAGGTTCTCAGTTTTAATATAAAATGTGATTAATTTTGCTTTTAACAGGGTTTGGAATGTAACAGGATAATAATTAATATGGCAGACAAAGACATACTGGTAGTGATTGATAGCAAATGGATTGTGTTTTAATTAATAATATGCAACAAAATGAAAAGAGTATACAGTGACATTACTGAGAAAAGACTAACATAGTTTTTTCTATACCTTGCAGATTGTTTTAGCAGAGAAATTTATACCGCAATTTCGGTGATGAATCACATAATAGATAGCTTATATGAAAGCACAAAAGTGTAGAAATTGAAAATATGGGTAACAAAAGTGAGGTGAAAGATATTTAGAAAGGCAAAAAAATTAGCTGAAAAGTCAAACATTGAAAGATAATAGATGCATAGAGTACACAAACTGTGCCTCTCTGAAAGTGTGTTTTCTATGAGAAGTAATTTTCCTTATTTTTAAATTACTGTTTGTAATTTATATTCTCTAGGGCCAAATCTGCTTCCATATGGAAAGATCAAAAAGACTATCCCATTTTATATGTAGTCATATATTTTATAAAGGATAAATCTCCCAAATTACTGAAGATCGTTAATGCTTGCTTTAAAGCACATTGTGAGACAGTATAATATCTAACAAAAAAAAAAATCTAGGAGACACAATAGTGGGGAGAAGAAAATGTCAAGTATAAACATAACTGAAAAGCAAGGACTCAACAATATGGCTATTTAACTTGAAGGCATCTTTCATATTCTTTCAGTTCAGACTGTTAGTGACCAAAAAACTAATCTGGTCTACCACACACTGGATCTGCCATCATTGCCTTCCATCACGTTCCTTTTTATGGTGTTTTTCTAAATTACTTTTCCAGTAGCCAAAATACATTTTCCAGCTTCTCCCTTGTACTCTTCCAATCTTTATCTATTTTAAGTATCCTAAGAACAGAACATTTTCATCATATTCCTTACACAAGAATTTAGTATGCTATAGATAGTGCTTGACATTCAAGCTCATTTCGCTGTGCTCTATATTCTCCAACTACAATCATCTGTCTAAAAAAACCAACATTGGAAACTACAGACTTCTACTGTTTGTAAAATATGCACCATTATTTGTAGAACAGATGCATGCATCTGTAATTCGTCACGCTGATACACGGTTATTACCATTCCAAATGGCATCGTTTCCATAGGATCCCATGCTTTGGGATGCAAGAGCTTCCAAACTAACCACTACTATGAGTTAATTTTTCGCAGTTAGAAACTTTGCCAAATTAATTCCTACAAATGATCAACTTGTTAATGAGTTTGTATTTACTCTCATATGCAGAGAAATGGCCTCTTTCTGCAGCTTTCTTGGATCTTGTCAAAGTTCAAAGGATGAAAATTGGAGTAAAGGACAAGATTCAAGCTGAGGCACTTATCTCTGATCACAATGCCACTTCTCCACAGTAGAGTCTGTATTTCAGCAGTTCTACAGAGAGGAATGCTACAGAAATACCTTTCATCCATCTGCTCCTTTCTTTCTCCTTGTCAGACTCCAAGAACAGCACTAACTGCTGCATGGCACCTGATTTATCAACGGAGTTCAGGGGGTTTTTCAGGGTTTAAGCTATTTTAAGAGCTTCCAGATTTAGGTAGCTTATTCTGCATCTAAATGATAAAAGCAAGCAGAGTATTTGGCTCTGTAGCCAAATACTAGTATATTGCCTGGTGTAGCATAGAGAGGAAAAGAACAATGATTTTCTACAACATAGTATGGTTCCAAGACCAAATGCCCACGGGATTTCTTCAGTGGCAATTCAGTCCACCCCTATTACCAGTCCTAGGTGAGTACACTCTGTGTGTAGATGGATCTGCTGCAGGACCTTGTTAACAAATTACAAGTGATGCTTTCTTGATAGCTTCCATCCTTAGTTTCACTAAGGGGGAAACTGCTTTAAGCTCAACTGTGGTGCATCTGTGTGTAAATCACAAGGCTCCTAAGAACAGATGCAAGATAAATTAAGCACGAAGAGTCCCAGCAGAAGACTTAACTGCTAGCAAGACACAGCTTCACAGGTACATCAGCAGAATTTCTCAACTGTTCCTGGTCTTGCAAACTTTGTCAAATTATTTGGGTTTTATACATCCCTTTCTCAAAGGCCTAGGTTTTGTTTAACACTGTCTGCTATTTCATTAAACAAAATTGCTAGAGACTTAAAAAGCCATTTGGTATGCATTTTGAAGAGAAGCTTCCTATTAGGAGATACTATACAAAGCAAATAAGTAGACTTCTTTGCAAGTTTAGACCCAAGAACATGGAAAACACTTTGTAATGTAAGAAAAATAAAAAAAAATTAGATCCATTTATCAATATAGCTAAATTCAAGCATAGGTTTGTTCAATAAAAAGTGGACACATGACAGCTAGTTCTACACTTAATTTCTACATGGTTCTGTGTATGTAAATTCTAACAATTTCAGAATTATTGCTTTAAAGAAATGTAATCCTTTCTTATCCAGTCTAGCCTTGCTTTTGTACTTGAAGGCTCTTACACTATGAGATTTGTCCTCCATTTCTAAATCCATCACTTATTAGACTCTCCAATAAGAGATATACAATTAAAGGATGCAGTACAACACAGAAGCAAAGAGAATGGATTTCTGTATCTTTAAATGCCCATCTCTAAAACCTCTAACTATAGGAAGAAAAGGAAATTAACAATCAGAATTTATTGATGTTCTTTTGAGATGCCTACCTAGTCACACAGAGGAGCCTGAGTTTTTCTATGCGTATCTTTGAATAAAGCACATTAATTTTTTTATCCTCGTTTCCAGAAAGGGGTGAAAAGTCACTAGGTGCCATAAGACCCTCCAAGCTCCTCTGGACCAGTAACTGATGATGAATGTACAGTGTGGTGTAAGTACTGGGGAGTCTATGAGCACAGGACACATTTCTCATACCCATTAACTGTTTTGAGAACAGTAAACACACACTTTGTCTCCTCATTCAAGTGACCTGTCATATTTTGCCCAACAGTGTTAACTCCTAGGCAGCTGCCTTCTAATCTTAGCACAGATTATGTCATCCACAGGTATACAGGCAAATCTGAAATATACACATAAAGAAAAAACTGAAAATTGCATGCAGAAAACAACAGTGGCAGCCTGGTAAAGAAAATGCTGTCAAAAGACATGCTAGCCAACCAGAAACTCTCAGCACAGCACACGTACTGTCATCTAAAATGAAGCAATTCCTTATCTAAACTGTTAGAACCTTGCCTAGTTTATACCATCTGACCTTTTCCTCTCGCTGCTTAAGAAACGAAGTCCTGAAGAGAGCCTGAATTGGTCCTTGTTACCAGCATAAAAGGACAGGACTCTGCAAATATCTAAGGACTGAAGTCCTTCAGCATCTTTGTGTTGGTGTGTCAGAGGGAAAAATATCCATAGATGAATAACAGAATTTAAATTGAAGTCCAACACAATCTAGGGGATGAATTTTGCATGTTATTTCAAAAAACATCTTTTGGGACATTATGTACTGTGACTCAGTCATGCTGGCTTGCCATCCTAAAAGTCTTCTGGGCAATGTTGCAAGTGAAAATGCCTAAGGCATACAAGATACTACCAGAGCCTGCAGTGCTTCAATAAGGGGATGAAACCACAAATATTGCTGTTGCACAATCTAATGCTGAGGACGAAACCAATTCAATGGTCTTGTGTGAGCTGGCATTGGAATCAACGTCTGAGATGAAACCAGTGGTCTTGCTTCTGCAAGACTATCAAAACTACTAGATGCATCATTAAAAATTGCATTCCTAAATATTCTTCTAGAAATCATGTATATGAGAAACAACATTTTTATATCAATGGAGTTATCAAACTAACATTTCTAGGATCCTCTGTCAAAACAGCACAGGCTCTTTATGCTGAGAATTTTCTTCTAATTTTTAGCAACAGCTCATTCAATCATACAGAGTAGCACCATCCATTTTTCTTTTAAATAAAAAGTATCCACCTTTTTTCTTTTTAAACATTTGGGAACACAAAAACTGTTCAAAGCCAACTGAGAAGCTCTATAAAAACAAGAAAAAGAAAACAAGAGAGTTCTCTGTTTGCAATGATAGTTTTCAGTCACTGAATCCCATAATCTCTATGAAAAAGTTTCAGTTGAAATTAAAAAATGTTATTTTCAGTATGTTTAATGAATACTAGCTACCTAGCAGTACACTATCTCCCAAAACCCCAAACCTACAGCTTTTAGAAAAGTGCTTTTGTGCTTTCTCAGCTCTATACTGTTTGAAAAAGCAAATCCCAATAAGGAACAAAATAATTGTCAATATTTCTGTTGAAAATGTGGGCTTTCTGTAGTTTTTATACACTTGCCAGGCTTTCTCTGTTTAATTTGGTTTTGAAAGTTCAAAAAGGAAAAAATATTCATGAAGAATATAATGATTTAAAATTAAACATTTATTATTACTTATTTATACCCTTCATAACAAGCATTTTCCTAGGCATTAATTTGTCTCCTTAACTAGACACCATCTTATCAATATTTCCTTTTAATGAGCTTTTATCAAAAAAGAAGCTCTAAGTTTTACTGGTAGAAGAAAAGCATTATGTAAGGGAATCATAACTACACAATATTGAATAGAATGATTATATTAGTGACTGCCCATTTTCTTCTATGAATTGTAACAAATGTTAGTCATTAATTGAGGTCATGTGTACAAAAACCTGCAATCTGGAGTCTCTGCTGATTCCACCAAAAAGAAGTTATAAAATTAACTTGTATGTCTGTGCAGATCTGAGTAAAACCAAAAGGACTTCTCGTAACTGTATGATCTTTGCTAAACCATCACTTTACAGGGTATGGGGCTTTTACTACATTGTGAAGTCAGAACAATAACAATTAAAACAGTAAAGCACTGGCCCAATGCCATGATTGATTACAATATACTTTCAGATATAAGACCATTTTCTAAAACATCCTTTAAGTGCTATTAATTTTTAAAGTAAACAGAATTTTACAGGAAAAATATTAGCAACAATATATGGCATTAATGCCATTTTAGTTACTTGCTCGTCAATATAATCAGCAGGATGACAATTACTGAATGACATTAATGTATTTCTCAAAATATCTGACATTAATACATTTCTCAAAATATTTGATCACATTTGGACCTGTTCTCAGGAGTTCAGTTGAATGTCATTATAGGTTTTCTACACTGCAATTTACAGTTTTGTTCAGATGGAAACTGCTACTAAAGAGAACAGCAAACATTCTAAGAAAGAATTGATGTGTTCATTTTCTCAATTTAATTACTAATTTAATTACACCTTGAACTATTTATTGAATTCAGCTTGTAGTAGAATGATTCTATGATTTGAAGAACTCATTTTTAACCTCTGCAAGACAAAAACCAAAATTCCACAAAACATTCAAACAAACTTTTCATCTGTAAGTCTAAGGTATGAAATTGAGATGAAGTTGCTGTCTCCAGAGATACAGTGCATGGTTAAACAAAGGAAATACCACTGATTACATATCTTTATTTGATTTTTGACACAAGTATCTATTTTGGTGTGATAATTATTGTTTTAGTCAGGTTATTGCTAAAGATAAGAAATCAAAAAAAAAAAGTTAGACTGATACATATCAAATGTGAGATTTCTGGTGGTAGAGCAGCTATAAAAAGTATTATCATTGAAAAATAATGGCAACCTAGAAAAATATATGGAACTAAATATGATAGACTTTGTGAGAGAAATGTCAAAACTCTGTGCTAGATCTCAGGATATTCCAAATGACATCCTGGAACAAAGAAGACATTCTGACCCTGGCTCTCTAGGTCAAATGGAAACTTCATTCTACTTGAAATCTAGTCTTAGTGGTGGTTTATTTGAAAACTTGTTCTGTATTCCTTCCTCAATGTGTGGTGTAGATTACCAAACTCCTTAAACAACGATGTTTTCCTACCCTAGTAGGAAAACCTACAACATGAGAGAAAACAGTATTATCAGTAGCCATTATTCAAGATTAATGCGAAGTATTAAAGAATTCTGAACAAAGAGCTTTCCTTAAGATCTTATTAATAATCTAGATATAAAAAATTAGAACTCACCAGATACTAGGTAATTTTATCTTTGAACTTTATGAGATAAAGGCTGCCAAAGGCCCATCAGCTGACAGTACCACAAAAAGAAGGTATCTTCTCATATTGTTGAATCAGAGCAGAACAGCAAACCAGTAATATGATATGGCTTTGAAAAGGAAAAACCCTTTTTAGGATAACCTAAGTCTAGCAGAACTAAAATACACAGAACTATCAAATAGCCCAGGTTGAAACAGACCTCAAAAGACCTTGGTGCAAGCTTTCTTGGGAAAGATAGCCTATATGAGAAATAAAATATGAATGCTGATGTACAAAAAAACCTCATATTCCATCTACAATCCTAGCCATGTCCTTTCAAGAAAGGTTAATTCACATTGATGCAAGTTGAGGAAAAGTCTTTAAAATGATCAAGGGAATAAATAATCATTTAAATGGTGAAAGAATAAAAGCTTTGCTTATATTGTAAAAAACACATGGATGAATTTCTAAAAAGTACTGTTCTCCATTAATATAACTACTAGTGCAGTAAAATATTGGATTGGACTGAATAACTACAGACACTACTCTACTGTTGATAACCATGCTTCTGATGCCATTTCCCTGAAAATTGAGCCTTTGATGCTGCTCTTCAGATTTTTCCTCTTCTGTCAGTCACAGTGATGCCAGAGTAATGAGTGCTTGTTGATACACTATAACCAACATCTACCACCTCTGAATACTATTTCCTGTTTAAAACTGAGACAGCTAAGTTGCACATTGTACATTTTTCATCAGTCTACTCAGTTATGTGAAAACTACCATGTAAATAAACACACTGCAATACACTATTAAGCAAATTAAAGCTTAATTCATTATTTATGGTTTTGAGGTTTTAGTTGACTAATATTTCAAACAGACTTGGCTAGATCTAGTCTTTCCTCAGAGCTAATACTAAGATCATGCTATTTTCATTTAGGTTAACAGTAGAATGTTAAGGTCAGTACTAGTGAAACCAGTTTTGAAACCCGTCCCCCTTTTTCTCTGTTTCTCAGATTTTTTATCATTGTCTTACAAACATAAAAAGCCTTTGTTTTTGTTTTCAGCTTTCCATTACTCTAAAGTGATACAGTCTGACATCAATATCTACGCTAAACCAACTCAACATTTTGGATTTTATCAAAAAAGGGCAAGTTGAACCATAGCTGTAAACATCAGGAACAATTATTGGAAATATTTTCATACTAAAGTTCAAATAAAAAACTGCAGCTATCAGAGAATGTGCTGATTTTCAGTGAGTCACTCATAGTAACTGATACTCACTGTTTATGAGAATTAGACCCAAAATCTGGGTTATGAATCTTTTTCTGACAGTATCATTCTGAACAATGTACTAATGCAACAGTTTTTAATT
The DNA here is from genome assembly GCA_013398955.1 of Callaeas wilsoni. Taxonomy (NCBI): domain Eukaryota; kingdom Metazoa; phylum Chordata; class Aves; order Passeriformes; family Callaeidae; genus Callaeas; species Callaeas wilsoni. Next base: position 56,215 of record VWPU01013247.1, on the reverse strand, counting down.
TACCTTGTAAATAATGAAAACGTATATGCTAAGATAAGAAATTAATAAAAATTTAATATTCCATATTAATAAGGAAAATCTGCATACCAGAGCTGCCATGGCCCAGCCAGTTTTGTTATAGATGAACTCCAGATTATTTCTTCGCAGATATAACAATCCCCCAACAAGAGATACCAGAAGAGCCAGTGCAATTGTACCAGAATAGTTTGGAGGCCTGAACACTCTAATCTGGAAGGAAAAATGCAAATACAGATTGTAATAAATGCTTACATACAGATCATCTTCCATATAAACACAACAGAGCACCTGAAATCTGGTTTCAGCATCAGCAAGACTAGTCTCTAAATATACTTTAATAAGAAAAAATAGTACTTTCTTTAATAAGCACATACTATGAAAAAAGAATTCATGCTTAATTTTGAACTGTGCAACTCTGAAACATTATTTCTTCAACAGATTTGCAACTTGTGTCTGAACTAAAAGCAGTTACCTTTGAATCGAAGTGTTTTGTATACAGTTTTGTAAAGCACATTTTATTTATTAACAACTAGTTATTAGTGCTTGTTTTTATCCAGAATAAGACTACATAAAATTTAACAAAGCAAGAATTGGAATATAATCTGCAGACTGCAGAAGTTTTCACAAGACCAAGAATGTTATTTTTTCAATGTGTTGTAGAACCTTCGCCTGACAAAAAAAAGTATTAAGGAAAGACGGAATTTATCATCAGCCTGTCTCCAACCACAAAGATACATTTGCCTTCAACTTTTAAAATTGTTGAAAGACTTACATGAACATCTGTTCTGTCAGCTATCCATTTAGCTAGCTGTTCAGCTGCAAATCCGATTCTCTGCAGGTCAAATGTGTCAGCTCTCTTGGGTTTACCTTTCGGAGGAAAATGCATGAAAGTCGGAGCAGAGTTCATATTCAGCTACAAAACCAGGAAAAACAGCAGGAAAAAAAATTAATAACTCTATCCTCAAAATACAACACCACAATATCATCAATAACAGGAATGTAATTAGCATAAAAATAATACTTGCCTCCATACATTACATTTTTTAAAACATCCTCATATACAGTCCTCTAAAAAGAGTGCTCAGAATATTCCCTCCAGTAGATTCTTCAGGATGTTTAATTATTCAGAATGTTTCACCCACAAGCTTTTCTATGTAAGAGTAGCTTATGCTTTAAAGTTCTCATACACTGTAAGACCTTTCCTGTAATTGATAAACAGAGACCCTGCACCCAACCAATCTATTAAAATATATTAGGTTATAATTCTAAGGGAGCAAAGTAGCTTGACATTGTTTGGCTACAAGGGACTAACCACTAGTGACTAGGCTTTTTTTTTAATCCAAAAAGGACTGGATAACTAGCTCAAACTACGAAACTTGCCCTAGAAATTACTGTTAATTCATGTGTTGATGCCACTGGAACTATTCACAGTATATAAAAAAATCATCAAAAGTGATAAACAAACAGATCTACATATTTGCTACTTGAAATTTTGACTTCAGCTTTGCAAGGTGGTATAGGAAAACATAATTTCACTATATGAAATTCCTCTGTATTCAGGCCATCTCAGAAAACATGCAATAAAGCACTTCAAAAAATGAAAACTAACATAAACAAAATCAGGGGTAATACTTAAAGGTGATGCAATATGCAGCTCTTTAAAAAAAAAAAGTAAGCTTGTTTAATTCCTGAAAAATTAATTTCATATCACATTAGCAAAACTTTATATTGAATCCAGTACAGAACTGACTTTATCAATAGAAATTAACAACTATTAAAATATTTTCCATCTAAGCAAAAAAAATAGCCCTCTTCTTTACTGAAATGATTTGGAAATAAAAAATATTCCAAGAAAGGCTAAGATACATGTTGTAAAATAGATAAATAAAGTATCTTATAAGATACAGAAACATTTGAACATTGTATAGAGTTTAGAGGCAGCTGATCTGGAATTGCTTTATCATTTCTCTATAAACATGGCAAAAGCTGCAAAAATCAAAATCACACTACTTTTTGGGGTTTTCTGCTCTGGCATTGGTATTACATGACTTTGCTCACATAAATGTAAAGTCAGAACTGCATTTCCCTCAAATCCACCTTAAAATAGTCACTAGTATAACTTATTCTTAACACACTGTCTCAAAAATACCCCTTACACATTTATGCTTAATTTTGTCTAAATGTAAACATGACTTTAAATGCATACTATTTGAAGTAAACTGAATTTGTGCCTTGTTACACATGGAATAAGTTGAACTGGACTCTTGTAACGTGTTGATTGGCTTAAGGCAAGATCAAACAAAGTATTTTGTATTATTATAACCATGCAGGTTATAATATATATAATGTTATATCTATATAGTCTATAGGTTATAAAGCCTTTAAAGCAAAAAAAATCTTTAATTTTTAAAGCAAAATCTTAAGCCACCAATAACCATTCTTTACACAATGCATTCTAATATTTAAGTTGGAATTAAAAATATTTATTAAACACACTAATTAAACTCTTAAAAATAAGTATTTTAAAAACACATATTAATTTTTTCCGCTGAACATTTTAAGTCACATACTTCACTAAAAGACATTTAAAATATACATATAACTTCAAAGTTTTTCACTCTTCTGAATCTGCATTTTTAGCTTCAATCAATGGATAAATATCAAAGATAAGCATGTCAGTATTTAGTATTCATTTTCAAGGGATGCCTTTTTCTTTGACATCTCAGTTTCAGAGGAGACCTAAAACTATTCTCCAACTTTCACTCTTCATAGCCAATAAATAAAATGTAAAACAGTCTCTTCTCTTTTCCCTAAAGAACTTCCAGACTAAATATTATTGAAGCTGAAGAATATTGTATTACATAAAAGCAATTAAAAGGCTCTTTTACTAAAGAGCTTTTTATTCCCTAAAGAGAAAAAAAAGGAAATCTTTAAATGAAAATGTTATTTACAAAGTGTTTAATTCTAAAAAGTGGCCTAAACAATTGCTTAGAAAAAATGTTGCGCATATATACATATATATATATATATAAAAAATGCAATTGACAAAGATTATAAACTACACTTGGAAAATACTAGAAGTTGTTATTAGTAGAGTCTGTCTTCACTGATGTCACAGAAACTGCTGTGTTTTTAACCAGGAGGAAATCGTATACAAAACAGGGGTACACACCTACATACAAAAAAAATTTTATCTTGTATTATTTGACAAATTGACATGTAGTTCTAAAAATTAACAATGCTTTACTGTATTCTACATTTACCTGCTGGAAAACATCTGCCCCTTCGTCATAATCCACTATTGTGAAAAACAGTTTGTTTGAAAAAGCAGATGAATAGCGCCATGAATTAGCCAGCACTTGATATTCCTCATTAGCTTGCCTGTTAAGGAAAAGAAACAAATGTACATCCTTATGCCATTCACTTACAAAAAATATCCTATAATCAGCTGCAACGGCTAGATGAATTACATTTTCAGTATCATTCTCAACATCAATACTATCAATTAAAAAGTTTCAGCTAGTTATGCAACTTTTTGCTTAAAATTTGTCGTCTCCAAAATTAGAAATGTGTTAAGGTAAACTATACAAGAGAAATCCCAAGATGATATTAAGAAAAAGTAATGTTTTCTGTGTTTTAAAGTCTCAGTAAATAGGACTGGTCTGAGTGGCAAGTATCAAATAAATCTGCTCAGAGATCCATGCAAGGATATGCTTATGTGGCCCTTGAGTGTGCTATCAGGATATACTTGCTAGAAACAGCTATGCATAAGGAATTCTGAAACCTGGGGACAAATAACACAGACCTGTGAAAGTAGTATGTTCCTAAAATAGCAAAGCCATAGAAAGAGAGCCAAAGAAACTGGAGAAATGATCCTAACTGAATAAACAGTAGGCTGGGAAGCAGCATAATAAACTCCAGATTATTTCTCTAAAAGTTGTTTTAAATGTGGTAATTTTGTACAACATATAAGCTTTTCCATCAGTACTAGAAGGTGATTTGCTACTGAATATCCTCCTAAATAAAATAACCAAACAAAAACAAAAACCAACCAAAGAAACAAACAAAAAAAAAACACCAAAAAAAAACAACAAAGAGAACACAAACCAAAACAAACAACTTTGCCCTGACTGCACCAGGAGGAAGAGAAAGACAAAGGGAATTCCAGGAGAGTAATACTAGCAGAGCCAACCTCTAAACACACAGTGCCATAAAACCACAGGTTCTTCCACAGGACAAATCTATACCAACAAATTTCAGGGGAAAAAAAAAACAAAATGAAGGAATGCTTGAAGTACTTTCTGATTTAGACAGACTTCTTTGCTAATTTCCATATTACTGTTTAATCACATCCACTGTAGAGTCCACACCAGGGTTTTACCACTTTACAACTCATCTTTGCATATGGTAAGATACAGAAGTAGTATAAATTAACGTGTTCTGCAGCTTTTCTCAAAACAGTGTTTCTAGAAAAACAGTTCTATGCGTTTCATGGTGCAGAACACTATTTAAAAGTTGTAAATGCAAAAATCTGTTTGTTGCAAGAGAAACTCTGCACTAAACATATATAAGAGAGAGCAAAGAAGGGAAAGAGCATTACAGGACCACAGATATCATAAGACCTTCCCCATTTCTTCATAACTGAGATCAACCTTAGACATGACATATATTACATACAAACTCCAGCACAGTTGTGTAGTATTAAGAAATCCACTGTACTTGAAAAAATATATTGTAAAACCTCAAGAGTCAAACTGAAAATTTACGATCTCTTACTCTCACAAAGAATTAAATAACATGAAGCACAATAAAACTCAACTTTCGCCCTTACTACGTGACTCAGTAAAATTTGCTACTTAACACTCAATGGGCAGTTTGCAATTAAAAAAAGAAAAGAAGCAATTTAGGTATTAGATTGGTTATTTCTAGAAACAGATATTATCACTAAGCAGACTAACATATTCATTGTCATCCTGAAGAGGGCAGTCAGACAACATCAAAGGAATTCTGTAAAATCTTAAGCAGTATCTGTAGTGCACTCTTCTGTTAAACCTGCTATATTTAAGCTGAACCATTTTTATTATAAGAACAAGATGAAAATCAGTTCATCTTGATGCCATCATTCTTCTTTATCTACCTTTCATTTGTGATGAAACTGTATTTCTGGGAAATTCAGATACTACACTTTTTGCCCCACTACTTGAGAGGACTCTTGTTCGCATTGATCTCCACGCATTTTGCATCTTCAAACTATTTTGAAATAATGGGTAACATTTAAAGTTATTTTGCAAAAGGCTGCATTTTTTGTAACAGACTTAAAGCACAATTTCATCCTAGCACTGAAAACAGCAAACCATTCTATGATGCATCCTCATAGGAGCTCTTGAAGGGTGTGGAGAAGAGTGAAACAAGGAGCAGCAGGAATACGAAGTTAAAGGATTACCACACACAGAATGGAAGGCCATTCTAGACTCCACTACATCATTTCTAACCAATAAATTTCTGACAGAATAACATTAGTAACTTTTTGTAGCACTGGTTCACTCCTTTTCAGACACAATAACAGGAAAAAGCATAAGCACATGACTGCAAAAATTCAGTTTTCGATCAACAACAGACAATATCAACTGTCAACTTTTTATCTACCTATCTCTACAATGATTTCATTCCCATTCTATCAGCTTGTTTCTAGGAAGTAATGTTAATCAAACAAAATTTCTAGAATAATTATGTGAAAATCTGTAAAGGCATAAAAGCAAAGAACTACATTTGGTCTGAACTCAACAGAATAATATAATGTTACCACTGCTCGTTTGCTTGACAGGATTTTTTGATAGATGGAGAAGATTTGAATGTTATTGCTGCTATAGTCACCTCTTTAGAATTTCATCATAATAGCAACACAGAAGTTAGCTACAACAACAGTAATATTGACCAGCTGCCAGAAAATAGTGGCCGGATCAAAAGGGAATGCTACGATTAGATTTACTCAGAAAATTCAATATACTGGAAAGCTGCTAAGCAAATGCTCTACAGAAATTCTTCCACTACGCAAAAGGTACTCATGAAATATTAAATTTTTATTTAAAAAGATTAATTATGTGTGTGTCTATAGCAGTTAATCAGATTTCTATAACTTGAGCTATATTTAATGAGATTAATTTTATTCCATTGGTCTGACATTATAGTAAGGAAAACACAAACTGAATATTAGAAAAAGAATAAAAGAGTGTGGAATTATTTGAGAACGAAAGCAGTAAAGCATTACTTTCTGGCACACTGTGTACAATACTTAAAAATGTACAGTTGGCACAGAATGTACTACCAGGTTACTTACACATTCTTATGCATCTGTTTAAAGAAAACTGTGATCAGTGCTGCAATTTACTTCCAATACAACTTTTGGCTTTTATTTGGAATGGTGTTCCCCAAAATTAAAGGAACAAGGGGCTAAATGAGTATTTTGACATCTTCTCGGTGTCAAGAAGACAAATTCAGAATGCTTAACTAATTTGATAATGACTTGATGAAAAACACTGAAAAATCTACAAATGTGTCCAGAAAATTCACTAAACGTAGCAGAGAACATAAACACATATTGAAAACCACACAGTTTTGCAATCTAGGTATCTATAAAAGGGGAAAGCAAGCTAAAATCCATGCTATTCTATTTACAGCATCCCATGAAATTTTCAATATTCTGCAGATGAAAAGAAGCTATGAGGTCCTCTTTTGTAGAAGTTGCAAAGTAAAACAATACAAAAATGTGATCACAGGAAGAATAAGGAGTCCCTTATGATCCAAGTACAAAATTACTGCCGTGTTAAGCAGGACTCATCAATACTTCCATCAAGGTCCTGAAGTGCACAGGAAAAGCAATTGAAGAACTTTCAACAGCTTGTTCCAAATTTCCAATTCCTTCATTGAACAAAGTTCAAATGATAATTCCCTCTCACTACATTTAAGAGACCTGTCAACGATTTTCTCACTACCCACTCTTTATCAGCCAGCAAAAAGCTGAAAGACATTGGATCCTGTTTCTTCTTTCTGATGCTGCTCCTTGACTGTCACAATTCTTTTTGCGGTTGACCTACTCTTGGATCAGCTACTTGAAAACATCTCTTTTCTGAGGTTTTTTTAAGCAGGGAAAGCAACAAAAATCCTCTTTTTTCAAGATTAAAAAACCTCCTCTTGGAGGTCTCATTGATAGGGTAAATGTTAATAAAAGTATTTGGAATCTCTTCTCACGAATTTTGCCATTTCTTTCCCTGCACACAGTCAGTAGAAGTAATATTCACAGCTCTGTACAAAACAACATACTACAACATTAACCTCAAAAATATACAAACTGTATGTCAAATTATAAATTACTATTTAGATAATCCTGTAAGAAGGAACAGTTTCAAAAAGAGTTAACTTTGAGCTCATTCTGCAGCGTGCTTTCTGCAGTAACTACAAGCTTGTTCCAAAAGATGTTATTAATAATTTCTAACAGAGTTCAGTCTTGTCACTCAAATTAAACCAAAGTAGTCTTTAGAAAACATGTGCCACACCTGAAAAATTGACCCATCTCCCTGATGTCTGACATGTATTTTTTTCTATATATCTTATATATATATTTATATACACACATGTATTTATATACACACACACACAACTTCAGCTAAGCAGTGTTCGTTTCAATATAACAAAACTTCTGATGCTTTTAAAAATGCAATAGTCTTTTCAACATAGGGCTGAAGAAAATTACTGGCTACCCAAACTCCTCTGCATTACCAGCCACTACAACTTCTATCTTTTTTCTTCATAAATCCTCTTTGCACAGTCTTTACAAAACTGTATTTTCCAAGAATCTGAAAGCAGGTTTGTTACTTCCACTGTAAAATACTAATAAACATCATCCAGGACTGAAACAACACAGTTTTCAGCTTGCAGCAAGTTTGTCTTCACAAGTGGTTATCTGCAATTGTTATAGTCTTTCTCTGTTGCATTTCCCCATTATTCTCCTGATCATTTATGATGGTAATTTTAGGCTTCAATCTTGATTTGCAGTGATTCAAACAGGCTCCGTTACCTCTTTAAAGAAAACATTTGGGAATTCACAGGCATAAACAAGCATAGTAGAAAGTATGCAAAACAAAATCTTGTTTGTTTCAAGTAGCTGTAAATTCACAGAGAGATGTGTATGTCTAATTTACATGTTTTAAACATTGTCTTACAATAAACTAGTGGCACAGGTCAAAGTATAGAGCCTACCCACTGAAACTCAGTGTCTTTAACCTCTGACAGTGTTCTCATCTTTTCAAGGAACACTAAGAAAAAAATCAACACAAAATATGCATCTTTTTGTCGATGGGCTTCAGCTGTTGAGGAAAAGATCAAGTGACCAGTCTCATTCCTCTGACCTACATATCCTTTTCTAAATGAAAATACCCCAGCAATGAATTTGAAAAATGAACCAGACAAAAATGTGAACTGTTTGGTAACAAACAAAACACCTCTTGTATGTATCTGTATTCAAAACAGAGATGGTTGCTTCTGCCAGTCAGATATGAGAAGCAGGGCTTAGAAAATAAACTAAAAGACCTCATATAATGTGTTTATGGAGTGGTCAGATGGTACAGTAACAAACAAAAAAGAAGGAGTTAATTATAACAATGGAAGATGCAGAGGAGCAGTCAGCATCAGCGGGCTTGAGCTAAAGCCCTTTTGCAGCCGAAAATCAAAACATTAATAATCAAGTGAAGCAGGGGGGGTCACTGAATTCTGGCTGGTAAAACAGTGCTGCTCACTTTAGAAAAATGTAGTGATAATAAAATGAGGGAGCAGATTGCAAGACGCAAGAAGATGAAAGGCACAGAAGCTGGCAGCAAACTTTCACCCAAAAATACATTCGAGTTAGTCCAGTAGTTACCATTTGCCTGTATGCAATACAAAACACAGGCTGAGAAACAGTCCCTTCATCTCTGTGATGATATTCCTGTCAGAGTGAAGGTGTTTTTTCTCCTTCTTACATACATAAGTAATTATTTTCATTAGTGTGACTGATGTGGGTAACAGAGATAAACCACCTAGCTGAGTGAAGACCTAAAGACAAAAGGAAACAGGAAACTAGTCTTACATCCTGAGGAGTCACTATTTAGAGTGAGATTATTTCTGACCGCTCATCCAAACTGATTCATCATCACAGTGCATCAAAGGGCCTTTTAGTATCTGCTTCCAATGTGCTGTTGAAGAATATATACACCAAGAACAGCAGTAACAGGTAAATCAATTAAAACTAACTACATTTAATTTCCTGGAACCAGAACAGTTTAATCAAACACATTTCCAAACATGCATCCAAAAAAACCCATCCTAAGCCATTAGAAACACATTCCACCCCCATTTGAGAGCACATAGAATATCTAATCTGTTATTCTTATTTCATGTCACAACGCCAGCTATGTCATATTGAACTTAAAAAACTGGGACAACATGAAAACTGACATTTATGCTACCACTAACACAGTTGTGAAGGCATCAGATGGCTTTCAATACTGTTTTAGGTCAAAAAATTGGACCTTGTTTGTCCACAAAGCTAGATGAAGGAGCTTTACTACAAATTCTGCCTTACAATTAAGACAAAATTTCTTTGGAAAAAACTCTAGAAGCATGACTAGAAGCTCTACTAATACGTATGCATAGCTGCTGCTTTTCAGAAGCCTTCATGTATTAGGACTAGATTGATTCAGACAGGATGGACTGAAAGGATATTTTTTACATACAAAAGCTTTATCTAAATATCTAGAGCCCCAAAGCCTTCTTTGTATGCAGCATTTTAACACTAAGTTGATATGATTTCCATACACTTTCACAAATCATGTGATTTGTGTGAGTGATGTTGTAACATCCTCCTTGCTGCACAGAGAAAATCTTTAGATGGTCTGAGACAAATTTGGTCAGCTTTGCACATATATCATAGAAAGAAAATACAGAAGTGTCAAAACTAGACACCAAAAGGAAAAGACAAAACTTCTTTTTTTTAATTTCTTTTTTTTGTTTGTTTGGTTTTTTATAGTCTTGTGGTGCATAAACCAACCACGCTCAATTTTTAAAGGGGAAAAATGTTCTCATTCTTGTGACAAAGTTACTCAAAGATTTCAGACTAGGTGCTTTTTCATATTTGAAATATGACATTGATTTTTTTTTTTTTCTATGTAATTATTCTGAAAATATTTTGACAAGTAGCAGTTAACTTAAATCTTGGACAAGAGCATCTTCACAGAACATTACAGACTAAGTTAAAAAATCTATTTTTCCTTTAGGCAAAGTGGCTAGTGAATAGCTAACAGTCAAGTAATGCCTGCGTTTCAGTTCTATATATCCTTTCAGTGCTCCTGTCCATTAATTAGCCATTGATCTGAAAATATTGATTTTCCTGATAATGGTTTTATGTGCAGTACGATCAACCTCATTAAATTCCTTTTATTTCACATGAACAAGTGGATCGTAACTTCACATTTATTTAAACAAACCCAGCTGAATGTAGTAAGCTGATTTTTCCTTCATTTTATGCCTAAAGATTTTCAGTTGCTTCTGTACAAGATTTCTAGTCTGGTCTTTTCCAAGATGAAGTTTATAAGCTCTTTTTCAGTACAGTAAACAGTATACAGTTGCAAGCAAAATTAACTTTCTTAATAACAGCAATATTTATGTTGTTTAACATGCCCTACAAAAGACCTGTCTGTAGAACAGGGAAAGAACTTGCTATGGCCATTATAATAACAAATACAATGACCTTTATAAAGCTGAGCTTGGTGTATGTCCTGTAGCTTTACCCATTGGGTAAACAAGGAATGATATAAAATGATATGCTAAACTTTCAACTCCTGTATCATCTCCTGAAGCTGAACTCTGGCAACACAAAGAAGAAACAACAGCAAAGAAAGTGCTGAACTAAAAATTCATTTTACTTAAGAATGTTGGACAACTTCTGTATCTAATCCTTCACCTTCACGGTTCATATACAGAGGGTGAAGTCATGGAAAGACAATTCATATACTCTCCTTCAAAACTGACCAACTAACTTCAATGAGAGAAAATTAATATATAAAAATCAAAAATCTAATAAAAACCATATACAACTACAGATACCCAAGTTTCAGTTGTAAACATCACATTCCATCACATCAGAAATCTAACATGCTGATACATTTACCAACTTTATATATAGTTTAAATACGCGTATTTAAAAACAAGAAATAGGCTGTATATGAGGAAATACTATGTTTTCCATAGTCCTACAAAATATTTTGATGCCTATTTAAATAGTGTTTAGACCTCCCTGCTCAATAATCCCCTTTACTGTTAAACACAGTATCTTCTAATGCATATTTTGGCAGAAGAAGGCTTTATTAGCACAGTTTCTGATTTAGTGAGGTAATTAAGTGCATGACTACCTTTCAGTACCTTGGCCTTATTTCCTTATCATTAGTCACTTTTGGATTAACTTATTTTACTAGGAACTTGCAGAGAGAGATCTCGAACTTAGAAGACTATCAGAGGCTCCCTAATACATACTCAGAATGGAGCTACCAGAACACATTGCAGTGACAGACAGTATTCCACAATAAGTATGACCTCAAGGAAAAATGTGTTTGCATGTAAGAACTGTCCAAAGCTATGAAATCAGAGGGTAAGTCACATCTGCATGAGTACCTTGGACATCTCTTAACTGAAGAAATCAGTGAAGTGTCATATTATTAAGTGGTAATTAATCACTTCTGTCACAAAATGTCTTTGGAAAGATCATGGCTAACTGATAATAAAATAAAGCTGATCTCTTAAAGAGAAAGTCTTCCTCAGTTGTGTACATTTTATTCAACTGTAATTTAACAAAAAAACCAAAACCTGGAAGAATTCTAAAACGTGACATACAGATTAAATGAGTTGAAAAGATGCTATAACAAGCACATGAGCCTGTTGACTAGTGAGCATCTATCCCATGCAAAGAACAATCCTGCTCGGCATATTGCACATTGATTCCAACATTCACTTGAAAACTGAGGTAAGGGAGATGAGAAAGGTCACTAAGGTATAAATTACCTGCAAACAGAGCACTGCCGCTGCGGCTGGAGAGCGGTGAACATCACTATCACAGAGTAGTTACGAGGTGGAGCCTTCACAAATCTTCGGAATTTATCTCCATTCATGCGGATGACCGAACGCCTTGAGCTCCACTCCATCAGCTGTTCCACTTTCTCAGCCAAGAGATTCTGTAATTGACGACAAGCATGAGGAATGTTTAAGCTTAAAATTTAAGTGCTTTGTACCTATATTCTGCCTTTGCACCCTCCAAACTCCTCTGGACTCAAGATGGAAGCTATATATAGCTGTATGTAGCAGAGTTTAGCTTATAGCATAATTTAGTCTTTCATGTAGTCAATGAGATTTTATGTATTCAGAAGAATAACTCAATGTGGTCTTAAACAGAAAGAACACATAAAATAAAATCAATCAGGTTGTTACCAAAGGCAAAGGAGTAGAGATCATTGCCTAAATAGAAGTTACCAGTACAGCAATAATTTAATTTCCATTTAAGAAATTGAAGTTTTAGAAAATGCAGCCTTATGTTGTATTTATTTAGTAAAAATCACAGCAGGATATTGTCAGTCACTTGAGTATAAAGATGAAAGAAAAATGTACCTACAAAGAGAGAGAAATAGTTACTATGTTTAGAATTTCTTACAAATGTATCATACTGAATTTAAATTCATTCAAGTTTTATATTTTGCTACAGACAGGACTGCACTGTCACATAAAGTCATCTAGGTACATTCCATTATGAGATCAACGTTTTAAGCTGATCTCAAGACTGAGAAGCCCAAAATATTTTGATTGAACTACCATTGTATAAGAAAATCTGCTTGTGTATTGTCTTTTGCTTGAAAGCATTCCATCACATGAATGATTTAAAAGCAAGCTATGAGACATTAAAAGACAGCCCTCTTTATCTAACTGTTCCTACAAAAATCTGTTTAGTTTTTTTTAAACAATTAAACCTGATTCCACACATGCCCAGCAGAAAGTGTTTCGTTTCCTAAGTTACCTAGGTTCAGAAAGGTTGTACTGACCATGCCCTAGGTGGATTGCTGCATATAGTGTATCAGATTCAACGCATCTATCTTGGTTCAAGTCTTCAGTTCCCTGCTCACTGGCCCTGTGGAAGGTGCCTATATCAAATAAAAACTAGAAAAGAGTGGAGAAAACTGGAATATTACAACTCAGAAGCTGAGTGCTGAGAGAAAGTGAGAAGGACAGAGAAGGGAGCAGACTGACAGGAACAGAAAGTGAGGAAGGCACACCAAACAAAGAGGAAACTAACTTCAGAAAACTTGAAGATGCAAGACCTCTGTTAAAATACATGTAAATTAGTGAAAGGGTTTACAAATTGATCAGGCTTCACTGTGGAGGAGTAGAACAAACCAGCTTAAAAACCATATGGAAATAGGGACACTCTCAGAAAAGAGAGCATGGTGACAGATAAGGCAAGGATATAAGTCAAACACTGCGAGAACTCAGCAAGGAGACAAGGTGGCTTTTCTAGGAGCTGTTTAAAAAATTGAATGAAATAGAAAAATTACATCAACTAGTAACATTTTGACAAATCAGTAATGCTATGAATGAGAGTAGAGATGGATATATGAGGGGAAGGAAGGAACAAACTGCAAAGATAAATAAAAATTATATTTTGCCTGCCAGATCTTCCATCTTCAAAATTATCAGAGCCCCTTTTAGGGGCTTTGCCCCTTAGGCACAGGTCATCAGAAGGCTTGAGTCCAAAAGAAGCTTTGATGAGTGTGTATCATGAACAGTTCTGAAATACCTGCATTTACTTGAGCCTATTAAAAAAAAAAAAAATCCTTTTTTCTTGTTTTTTTTCTTGTTCTCAGAGTTTAGCTGATATTTGTAATCACTAAGGTGAAGGAGAGATTACAACTCTGTTTATCATGAGAATATCAATGACTCAATTAATAGTATAGTTTTTCTCCTTCTAAAAGACATATGTTTCTCGTGGTTTTGCTTCAAGTAGATATTGCATAAGTTCTTTTCTTTAAAAAGAATCATAAAGCAAATTACATCAAAATGAAGCCTACATATTTGTAACATTTCCTTCAATTAGCAGTGCCAAGACTAAATCTTTGTTCATTTCAAAAGATTCAGTCATTTTGAATCAGGCACTCCAGCCAGTAATGCACAATAAAATACAAGGAGCTAAAAAGGATGGGAACTAGTATATCCAAAAGCTTTAATAATTCAAGCAAAAAGATAAACCAAAGAGAACTAATAAAAAGAAATAACTTTTATATTAACACAGGAATTATGCATAATATCCTACTAGCTACAGAAAAACAAATACTTTTCATAGTAGGCCTTATTCAAAGAAAAGAAACCCATGAAACAGCATTAAGGGTATGAAAACAAAAGCATGATCTTGACAAAAAGAAAAAAACAAAACAGCAGGGAGAAAAAATCCAGCTCTACTACTGCTACATAATTTGCTTCCATAAAATAAAGTTCTATGGAAGAATCTTACTCAGAGAAGTCCCAGTTCTAGTTTTACTTGGAAGTTAGTTGCCAATAAAAAATATTCCTGATTCCTTTCGATTCAGCCACATGTAATGTCACCTTTACATAGCTCTTGTGCAATATTCACTACAATGTTCTCAAACACTTGTATCATTTATTGTTGTTCGGTTTTTTCCTATATGCACAAGGTAAAAAGCTAGTAACTAAACTAACTTTGTATGTGTACTACACCAGGTAAAATCAAGCTAATATTTCAGGAGTGTAGTCATTAGGTACAATGTATATACTTGCTTCACTACATTCTGAAGAAATCCTTTTCAAATAGAAAGTTATTAAATAGACTGCAGAAGGTGGCTTGCATCATAAAACATTCTGCTACAGGCTACACTTCTCTTAGGTAACTGACTGCACTTCAATATCCTACCGATTTTTTTGTACACTTTATTTCAGAAGACTTCTTTTGCAGAGTAATTGATAGAAAAGACCTTGGGACTGACAGCTCTAGAATTCACAGTGCAGTTTTTCTGACTGTTAAGTATTTAGAGAGAGAAGAAGCTCTGATATTGCTTTTGTCATTTACAAAATATTTTCACAATATATGCTCCTGAGTAAGTTAGCAACCTTTTCCTCATTTCATTTAATAATGAAATTGAAGAATTAAATCTAAGAAATAAAAGTTTCCATTTTAGCCATGCATTTGACTTTAAAGCTGAGTCTTAAGGAAATATGGCACATTTTAAAATTCCAACTGTCTATTTCAGCTTTGGATCAAAACCGCATCCACTTAACACACACTACACTCAGAAAATTGGTCAGTGTGTTAACAGGTGTGAGGCAGGGGAAAGTGTGCTTTAAGTATACTGCAGCCAGCAGACCAGTCTTAAGGATTTCAAAATTCAGAATCTAGTTTGGATATTTTTGTAAGATTTTTTTTTGGTTTTTTTAAGATAGAAGTGTAGAAAACAGAAAAACATACTGCTGAATAAAAGCATGAGCTCTACCTCAGTCAAAAATTTTCTGTTGTACTAAAGAAAAGGGTTGAAAAGTGAAGAAAAATTGACAGAAAAACATACAGAACCAAAAGGCAATTTTTTTCATATTACCCTAATAAAAATAATCTACTAATATCCTAGAAAGCACTGTTAGAAAAGACAATGGTCTATCCCAAATTGTTCTTGCTGTGAAGATATTGAAACTGAACGTATTTTCTTTCACCCTTTACCATCCAACAATACAATCCACACATAAAACTGTCACCAAAGTGAATTCCCATTAGGATTCTAGACACTTACACAAATTTTATTAACTTGCCTCTTTCCAGCCCCTGGAAAAGTTTTCTGCCAGAGAAAATCTGGAAGTAGGAGAGAATGGCTAAATCTAACAAAACACATCTTGTGATGACAGAGACACAACAAGTGTTACTTAAATCCAGAAAAAAAGGGACACTACCTCATTTTCACTCCAGATTTCTAATTTTCTGCTTCTTTCCACAGTCTATACAAGTAAAGACCCTACATATGTTTAAACCTATTCATTTACAGAATTCCTCTGAGCACTTACTAGCTTTATGCTGATAACTGAAAGGGATTGTTTCAGTTGAAACACTAGGGGGAAGAAAAAAATCCAAAAAATAGACAAACAAGTAAACAAACAAAAACCCAAAGCCTGAGAAATTCTTCCTGTATGAAGAAAACTCTGGGTTTGATGTTGCAAATAACTTCAAAAGGATCAACAGATAACAGTCTGTAAAAGCACTGAGAACATTAAAGCAATGGATGAACAAGCAGCCATGTATCATTTATTTATTTTCAGTAGTTGATGCCCCAAGCAGAATACAAGAACATGTATGATCTATGTGTGGAAACAAAATGAATGCTAATTTCTGTAAACAAACAGAACTATAACATTACTTGCTGCTCCTACACTATTTTGTAACAAGCGAAAATATATGGCACATCAACATTTTTACAAAACTAAATAACCCTTAAAAATGTAATTGACAAAATCCAAAATCCAGGAATTTTCTTACACAACAAGTAAAGCTGTTCATTTTTTAGAAAATGGGATTACTTCATAAAGAGATCACCTATGAAAATTGCCTTTGTTCCTGAAATAGCGACAGTCATTGGCATTTTTTCCTCAATCCTGTTAAGCAGATGAGTACTCCCCACTGAAATAAAAGCTGCTTGGGAAAACAATTCTAAATAATTCCTCTTTTATCCCTAAGGCTAGTAAAATATTTTCCCATTCGCACTTGTCCCTATTATTGAGTCAAGAAGAAAGCAAAATAAAAAAGTTAAATTTCATCTATTATAGATCTTGGTTTCCAGTGATGTGATGAAACAACTAGGCTACCTGTCAAAAAGCAAAGTGTGACAAGTTATGAAACTAAAGATGCTGGTAGGCCAAGCTTCTGGCATCTGCACCTGAAACAATTCCCTATTAGGGACCGCTTCCCAGTGATCCCCCGTATCTCCTCTCTGCTTCTTAACCCAATAGAGCTTGACATCTACAAGCCTTCCCTTTCATACTCTGTGACTAGCAGATTAGCTGCTTAAGACACAGCTTTATTTATTCACTCTCCCAAGACACAGTGCCTACAAGACAAAGCATAAACAACAAGAATCACCCGGTACATACACATGTTGCCTTACTTGACTGTTAATCTTTCTTGGCCAGATTTTCTAAATTTCTTTTGGCCCAAATAAAACTCTGTTAGTGCAGGAGGTACCAAAAAACAAAAAAAAAAAAAAAAAAAAACCACAAAAAACAAACAAACAAACAAAAACCACCAAAAACCCCCACATATTTTCCTAAGTGCTGCTTGCTCTGTCTGTCCAGTGGATGTCCCTGATATTTTCAAGACTTCTTCTTCAGACTTCCATTCATTTACTTTGCCTTCAGTTAGAATACCCTTGCACAGGTAACTTAGGGCATATGGGGCTACTGGAAAAAAGCAAAGAACTAAGTCCCAGCAATATTACTCAGTGATTCAGTGCCCAAACTAGACTCCTTCCATTTGAAACGCACCAGCTGTACCACTTTGCATCTTTCAGGTTTCAGAAGACGTTTCAGGTCTTTCTGGTGTAAGAGACTCCCAAATACTGCTCAGTATGTGAACCTGGAAGACCAAGAGCTCAGCTCTACAAAGATTGGGTCAAAAGCTGAGATATGCGATACCTATACTATCAAAAGTATAAATTAGCCAGGGACTCAATCGATGAATAAGGCTGTAGCATTTGTTATTACCAAGCCATTCCCTGTTCCTGATAAAAAATTCAAATTCATTCCAGTAACTCAAATTTCAGTTTCTATAGTGAAAGAAATAAAGTAAGGAGTTTCTAATTATTGATTGGTACATTTGCTACAGGAGATGAGTTAACTACAGATTTTGTTAAGTATTTCTGAAATGATGATGTTGCAAATAATAAAAAAAAAAGATGGCTTGACTTCCATGTTTCCCTTATGTGTATTTTACCAAAACTAGCTAAGGCAGATTGAAAAACCACCCTTGATGAAAATGCTGCTTTGTTCACCCAGGTGCATCAAATCCCCAAGAAATGCTAGCTCTGTTATTATTTCAGGACAACACTCATTGTAAAAAAACCAACCAATCAACCAAAAAACAAACCACAAAACAAGGTTGCACTGATACAGATTTGTGAGATACTTTACATGCTATCTAAAACATCTAGCTTAAATTCCAATTTACTTTACAGTCTCCATTTTAGTCTTTAATTACACTAAGAATAATAGTACAGAGAAACTAACTGCACTAATAAAAACATTTCAGCAGTATGTTGTAAGAATAGCTAACTTCTCTAAAAATGTGTCTGGTAAACATTCACAGATATGTAACTACTGACCCCATTACATTGGTGGCAGAAAGATGATGGAATCAACATTCAAAGTGTTCTTATAGGCATTCGCTCCTCTGTTGTCCCTTGGTCACCTGATGCTTGCATAAAAATGTCATTTATGCTACCAACATATCAGTCTCCTTGAACATATAAAAAATATTATCATTTGTAAAACTCAACACACAATAATGGTATATATTTAGATAATTTCATATAATATTTCCTACACACTAAAAGGGGAGAAGATAGAAGGCTACTTTCTTGCACAAGCCTTCTAAACAAGATTTCAAATAGCTCATGGACTTGAAAGTGCTAAAGAAAGGTAATTTCTTTGATCTGTCTACATCTTCACTCTTCTAACATTTTCTAGGCTATTCTAAAACCTGGGGGAAAAAAATTAAAATATATTTCACTTTTGTCAAAATTTATTCCTCTTCAAATTAAGGCAAGCAGCACCAGTAGCTCTATCAAAAATACTTTGTCCCTATTTTGAACTTACCTTTAAACAGGAATAGAAACCACAGGTCACGTCAAAGTTATAAACTGTAATTTCTTGATTCACAACCCTAGGCCTAATGGAGAACTCCAGAATTAAGTATCTGAATATTCTAGTGAGCAACACATTATTCTGCAGCCATACACTCATAAACTAATTCTTCTATTGAGAATGACTATCAGTACTGCAAATGTTTTCTTCTCTGATTTCTCCTCTGCAAGAAAAGAGGAGCATGAGTTAATGCAAATATTACTAACCACTAAGATATACAGAAATCTGTTTGGATACTTTTTTTCCTTCCCAGATTACTTATTTATTTACAAAAAGCCATTGCCCAAACATAACTGAGAAGCCATGTAAGCTGGCACAGTATGACTGACTTAATATTATGCTCCATTGACTCAAAGTCATTTAGCTGTGACTGAGGATTTGCTTTTTGGAATGAGACACTGATTTTCATCTTTATGTAAAATAGCCTACATTTTGTGGCATTAAACCTAAAAATGTCCTTTTAAGGCTGAACAGAGAACCAAAACTACTGGTTTTTTTTATTTTATTTTAGCCCATAAGTTGTTCTATTAGCAGTTTCAGAAAAATCTGGTTGATTTCCTATTACATGAAGCTGTCATTTTCTGAACATTATACAAGAAACTATTAACATTAATATTTTTTTACACTGTGGAAAATGCAACATTGAAAATAACCTCCATAATGTTTTACACAGATGTATTTTGTCCAGTTGGTTTTACAAAGATCATCAATTTCCACAATCAAAAATTGACAATTGATTTCAAAATACAAGAAATTCACTGTCTTGTATTTAATACTTTTCAAAATTTTCACAACTTGTCACAAACTTTATAGTAACTTAAATTCATAAAAATAAAGTTCATCTGATTTAAATAAAGCCTATAAGAGCAACAATATGAATTACAGAGTAAGACTCTAGCACTGTAAACAAGAGCACTGCTTATTTCCGGAAAGATAATACCTACAGTATTGCATTAAATAAACACAAGTTAAACCATTTAAATTTTACATAAATAAGCCTAGGTAAGATGCCTTATACAACTATAGGGTTTTCTCCTATTATTTTATTTTACTTTTTTTTCTTTATAAGCATGGAAGTAATTAATTATATAATGAGAAATATCAAAAGGATGAATTATGAATTAGAGAAAAGATTCTACAACAGAAGCACCAGCTAAACCTCAAAGTACATTTTGCTTAGGTCACCTTCATACTGGAAGGATATTAGTCTCAGGAGAGCATAATATAGGACATCCAGGATGATTCCAAGAGTACTTGTTATACACAAAGGCTAAAAAAGCTCCATTTATTCTCAGTGAAAAAAAATTCAGGGTGACCTAGCAAAAATATTGCAAAAGTTCTTGATTAAAGATGGGAAGAAATCTTTGGCTATATATTAAAATTATGCACAAAAAGTTAAAAACTAATTCTGCACATATATTTCAATTCATTAAGATCAAACTCCTAATTCTGAATGACTATAATTTTTTTCAATGTTCAGAACCTTTGGATTCCTGGGAATTGGATTCAGCCATACCTTTTAGAGTGTTAAGCTTACAATTTTTCAGCAGATACTTCAAGTTAACTCTATGCACAATTATTATTTCAAAAATCAAAGCTCTTTCTAAGTCCAGGAACACATCTCAAAACTACAGATTATCAAGGTGTTTAATATTGACTTATTTGGCCTGCCATTTTCAAATATTTCTGATTTTTAGGTAAAATTAAACTTAGCTAAGCCAGCCGTTTAAACTAGTTGCTATTTATATTGCCATTCTGAGTCTTTGGACCCCAAGGGGTTTTTTTGTTAAGTTCAGCTTTCTGCAAGAGTCATCTCACAGCATTCAGCAGCCTGGTTCAATTTACAGGGCAGAATTATGAATTAACTACTGAAAGCCATTCAGGAACTAATATATACTTTGTGTATCTCTCCCTTGCTATGAAGAATACTGACTTCTCAACACATTATTAACATTGTGTTTATGTTTAAAAATAAGTCACTTTTGATTCCATTCTTTTCCCTTCTCTTCTTCAGTGTTTGCTGAAATCAGCAGGCAGCCTTATTTAATCCAGATCATTTGAAGAAATTGTATTTCTCTACTAAAAGCAAAGGTTTGACACTACAGGAAGACACAAGACATTTCTCCTCCTTTTTCCTTCATTCTAAAACTAGAGTCCACAGTGTCTTTGAAAACATGAAAATGCAGTCTTCTTTTACTCTCAAGCACCGTATGTGAAGTTGAACATTGTACATAAACTGCTATATAACCAACTGTTCCCTATCAACTTTATTGAAAAATATTTTTTCCAGCTGAATCTCTTTAACTATTAAAAAAGAAAGTGTTACAGAGCAAGCCATAAGAACCTGGTAATCCAGGATCAGGTTGCTCAAATACTAGTTTTGTACATACCAGAGCACGTAGCTCCAGTATCCCGTATACCCCAAATGAGGACATGCTACTCTGGGAGAAATTCAAATAACTTATTTGTTATTATGTTCCTTAGGGAAAACAAACAAACAAACAAAATAAAACAAAAACAAATAAAAAACCAGACAGAAACAAATAAAACCCCAAAACAACAACAGAATCCAAACAAAACGACCAGCCACTCCTAACCTCTGGGCAACTCCTGACAATGCTCAGTCATTTTCACAGTACAGAGGTGTTTACTGATGTTTGGATAGAACCTCTGGTGTTTCATTTTGTGCCCACTGCCTCCAGTCCTGTCACTGGGCACCAACAATTCTGGCTGTAATCTCTACACTTTACCCTTC
Organism: Callaeas wilsoni; assembly: GCA_013398955.1. NCBI lineage: Eukaryota > Metazoa > Chordata > Aves > Passeriformes > Callaeidae > Callaeas > Callaeas wilsoni. Next base: position 34,464 of record VWPU01013247.1, on the reverse strand, counting down.
AGGTATTTATTTACATCAACCTTCGTTTTTCTAGGATAAACATTCCCAACTCTCTCAGCCCTTCCTCAGAACATTTTCAATTTCAGAACATTAGGTGGAAAGCATAATATTTAAAGGATGTGCATGAAAAGACATCACTTTACTGAACAGTGGTTCCATCCTATTTTTTGTTCTTTTCATGAGTGTAAAGCAAGTTCTACTTTACAGAGCAAGTAGCATCTAGAGAAAAGGTGACTTGGACAGACACCAACAAAACTGTTCCTTTTTTCAAAGTGTATTTGTTCCCTGTTTCACAATAAAGTAATTCACAAACTGAACTGCTGTTGAAATACTGCCAGTCATCTTTCCCTTTCAATCCCTTACTGCATATTTCTCTGCATATTTGTGGAACGACAAGATTTTATGTTGAAAGCTGATAAAGCAATGATGATAATAACTTCACAAAGAGGTAATTCACCTATGAAATTTGAGGTTGCTTTGACTTAGGTGGAATGGTACCAATAAATCACAGTTTGAAGGGGGTCAAAAAGCCAAAAGAGTAACAAAAGTTCAGGGTATCATGGGATTTTCTCCCTGAAAAATTAAAAAATTAAATAGAATCTGGGTCTTTTTTGCTCTCTGTAAACAGCATGCTAGAGAGACATTTTACAAAGCCATTGATAACTCAGCTCTGCTCTCTGTGGAGTCACCACATAGAGACTAATCCCTCAAAGCCCTTAAGCACTGTTCTACATTGAAGAATTACCCAGACAACCAAACTATGGCTAATGCTAAAAAAAACCAAAAAACTTTCTTCCTCTTCTTCAATTTTCTGTGTTATTTCAAACACCAGGTTAAAATACAGATGCTGTATTTCCAATCCCTGGAAGTACAGAATAGATGACTAAACTGCTACAATGAAAAGAAGTTTTATTAAAAAAACCTTATGAAAGGCTAGCTAGGGAAAGCATCAAGAATTTACAGTGAATTAGATTATAAAGGAAGACTGGGAAAGGGTAGTAGTACCTACTGTTAAAAGAAAGAAAGTTGAGAACAAATCAATTCAACAACCATTTAAAATGTAAAATGCAGAAGAAATCAGAGATTTGGTTCTATGAGTGAAAACACACCAGAATGAAGGGGCAGAAATTAAATTGTTCCAAGGCACATAAGCACTATTTGGTAATCAGAAATGTAACTGCTTGAACAGGAAAACAACAGAACCTCAATCAAGCATACAGAAATAATTTTGACAGAATCTCCTTAAGAATAATGTTTGGCTTGTTTTTTTTAATTGCTCCAACAAGGAATACAAGAGTACTTCAACTTTCTTTGTTATTATATAACAGACATTAAAAATGAGGGTTTATAACAGACAAGAATTTTAGAGGAAGCTAGGTGACCTCTAACAAAAGCAACAAATCAGCAGAGTTGTCCATACAAGCAAAGAAAAACTAGTAAACTTCATACAGAGAACACATACAGCACCTAGATGAAAAATATTCTGTGTATGAGTACTCTGGCTTCTTCATCTTCCAAAACATTAAAAAACAAAACACAATCAAACAAAACCAAAAACATCAATCAAAAAACTAAACCAAAACAAACATAAAAAACAACAACAACAAAAATGCCCAAACTCCAAAACCAACACACAGGCAGATGTCATGAATTTGTGTTTTTGGTATTGCTGAGAGAATTCTCAACTACTTATTTCTTACTGGTTCGTTAATGTTAATACAAAAGGTTATCTTGCTGATTAGCACACTGGGAAGCTAAAAAACAGAACTGAATTTCTCACTTGCCTCTTCATAGCAAGTGAATTAAGGGAGTAATGTCAGAGGAAAGATGTGGTGATGATAAGTAATAAATACTTTCTATCTTGTGATAAGGCAGTTAAGTACTTGCTGAAATAATATATCTAACTATGCACAAACTAGTCTATGTAAAATTTAAGAAATTAGAAAATTATAATCAAAAATTGCAGACAAGATAATTAATCTTTAGATTGGAAAAAGCTGTTATTACCAAAGGCACTGAAACATAACTACCTACCACAGATACAAGTTTTACTTCTTCCTTAAAATTCCACGTATTCTTTATGTTTTACCCATTAACACAAGTACCCATAGGATTAAACCTCCTATGGTAGAAAAGAAATAAATATTATGCAAAATATTATCACTATTCTCACTAAACAAAAATTATAACTCCAGACTTGGCTGATATAAGACCTATCAGTGTTAAAAACAACTGCAGATTTAAAACAAAGCAAAACAAACAACAAAAAAACCCCACCACCCAAACAAGCAAAAAACCCCCTTATTCTTTTGCTAAAGAGCAACATAATTTCAAGACCTAAACAAGTCAAGAAATAATAAGCTTCAATTCTGTAACAGACCAAGTAGAGAATGATGATTATTCTGCATCTAAAATTAAGGTAAACAAAAAGAATACTCGCACTTTTGAAGTGTAGCATGCTTAAGGACAGAGAAAAAAGGAAGAGAAAAAAATTATTTGGCGGTTTGTTTTCTGTGGTTGATATTAAGGAGTCTGTTCATATAGAATAATGAAAAAATATTAAAGGAGAAAGGAAGCATGACTATAAAATTTGACATTCCACAGACCTATCCTAGAGATTTGCTTCGAAAACAAAAGGATAAATCTGAGAAGCACTTTCCCTATTTTTTCCCAGCTGAAAAAGAGACACTTTTCCTGATTACCTAAATGCACAGAGATAGAGTCTGAAGTCCTCTTTAGATCTCAAGTCTGTCATTGTAAGAGCATAACAGAGCCAGTACCAGCTCAGGCCAGAAGTCAGCCTAGTCCATGTCCAATAGTGGATTCCCACAGAACATTGCAGGTACGAAGCGAACAATTAGATATACTAGTATACATCTTCCCAGCCATCACCCTTTGCATCTCAGGGACATCCTGAGGTAGAAAACGCTATCTTTGTATTTAAAATAACTCCACACAGAATTAACACTGAAAAGTTACTGAAGTCAAATGCTACATAATCTTTAAAGGACGAATCCATTCACATGTGAATAAAATTTATGCACATTCTTGTCTTGTCTTGGTTTGAAGCTAGCTGAAAAGATTCACCACAGTTAATCCAACTTATTATCCTATATTTAAATATTCTAGTTTTGAAATCTGTATTCTTTAAGGTCAATATTAGACATAAGTGAAGCATGCCACCTTCCAGCATCACCCCCTTTCAACTCCCATTCAACCCAGATTTTGAAGTCAGTTTGGCAAATAAAAAATGCACCTCAGAAATGCTTACTTATAGCCTGGAGAATCAACAGAAATAGCTTCCCTACAAAAAGTCTTCCTTTTTGAGTGTGCAGGTCTTCAGTACTGCACTTTCTCCCACGGAACTCTAAGACAGCCACTTCCCTAGTTTCCCTGCAAATGCTGCAACAGTAGCCATAATAAAGAACTAGCAAAGTTTGCCACTTAGAAGACAGGATACATCGCCACTACTATTTTTTACAGTAGCACAATGGTCTAAGCTAAAACAGGTGCTATTGGAAGGAAAGCCCAGGGAAACTGAAACAGTAACTGACCCAAAAGCACAGAATCGTTCTGATCTGCTCACTTCTCAATTTAACACCACAAAATCATTTATAAAGATAACCTAAGAGGTGAGTTAACTAGTGAAAGGTCAAGTGAGAAAAAAAGCTTTGATAATCTTACTCCCCTCCTGCTCCCTGAAGTAGAGTAAGAGAGTGGATCTTCTGATAGATAAAGAATAACTGCTGTAGAGAGGAGGATTAGATAGCCCTGAAACCAATTATAAGCGACAAGTAAGTGCAAAGCACGTCAATATGCTTAGCAACAAAATTGGTGAATATTCATGGGACATGCAAGAACAAACGGTAAATCACCTCATTACAAGGAAAAATGCCGATCAGGATTATTGACATTGGTTGAACCACTTTAAATATAGTCAGTCTGGGAGATTTTCATCAGAGAAACTTCTTGCAGTCTTAAAAACATGCCAGAGAAAAGGTAAATAGTACTTATCAGCTCATTCCAGTTTTTATCTGACACAATTTACACTCCACGTTGTTCAAGAGAGTCAGGGTTTCACAGTTCAAGAACTGGACATTAAAAAAAACCCCAACATTTTCTACAGAACTGTACTATTAATTGTGTCAAAATTTCCTTTTCCCTCCATTATATATGTGCATATCCCTAACTAAAATTCTCAACTTACACAATTAATTTGCCCCCTCTATATTTAGAAGAAAACAGTTACTAAAAACTCTCATTCTGACAAGCCTAGAGATAGTAAAGTAATAGGAATTACATTCAGGTTCAAGAAATCCACTGCAGACATTTCAACTCCTCCCTGAACATTTTCAATGAAATAATACATCAGTGACCACAGGGAGGAAAAAGCATCACCAGAAATGAGATGCAATTAGTGCCCTAATCCCTACAGACACAAAGACCGAGAATACATTTTATCTCCATTTGACAGAAACCTATCCTTTTACAAGAACACAACATGATTTGCTATAAAGTTTTAGGTCTGAATCACATTTAAAAATAAGTATGAGGCATTACTTTCCAATTTACTTTGCTGGTACACAAGTCCTTATCTCCCACTCCAAGAATGTAGCTAAACTGAATTGAATTTATTCTGCAAAACAATGTATATAGGACACAATTAATACAAAAAAATTAAAAATAACATAGTTAAATATTCTGCACTATGTATGGAGTTCCATAGGCAGGACTGAAACTGGATGATTATTAACTAAGAACACAAATGAGTTGCTTTATACACACATTTCAACTTTACTGAAATCATCTGACTGCCTAAGTGACTTACTATTAGTTTGGCTCACTGGCTTTGGCCAAATATCCAATAATTCATTTTTGAGGTACAAGGTTAGATGAGACCATCTCTTTCTGAAAAAGTACTGCTTTGTCAAAAACTATGTAAATGAATGGTTCAAAAGACAAATAAGAGTGCAGAAAGGCAAGCATTTAAAGATTTCATAATATAGAATAGACATGGCTTGTGAGCCAGATGGCTTTTTACCGGCTGCTTATAAAAGGGGTTGGGAGAAAGTATCTGTAGCATGACTAAATCAATTTGCAGATATACAGTTCTGTCTTCAGGATAAGTTACCAGAATCTGTAACACTAAAATAAAGCTTCATATTTATACAAAATCAAATACTCTATTTGAGGCACATTAACAGTTCCCATGTAGAACAGAGTTTACCAATGAGTTAACCAATGAGAAAAATTTACTCTTCCGGTATTTCTAAAAGACGTTTAAACAGACCATCAGGGAGATGCAGCAAAATGCAAATAAAGCAGTTTTCAGACAATTAAAACTCGAAATTTCAATGAATAAAAGTAGTTTCAGGAAAGGATATATTTTAAAAACATTAATGCAAAAAGCTATGTACCACAGGCATGACAATGCTTTCAGGGAGGCTGCAGGTTTTAATGGAAAATTATCCTAGAGAGAATTCAGTTCCTCAATAAATTGTAGAAACTCCTTAGAGCAAGCTCCACTATCTGCTGATCTTTCCTCACAGTCCATACTACAGTTCTGTTTTCACTTTATCCCTTTTTCATCACTCATTGTCATGAAAACACACATTTTTCCCATGGAAATTAGTGAGAAGAAAGAGAGGTAAGTACTATTGACTTCCTGATGGCAGATTGGGCCACCAGAACTCTTAGAGGAGAACAGAAGTGGAAAAGAAATTGAATTTCTTCTTCTAGGAAGACTACCAGGAGATATTCTAAAAGGAACACAGGATCAACAATGTTGGAGGAAGGAAAGCAGACCTGGAAAATGGCTGAGGGGGTACAAGGACAAAGGATGTAAGCTTCTGCCATATGTACAGCATATGGCTGAACAGTATACTCTAGTATGTCCTACAGAGCTGAAGGAAGCAAGAAGTTGCTTTCAAAGTGTTAAACAAAAGCCTGTAACAATCCGTGACAACTGTACTGAACTTACAATTGAATACTCCTTTTGAACTGCAGAATAATATATTTTGTTGATATTACACTGACATATAATTTATAGGCCAAATTATGTTGTTCAGCATTCAAGTATAATATTATAGTTCCATTTACACTGAACTACTTTTGCAAAGGAGTTATTCTTTTGGTATTGTTGTTATTTGTGTAATCAGAGCACTAAGAAATCCTAATCAAGGAGCAGAATTTAATTGTGTGTTACTGGAGCAGCACATTAGAGACTGTTCTTGTCCCCAGCAGTTTGGAAGCTACAAGTCAAAGAAGACAAAACACATGTCATTTGCTTATTTATATATTTCTGCACACAGAATACAAGAGACCAATGAAGACCATGGACTGACATGGTACACAGTTGCTTTGCCACATTTTTTGTCTAACCACTGTCAAGATTTTAGAACCTTGACAGCAAAATGGACTTAAAGAGGGATTTTAAACACACAGTTTTTGCAGTGCTTTGTGATGTGCTGTTTCAATAGAAGAATACTAATAAAATTAATGCAGAGATACTTGTTTTTAAGATTTAAATGAACGGACAGCAAAGATGATGCAGGAAAATGAAGAGCAAGAAGCTGGTAAAAAAAATTGCTTACACACAAAAAGGGTAAAGTAAAATATCTTCTGTAACTTTTGTTTACTATTCATGGTTGCAGAAGTAAATGATACGTAATCTGTCACATATATTGATGGACTAGGGCTAGAAAACAAACAGAAGACAGATGAGGTAAGTAAAACACTGTCATTTTTGCAAGTTTTCAAAGCAGCCATTGCCTTAATATTCATTAACTGTAGAGAATCTTTATTTTATCCCCGAAGCCCTAATTACTGTGAACCCACACTGTCATCTACATTTTTTTGCAAGACTGCATCCTCTCCCTTCTCAGAAAACTTAATTAAATCTTTAATAAGCCAGTATAAATGTAAAGGATGTGGAAAACAAAATATCACCTTATGCATATTTATTAAATTTCTGCAAACCCTAAAGCATTTCTTCCCAAATTAATGGTATGGAAAAAATTGATTTCAGTTTACCTACCAATTTCTTTTCTTGCAATAATTCCATCTGTTAGTTCTCAAGACAGGGACCTTGGTACTAAAGAGCTTATGAATATTGTCTCAAGAACTTGGTATCAACCCCACAGTTGATCACTTCCTTAGGTAATTGATTAAAATAATGCTGTTTTAAGCACTGCATGAAATTAAGCATGAAATCTACCCACCCTCGCAAGTGGACAGCCTTATTTTCATACTCTTGCTCAAACTGTAGCATATAATGCAGCTTAAGATCATTGAAAAAGTTACCAGTGGCATTCTAGTGGTGTTACCACCATATGAGTATGAACTCTGGTGTTGAAACTGGTGATAGTATAAGTGAAATTTCTAAAAATTCTTAATCCAATACGGTTACTTCAAGTAACTCATTAGACCTCTTTGAATGGAAGATCATAAGATAGATATGACAGACCACTGAACTGAATACTAATGGCTGCATGCATGCAAACAATCTTACTCTAAGAGCAAACATTACTTTCAAATAATATTAGGATATTTAAGTCATCCAGGAGGAGGGATGAGCAGAGGGGGCAAAACAATGTTCAAATGGTCCAAAGAATTGAAAAACTGCACTAGTTTTGCAGAAATTACACGAGCTCTAAAAAAAAAATGCAGCTTAATTCCAACTTTGAGGCTTGTGATGAAAACCCTATAAATTGATTGATTAGACAACTGCACACTGTTGATTTCCTCAGGTTGTGGAAAATTTAACAGCTATGAAAGCATGACTTGCAGTATTCATCTGATCTAACTTTGAGATCTACAAATGGCATTTATAATGTCAGCACCAAAATTCAGTGCTGAACACTCAGATAAAACATTTGGCTAATATTCAAAAAAACTGTATCCAACTACCTTTCAAATACCCAAAGCCCAATGATTAACAAGACAGTGTATTCTAGTCTATCACTCTGCAGTGCAGTCATGTTCTGTTCTTCAGCGGTGATATCAGAAACGGTTATCATTACCTATCGATGGTCTAGCCCATGCCAGTATGATAAGCATATGCAATAATGTCATCAGCTAATTACGTCTTCATTTGTTTGTTCAAAAATCACCCTCTGCTCAACAACTTAGAATTGGTGTTCATTTTCAAATGGCTGTCATTATTCCTTTATCCCCCCTCATCACAGTATTCCAGGACAGTCTTGTAGAAGTGACCTTCACACTTTGTTCCCAAGCACACAGAGCAATCAGGTGGGTGAGTACAACATAGAGAAACACTGCACCATTAGTTTTTAATCACAGGAAATAACCCATGTCATGCATAAACCTACTTGTCTCTCCTCAAATGACTGATGGAAGATGACCAATATATTAGACTCAAAAAAGACTTCCAGAATAATCTAATTCAAAACAGTCATGTGAAATGAGCATTTCTTACTAGTTACTTCAAGATCTAATGACTATTCACTACAACACCATATCAAGATGTAATGTAGTTTCAATTAAAAAGGTTTTAAAAATCATACATTCTTGATACTTACCGTTTTTATAATTTAAAATGTTGTAGAGGTCATCCCATTCAAGGTTCACCTCAAGTCACGGTTAAATTCAGGAGTTACCATGGGCTGCTGAGGGCATTGTCCAGCAGAGTTTTTAAAGTATACAAGGATGGAGATTCTGCAACTTCTATAGGCATCCTCTTCATTATTATTTTTCCCTTTAATTTCCAGTGAAAATTACCTTCTTCCTGCACATTCTGGCTCTGTCATTTCACTATGCAAACTACTAGATTATGAATAACACATCCATTCCTTGTGTTTCTTGGAAAAAACTTTAGAAAAAAATGAAGAGCTCTGATCTTTCACCAATTCAGAAACTGCATGATTTGCAGAGTGACAGTTATCCACAGAAGGGAAGAATCCCTGCTCAAAGCATGTACAATATAAACTTACACCATCTGAAAAACTGATTAAGTCTGATATGCCATATCAGCTATTTGTATGCACAGAAAGAACCAAACATGCCTTTATCATAACAGTAACATACAAGTCCAGCTCTGCAAATTTAAATCTCTTCTCAGTGAAATGGGTAATGTCCAATTCAAAGGCCAAATGATCACAGATTTACTCCCAGCTCAAAGTTACTTAATTACTCTCAGTCCCAGAAAGCTAAAACTGCATTCACAGTCTAAGAACATCATCAATAAAAGGTCCAGATATCAACCCAATTACCATTAAAGAAATCTGTGCTTCAGTAAGAGAATGGGCTCTTAAGCATCTGCAGTAGAGAGGCCAATATTTGGTAGAGTCTTAGTGCAGTACATAGAGGGAAAAGGAGAACATTAGTATTAACAATGCTGACCCACAGTGAAGAACATGTTTCCATACTACAGTGACTAAGATGTAAACAAAGCCCCTCAACAGAGATGGTAAAGTCATCACTGCAATCCAATTTGTGCATGGCAAAATATAAATCTGATTATATACTAAGTTTGAATATAACTGATTTGGCAGTTTCACATCATTCACTATTCATGGCTAAGAGAGAGAAAAAAAAATCTACTTCAGGCCAGAAGAGCTTCTTGTAAAAGAATAAACTAACTATGAAGCAAGGTAGCTGTAAAGTCTTTTGAACAGTAACTCTATTCAGTAAATTCAGAAATATGTCAAAGGGACAATACTACTCTAGATAGTAGGAGAGATTAAAAGTGCTCGCTTTCTTTGACAGCAAAATACTTGGCAAAGACAAAGATAAATAAAATGATAAGGCATGAGCCATAAGACTTGTCAATACTCTCCCTATGCAGTCATAACTACAGATGCAGATTCCTTAACAGCATCATTCAGTAAAGCACGGAAAGAGAGGTGCAAGACTTAGGATTGATGAACTAATCACAACTGAGCATTCCTCATGGAGAAATCCATTAGTGGAAAATGTTAGGCTCAAGAAAACCAGAGCTGAAAACAGCAGAAGTGTGGAAGATTACAGGTTGGTGAGGGGATAATGCTTCCCCTCTCTAGGTACGCGTTTGTAGCTGCTGTTACAAAAAAAAAAATACTGGATTAGATGAACTCAGCCTGAATGAGTTAAGCCATTCTTACCCACCTTATATTGAGATCCTAGATGATTTGATGTTATAAAATATTCAAGGCACAAAGTAGTTTCAAATCACTGCTCAGAAAGGAAATAAAAAATAAAATATGTCTTCTGATTATCACAATATGGCACGTGGTTTCCTGTTCTGGAAAGAGAGAGACTATCTGAACCATTTTCACACTACAGAACACAGCAACAGGACAAAAATCACTTCCATGAGGGCTCCTGTCAATAAATGGATAACAAGAGAGGCAATGATTAGAGCTTAATGAATGAGAATCATCCCTTTTATAGATTAGAGCAGAGAGTCATCATGATGAGATCAGAATCCATTACTAGCCTTGGTATTTCAGGGAATTGCAGTAAGGACTGAAGCAGGAAAAATAAAAGCATTTAAGAGATCATATTTGTTTGCTAGCATTTCACACCATGCCATCCCATTTTTCCTCTCCAAGTGTAGCAAAGTATGAAGAGTTTATAGAATTAATTCATGCAGCCTAGTTTGAATTTTCAGGGAAGAAAGGCGAACTTAAAACCTACAAGTCACGATGAAGACCTTCAAGCCAAAGGCAAGGAACATATTAAATCTCAAAGACAAAAGGAGGTCACAAAGAAACAGAATCGTGCTGAGAATCTGAGAACTACTACACTTTATGTCACAATTAGAAATTCAGGTCCAACAGAATAACAATCTGTGCTGAATATCTGTAAAACCGAATGTCCTTTACTATCTTATGGTTAGAAATAGTAATTGGGGTATTTGAAGGATTTATACTTGTTACTACTTTGCAGTGTTTGGAAACACAAGGAGAGCACATGATACTTAAGTATATGCTAACAATCAGAACAGTATCAGTAGGAATTTTCAGAGAAAACCCGAATCACATCAAATAGCAACTGAGTATTTCTTTCTGCAGTGTGACCTGCAAGATAACTTTCTAAAGTAATGATTTATCAACTTGGAAACAAATGATTGATTCAAGGGCAAGTTAAAAAAGTTAAAAGCCAAAAAATAAATAATAAAAAAGGAATTCTTAAATTTCTGTCTTTACTTGCAAGGGGTATAGACCTGGAAGGAAAGCTGATATGAGGCAAATAACTGAATTAAGAATGAATACAGCATTCGGTCAACTCAGCAATAGGGAGGAACTCAAATAGTGGCTGAAATTGGCTGATGGCATCTAGGAGGAAGAAGAAAATAATATGATCTAGTCTTTCTTGATTGCAGTCAACTGAGTCCATTTGGGTCCTGACAGGATATATTTGTATAAATACCACCACTAAATGTGCACATGGTTTCTGATTTTAGAAAGAATCATAAAAATCAGAAAGTAAGAAAAAAGATGAGTACCAAATAACGAAATCAAACCCTTGATTCCTTTACACATTTGTCTGCAGATACCATAATGATTACAGGTGTGCCTTCCTCTCCCACTCCAAACAAATCCAGTGGGTTTTACAGGGAAGAACAAAAGAAAAATTTCCAAACAATACAGATCTCTTCAGAGATATCAAAATTTTACTCAACCTACTTCTGCATTTCATTAATCTCTCTCCTTAGCTGAGAGCAAAACGTGACAATCTATCTTCGAACAACAGATATAAAACAGATTGTGGGAATACTTTTAAAATCCATCTGTACATACCAAGAAGAGTAGAATATCAAAAAGAAAGGAAAATTTTAAAATACCAAAATTCTTGAGAAGAATGTTGTAAACATTATAGAAGAGATGAAACTAAAGGCTATAAGGGCAAATATCTAGATAATCACGGAAGTGTGACACTAAGCAAGAAGTATGATGACAAAAAACATATGAAGGAAAACCATCATATGAAGGAAAAAGTATATCACTGGAAGTTACAACATGAACAAACAGACTGAAAGAAAAATAATGCAGTATTACACTGAAGGCAAGAGACATACAACCTAATACAGGAAGTGAATGTAGGCAGTCTGAAATTTGACTTTGAACAGACTAGAGAACATTTTTTGGCAGAAACACATGCATAACTTTCCCCAGGGCAGCCACAAATGTTCTAGGATGAAGTCTGCTCTCTCAGTTGAGCAGGCTTTAAGATTGCATCAATACATGTGAATATTCTATTTCTAGAGAAAACAGAAAAAGCTAAGATAATAACAAAAACTGAAAAAAATAGGAACTAAATTATAAGAATCAATCCACACACAAACAAAAAAAACCCTCCATCTGAGATATAGGAAAGAAATAAGGAGACTTTTAGGTTAAACAAAATATGAATGAAGTCACAGTAAGAAAAAAAGTAACTTTTCCTGTACCAACTTGAGTTTGCAGCTGGTGAATCTGTATTTTATAAAAACCCAGAGGGCTTGGAAAACAAGCTATACCTTGAAAAATGAAAGAAAAAAACAGGTGGAAAAGGCAGTGAAAAATTGTATTAGAAGATGACTAGAAATGTCAAAAATCTGCAGAATTCCTATCAGAGCAAGGATACAAGGTTATAAGAGACAGACGTACTATTATGCTTTTTCTTTATGAGCACTATGGCTAGAGTTGCATAAAATTAAAAAAATATGCACCCTTGCATCAACACTTTTTCAAGACCATATGATGGTCATTGTCAAAGTTTCAAAAGAAATCAGGAAAACTGGGGTTTTTGGACCATGTGCAATCATAAATATTTGATGAACTTCTAGTATACAATCAGTTTCTTCTGCTTTCAGAAAATATCATAACATAGAGAACTAAATTTCATAAATCCTTTAAAGTCTAAGAGTGCTTCTGCAGATTGACAAAACCTATCATGAGTACTTACAGCACTTTTCTTCCAAAATTAAATTTACTAAATTTGACATATCATTTGCTACTAAGAAAGGCACAGAACACATACCAAAGACCACTACTTCTTCCAAGAAGAATTAAAATGAATTTGTGTAGCCACATCTCAAAAACAACAAAAATAAAAAAAAAAAAAGAGGACAAAAAATAGAAAAAGCAACTTATACCCCTTTCTTTGCTATGAAATGGAAAAAGGCAAGAAAAAAGGGAAGTATGAAGTACCAACCTTTACAGTTTATAAAATGGACAAGCAGCAAAAAAGTTACACAGGAAACCAGTTACATATCTAACAATTTAATTCAAATACCTGAAGTCTGCAGATGACTTTAGCTTTAGGGGAAGTCTCAGCAATGTCTCTCTCTCAAGCTGAGAAGGTAAGACAGCAAATTTATTTTTTCTACAAGAATTTCAGAAAGTACAACCTTGTTTCATTGCTTCACGTGAAATTAGCCCACTTTGGTTTCAAGGTCAACTATTCCGAGATGAAGAAATTATTTGAAATTTTTTTTCCTCAAATATCAGTCAATCTGCCTCTCTAAAGAGACGTACAATATTAGGACATTAACAGTAATTATCAAAGACAATCAAAAATATCTACAGCACTTTACATAGTAAACAGTAGCAACATGATCCGGTCAATTTAGCGGACAACCTACTATCAGACCTGAAAGTGAAGGGTCCAAAGCAGAGCATAGAAATTAATAAAAATCCTACTTCATATTAAGGAAAACTCACATTTTCTCTTCTTGCCAGAAATGACAAACTGTATCACAGAAATGTTCATATGACACAACTATTTAATCACTAAAGTTTGGATGCAAGTTCAAACCATTGATTTTTCTGTCTTTCGTTACTGGATATGCAAAACCATCCTTTTCCTTCATTTTCTTATGATAAAACATTTTAGTAAAGAAATTTTACAAGCAATTTTAAAAATTTAGAAAAGTAGGCAGTAGAGAAAGTTTTGAAGGCATCACAATCAAGTGCAAGCTTCAGTTTTAAAAATTAGGTAATTTGTATATTACAGCCATTACACCTATTTTAATGTATGTTTCAGAGTACTATGTCTCCTAATACTTTCTCCAAACTTTTCATCACAACTCATGGTCATTCTGAGAGAAATTTTCATCTACTCTCATATTATTTCACTTTAATTTGATTACTAATGATTGTTCATAAATTCTTTGCCACCTCTGACATTCATTCTCCATAGTTTTATTTTATTGTGCCATCCATTCATTGGTCACTTTATTGTCAGAGTTTCCTAGCAAATTCTGTTTCTCAGGAGGCAATAACACACACACATAAACATGATAGAACCACTAAGTTTAGCATTCTCCCTCATGCCTAGTACCTCAGTATTTTCAAACAACAAAACCTTTTACCACTCTCACCCAGAACACGAGGTTCTGGCATACTTGCCATTTACCCATACATTAAGAAACGTAAGTGTCACAGTTTCCGGAGAAGGAGTTCCTTTAATAAGAATACGACCCTCCCAGTAAGTAATTCATTAGAAGAGAAAGGATATAGCATGGTGCTAAGTTAATGAATGGATTCTGTGGTTCAACAGGAGGTAGACAATCTCTAGTGACAGAAAAAAAGCACTTAATCCTTTTAATATAAAATAATTACTTTGCACTTGTAGATCTATTTCTGAGTAGTTTAAGGAAAAAACTATTCATAGATACCAGCACATAATTCTTATCGAAATTTTTAAAAAATGTGATTAATAATACTAAAGCAGAAGTTCATTGTGGAATATTAAATCATAACTGTATAAGCAGTCAGGAAGCTTTAATGCAAAACCTAATGGTTTAAATATGTTAAGAAACTGCTGTTTAAACACCGGTACTCAGTATTATTTTCTATGTTGAATATTAAAAATTCCAGTACCTTATAGTGAGTAACTCAATAACTCACATTGAGAAAACTGGAGGTGGAATTAATGTCTGCATTAGAAAAATAAAAATATGATGTGCTTACCAAAATTACACTTACTTCTCATAATAAAATTCCCATAATATCATGGAGTCTAAATTTTTACCTTCCGAAATTAGCTTTTAAAATCAACATGAAATCAAATTTCTAATTTTATGCATTTTTCAGTCTTAGAAAGAGTGACCATATTTTTCTAATGATGGACTAAAAGTGTCTCTCTAAGCCCATTTTGTACCACACTTTTTAAATTTTTTGTAGACTCAAGATTCAGTGTAAAGACTTGAGTAAAAATGTGTTTTCTCCAGAATATTTTTACTATCAGAACAGTTCATTAGATTCAGGAAAAGTTCCATTTTCACTTGGGAGAAGTACAGACATCAAATTACTATTGAAAACAAAGCTGCTGTATCAGCTAATGAACTCATAATTTTCTCCCTCACAGCCAAGCAAGCATGAGTTCTGCATGACAGCACATTGCATTCATTGCTCAAAAAAACTGATGTTGCTGTAACTGAACAGCTTCAGCTAGATTTTTGAATCACTTAAGACACGTGCCAATACACAAATACACTAACACAACCATAACTCTATCACTTTAATATGGTGGACAAAAAAAGAGAAAGATTAAAGTTCTATTTTCTATGATTCTACATGTCATCTGAATGTGCAATAAATACTTTAACTTACAACCTATCTAACATTACTCACTTGAGGCTCTTGTAAAATGAACACACCTAAAGTATCATCATATCTATCCTAACTTTATGAAGGGGCTAAGGAGGGGAATACTCAGTTCTTACACAGGTGGGACCATCTTCATCAATCCTGCTACTGATGGCCCTACAGGTGGCTAAAGCTCCAATATTAACACAACAGAATTCTAGAGTGGGGTGACCTTAGGCTTCATTGCTTCTTGGTGTAGCTCACTTGCTAATATGTTTTCTATAGTATAAATTATTTTGCACTAAAATTTATCAGCATTAGTGCCTCTCCTCTCATTTATCATTTCATTAAAATGAAGTCAAATAATGTGGTATTTGACCACCTATAGATTAAATCATTATAATCTTGTGCTACACTCTCTTTTGCTTGGTATCCATAGAAGTAATGAGGTACTTAGATATATCCACACAGAGCAGTTAACCAAGGAATTTGGATCTACAGGAAACAAAAACAGAAACCAGAGTGGGCAATTCTAAAGCCGAATAATCTTCTCCTGTCTACCACCAGGTACTTACAAAATGTACTTAGATTTTGTGTCATCTCCCCTTGCTTGGATATTACATTCTTGAAATATCCAAATGGCCTGGAATACTGAAAGAAAAATGCAGATTTGAGAACCTTTATGTTCCCATCAAGGCCTCTATTACTTTAAAATATTCCAGGGCTGGCTCTTCGAGCACTGGGCATAGTGCACTCTATACTTAGCTCCTTCAGCCACCTCCTCTGTCACAGAAAGTTACAACTGAGAAGGTGACAGCTGCTTAAACAGAGAAAGCAAGTGTACAGAGGTTATCCTGAGAAGCCCTCACTAATTTAAAGTAACCTTGATTTATTTCACTGCCCTCCCAACTGGTTTGGCAGGCAGTACTCATGTCCAGATGGTGGACAAGTAAACCTACTTGAACAGATTGTATTACAATGTTTTACACTGAACAGTTATTGGATTAAATGTATAAATAGCTGTGGGAACTCAGGACTTTCCTCTTTCAAATGATCATCATTCAGCTAGAAAATTATCTGCCCTCTTGTCATTCCTCTGCGGCCCAGTGAATTCTGCAACATTCTCCAAATCTCTGCATCAGTGTAAGGGGACAGTTCAGAGTGCAAACAACGCTCAAGAGGGAGAAAACAACTTATATACTTCAGAGCAGGAGCTTTTTGAATTAAAACAATAATGAAGATCATCTTAAGAGGATCCAAGCACCCAGAGGAGCAGACAGACAAGTGTTCAGGGTACTTTATGTGAAGCAGCATAAAATTTCCCAGAAATCAAATTAATATCAACTGCTCCCACTGTATCAGTTTCCCAGGCAAGCATTAACCACAATTCTACTGTAGAAAAGGCTGAGATGTCACATTTAATTGAAAATTTAACTCCTATTTTAAATGTTACAAGTTCATAGCACACAATGACTTAAGAAAGCTTAGTTTCTGTTCACAGAATGGGCTAAAATACAAGGTGTCAAATCAGATGAGGACTGCCCTTCTTTATGTCCTAAAGCAGAACTTCACGTAACTATTACTTTTAAAGAAATTGCATTATGTTAGCAGCCTCATGAACCAATACGCAGTTACATGAGGGCATTTTAGTTTAAAGTTTTACTCTGAAAGCTACATTCTCCATGAAGTCTGGTCAAGTGTCAACACCAAGACAAATGCTATTTCATCCAGACCAGGGCAAACCAATGTGTGCACATATATGTGTGTGCATACGCAGGCACACACACCCACATCTCCATTAGCTGATTTATTCAGCTTACAGGAAACAAAAAATTCCACAAAGCATTTGAAGTGGAAAATGATTAGCAATGCCCCTGACAGACTACAGGGAGAAGAGAAATTTTCAGATCCCTTGAAGTTGCAAAATAGAGCTTAAAGAGTAACTAGCAAATTAGATAAAAGAATGTAAAAGTAGACAGAGGACTGTAAATGCAGCTGGAATCAGTGGATAAGCAGATAATGAGGAACCTCAGTGGTTTTGTGGCAGTTATGTGACAAGGAAAAATAGCACATGCCCTAAGAGACGTTCAAGGCAAGGTCACTTACAATTTTGGGAGCTCTCAGTGAATACAATCACCTTTAGATGACCCTCCAAGACCATAAAAAGACTTACAGTAAGGGGCAGAGACATGTAAATTTGTTCCAGGAAAAGTGATGTTTATGTGTTAGCTTGGAAGTATGTTGCAATGACTATGTATAGTCATGATGGAATAAATACCCTAGTGTAAAATTTCATGATAAACATTCACTTAGAGAAAAATCCTCTGAACGTGTGCAGTGCTGTAGTAAAGAATGCCTGCTTCCTAATACTTCAAACTGTGCTAGAAAGGTTATTCTCCAGCCAATTTCGATATCACCCCAAACCAAAAAAAGCATAAAGGAAATAAAAAACTATTATTATATCTACAGTCTGTCCAGCAGATATTTTAACAGATATCCAACTTTACCTTTGCTTCTAAACAAACTGCCCACTAAAGAAGTTAGTGCACTGCTATTGCTAAACAGAGATTTGAAAAAACTTAGACAAGAACTTCCATCCATACCCAGGTTAGAAGAAAAAGTATCTCACAAGAGAAGGAAAATATTTACACAATAACTTCAGCATTAATGCATCATTCTCATCCTTTTCATAACAATTCCTGGCTCACCTACTCAATACGCTGTCACATTGTCACTAACTGAATCCACTAGCTTTGGGCAAGTAAGAGGCATAACAGTCCTACATCTTCAGTTTTGGACCGAACTTCCTAGGACTGACATTCTTCTTGAAATTCCTATGAAATTCCTGCCATTCACTTTCCATTTTGGTTAGAAGCTTTAGTAGAAATCAGGCATAGAACAGAAAAATGGAAAAAGTTTCCACTGAAATGTTTTAGAACTGAGCCAACAGCTATCAAGAGTACAAACTGTGACTAAAATATTTAGAAGCGTGATGCAAAAATAATATAGAATTCAGATAACTTCACACTACTAGTTTCTACCCTCTAACAGATTTCAGAAAGATTTCAGGACACTTACTTCTGAGTACATTTGAGCATTGAACTTGGCTTCATAGCTTTTATTTTCCCATACAAATTTTTTTCTATCCTCCAGCCCAATGATAAAAAAAATTCCTGTTTTATCAAAGAAGTTAACTTCAGCAAGTTACCTTTATTTTCCAAAACACAGAAAAACCAGAGAAACAATGTTTGAGAAACATGTGATGGGACTTCCATTTAAGTCACAAGAATGTGTAATGTTACACCAGACAGGAGGTTTGCAAGTGAGACTAACTTGTTTTTCACTGACTACATCTGAGGATAGAAGCTAACCAAGTTCATCAACCACAGGCATCTGCAACGCAGTAATTCTACTTCACATCCAACTTTTAAGTTACACAGACATAGCAGTAATGGAGGAGAAAGAATTCTCCATGATCTCTAGGCCTCCAAACATGCCCTACACTTAAACATGCCAGACTTGGCCGTGAGATCAACTTATAGCTACAGTTCAGAGTCAGATAAAGAAGGTGGCGAGTCCAATAGTTCCTCTAGGCATGATCTGAAAATACCTGATATCTGAAAACATCCTGGTAAGAGTCATCATAAAGGATTCACTTGAAAATGAAAACCACTTTTTGCTGTGTGAGTTTGTGCACTCTTCTAAATTTCAGTGTTTGACTCAAGTAAGGGGAAGTGTATTCAGTATCATCGCCCATGCGGAAGTATTCAGGTCCCACATCTCAGAAATCCCTGAAACCTATCCTGTAAACCATAATCAACAGGTGAGCTTGTACCACCTCATATGATCTGAACAGAAACCAGAGTATATACCAACTTAACCACATCACCTTAAGTACGTCACCATGTGATGAAAGAAAAAGAAAAAACTAATCAAGTTATTATATTCTTACTTTGCTTTTTTAATTGTTATTATTTTTAAGGAGCATGTACATAATCCTCATTGAAGAATCAGTATACAGTCATCACCACCACCTTCCTCCTGTAGGTGAAGTCTACACAATACCTTACCAGCGCATATTCTGAATGGCACAGCTTTCACAGTTTTGACTTTAGCATCTAAATTCTGGAGAATGATAAGATTTCAGAAACATCCTTTTGCATTTTTTAGTTGAAGATCACCAACTATGCAGAGTGCTGGTACTGTGACCCATGATGAGGTGCTGTACTCCGGTTAATTAAATTGCTCTACAATTCCCTCACCTAACTGTAGCTTGAATTCCTCTCTTTGGAAAGACACCTAAGCACATGTAGATACAGCTAATTTATTCCTTCACTGTATGTAGCCCTAGCCCTGCAACTCTGAGGGTATCTAGAAGAGCATTACCTGTGTCAGTCAGAACAGATTTCTACTCGTATTCAAATACCTTCTTTATCCTGCTAGATGACCTTGGGAAAACAAAGTAGAGAAAAGAACTGTATCTCAAAAAATACTGTCTGCTCAGCTTTCTCACCTCCTACATTAATCTCCCTTGCAGAAGCTGAATCTCTAGCTTCATCTTTTATGAAAAGACAAAGATTCATGCTAAAATACTCTAATAGGATTAAAAATAAAAATAATTTTAAGTTTCATATTTTAGTGTATCATTACCCCAGTGAATCTAGTAATTAGGGATTAATTGCAATTTATATTTCACTGCAGTTTACTACCAAAAATAGAAGAGGGTCATATGGACTTGATAAGTAAGAGAAGTATAAAGAACAAAATATTTTAAGTAATAATTTGAAGCACTGAAGCAAACAAAGACAAAGCAGCTAAAATCACCAAAGAAAGTTTAAGCAGTACGAAACAAAAATGCGTCTCCTACTTTATTATTAAAATAACTATATTCCTCAGCACAGTGAAGAAAAATCACTGCAATACAACAATTCATTTTTCTAAACAGATACTTGAAGGACAGTAGAGTTTTGAGTTAAAGCCCTAACTTTAGATTCAAATCCACCCCAGCCATTGTCAAGTTCTGAGAAACAAAATTTGTGAAAAAGCCTGAATGTGTATGTATGACCCAAAAACAGGAAAGTATAAAGGGAATTGGCTGATTAATTACCTGAACAACTGTCGATTATTTTTCATGAAAAACAGGCAAAGTATCAAAATACTTCATAAAACAATCAAGTTGACAAAAATGCTTAGTATAAATTATAAAAAACCCCCAGAAATTAACCTTAAACTATAAATGGGAATTTTACAGTATTACCTACACTTTTGCTTGCCAAGCTCAAAAATCTCCATTGAAGAGATATTTACATGGCTCAGACATGAACACATACATAGCAAAATCTCACAAAGCTGAACAGGAATGTCAATATCCAAGATTCAGTAGACTCTGTCATAATCGGCCTTTTTAAGGCAATTGGATAAGAAGAGCAGCTGAACATGTTAATTTTGCAATAGTAGAGAAGACAGCAAGAGTGATTCGAAACTATGAAAAAGCCTAAGTAAAAGCAGAGTAGAAACTGGTTTCTACCCTTCAAGTAGCAGATGCTATAGCCTATAACCTTGAGCAGCTCTGTGAGCTCAAAATGTCATTCCACAGAGGGACTGCATAACTGTAATTACCACTTATGTTATGAACTTGATATACAAAATGTTCTATGCAACACAGCCAAACTCTGCTAAGCTTAATGACCAGTTCATCTGAAATTCAAAAATTAGTTGGTTTAGATTCGGCAGCAAAGAATGAGAAAAATTAATGGAATGACATAATTAGGCTAAGGACTCCAACTGCTTAAGAAGAGATTATGAACTTGGGGTATTCCAGAATGGTATTATCAGATACAATCATCAGAAGAAAGTAAAATCCTAACAGTAAATCCTATTAGGTGGGAGAACAGTCTGTCCAGAGAAATGCTTCGAGTCCTGCCACTACTTTAGCATTCAGGAAGAAGAGTGCTTTCATGAAGAAGTCTGCAATGGCAAGGGTACAAATCTCTTCCATGTCATGGGACTATTTACTGTAACCAAATTATTGCCAGGCCTTTCTTTGAATTCTGTAAGAAGCAATCCACGCAATGCATGTATCAATTTATCTATCTTAGCATAGGAAGGACTAGTGATAGTCACACATAAAAATATGAGTTTCCCTGTCTGAAATGTAGCTTTCAAGTTCACCATAAAATATCTTTCAATTTGTTTAATGGCAATCCCTCATTATTGAAAGTTGTAACCACAAAAAAAAAAAAAAATAGCTATTCCATTTGATATACACAAATAATGAAGAAGATATTATTATATAAAACCTCATAGTATTAGATAAAAACAGTATTTTTTTTTAAATTTTAACTGCTTTCAGATTTATTAGAGCAAGAGAACAAGACCTAAATCTAATACCAGGTAAAGTTCCTTCTTTAGTTCTGACCACTGTCTTAGCCAACAAAATGTGGCCATAAAAACACTTTTAAAAATGAAGAGAACAAATCTGATGACCAATATCCAAAACTCCCAGTGCTTTCCCACTCTAATTTTACTGACTGATTTTTACAGAGCATGTAGAACTCAAGCAGATACAATCTGTATTTTCCATGTGGTTGCACAGGATGTGCTGTATAAACGGTTATAGAACAGAACAGAGGAAAAGATCAATTATGTCACTGATCTGTCTTATGACAGCAAGGATGCCAAACGGAGACATCTGGGACAGAAAAGTTTCAGCAATCCAATCACAAAATTCTATCAGGCCGCTATAAGCATTCTTTATTTCAATTATTCTATGCAGTCACCGAAGTTTTCTATAGAGTTTGGTTAAAATCAGAACTGCTAGTCAATTTTGCCAAGTTTCTGCAAAACTTCAGTTAATTAGAAATAAAAGAGAGAGGGATATAGATGTTTTATAGGGTTGTAAAAAACAGCAGAAAATAAAGAATTTCTGCAAACATTTCTTTTCCCATTCTTTTTACGATAGAGTAGAGAAAAAACACTTAGAATTGCATTTAATGTATTTTACGTTTTCACGCATGACAGCACTGTTATTTCACTTCAAACCAAGAACGCTTATTTTAAAGCTTTAAGCATTGTTTGAAAAAAACCTCTCTCTCTCTACTGAAACAATAGTTAAAATGTCCAATTTCACAAATGCGTATAAAATCTCCACTCAAAATACATCTTTAAAATGGCTTGAAGGCAAATCTACAGTCAGGCCAGAGCTTCCCTCCACAGGTACAACCTTTGCACACATCTCAATTTTTAGTAAAGTCTTTAAAGAGGAGTCTGTACTTGGTATAACTGCCCTATCTCAAAAGCAAAAACATGAAGTGTTCCACAGTCTGGAGACCTAAACCAGTATTTTCACAATTACGAGACCAAGAAGGCTTTACATTCAAGTTTAATGTTAAACAGAATTTCAGTAGACCAACAGAAGAAACTTAAGCTTTAATTATCACTGTGTTTTTTAAATAGCATCAGAGTTCTTGAGCAAGGAAGAATTTTTTTCTTAAACTATATGTGAAATTGAATATATGCTAAACACTCCCCATTCATCACACACCTTTTTTCCTTTCTTTTCTTCGCTCACTCTACCACGTTTCCTAATATTTCTTTCAATTAAATATGCATGCGAAACATTGATCAGAAGAAAAGAGTGTTAAGATCATTGAAAACAGCACCAAGAGAGAATAAGAAACGAAGTAGTACTCTCTCAATTCTGGAGCAAGACCAAGGACAGCAGGTTTTGCTGGCTCTAGCTCTGAATGGGTGAGAATTGCTACCTTTATGGTGAACCACTACCAGAAATTTGATAGGAAAGACATTTTAAAGTGAAATATGCCATTCTAGTTGCAACATGGTAATAATCAATAACTGTGAATAAACAAGATAGCCTTACTATGAGAACCTAAAGGAAAACAAAAACACGTGGTGCAGAAAAAAGGGGATAGTGTCAATGTATCCCAGTCGATTTCAAACAGAAAAGTATGTTCAAGACTGAAGATTCTCTCAGAAAAATTATTATATTTAATACCTTAATCCTTAAAAAATAGAGTTGTTTCTATTTATTAAAAAAAATAAACCCTAAACAAACAATAATCTTTTCTTTATGGTCATGATGACAACAAGAAATAATAGGCTCAAAAATGTAGGCCTTGATTTTAGGTTAGATGTTTGGGAAGAAAAAAAGTCAGAAGTTGTAGAGTCACCTCCACCAAAGACTTCTGTGGGCACATCAGATACATATTTGTCAGGAATAATAAAATTATGGCTGAATTTTGAGATAAACTATCAATTAGACTGTCCTTCCAACTCTACTGGCCACAATTTCTCACAACTGCCATAACTTCTACACTCAGCTGGGGAAATGAGACAGAGAGAAAAAGGTAAAGAGCTATTATAGATATATGAGCCTTGAAATCCTTTAAAAATAATCAGAGCAAACTAAGACATCACAGAACCCTGCATTACAGAAGAGTAAAATGACTACAATATTTTTATATGTCTTCAGCATCTTTTTTAGTAGACTCAAGCTCAACAAAATATTTCCACCTGAATAAAGCTTGTATGTTGATCTAAACAGATACCTTCTGTTTCAGATTTAGCAGTAATGACAGACCACCTACAGAAAAACACTTACTCCAATTGCGTATCAGCGGTTTAACTAAGCTTCTGAATCACCCACCTGAAAGATCAAAAATAAACATTATCCTCTATGAGAAACGCTTTTAGTATCGCAAACCCAACGTTCTCTTTCTATGTGTTTCAGTCACAAAAAAATGTATAATAGAAAGTCAAGCAGTATATTTCAAAGTGAATTACTCTGATTCATTTAATTTTTTTAATAGTTTAACCCACCTCAAATTTGTATAAGAGATATAAAAAGCAGTGAAAGGACTGGGAACAGAAAATGCATATATGTTAATACAAGTTTATTATCTCAAATGCTGTGGAAAGAGTCAATTATTATTTTCTCTTATTATGCATACAGTTTCCAAGAGAATAGTCCTTCTCCAGTGTCCTCTTGCTACTTCACAATCAGTAACTTTTTTTTACTTCACTTTAAATAAAGGTACTGTTTAGCACTAGATTTAAAATCATAAAAGCAGGCTTTTCAAATCTAGTTAGCTTTTAAGTGTGAGCTGTGGCTGAAAGTTGCGGTGCTGTTCTTCAACTCACTTTCAAATTAGACATTCCAATGTTTTCTATTTATCTCCTCAGTTGTGAAGACTGTCATGAATGTCCATAATATGGAAAAGGTACAGCAAGATTAAAGCAAAGCAATAGGAATGTTTGTGTGTCTGTAAGTTCATGAAGTCATTCTAAAAATAGCTTCGATGAAACCAGATGACTAATTATCTACTAAATTGTCGGGGGTTTGACACTGGCTAAATGCCAGTGCACCCACAAAAAATCATTCACTTATTCTCCTCTGGTGTAGCAGAGCAGAGCAGGGGGAAAGAACAATCGAAAAAGGCTTATGAGTTGAGATAAGGACTGAGAAGAAACACTTTAAGGGCAAAATGGGGTCAATACTTAAAAAGTATAAAGAAAAATTCATTAACAGAGTTTAAAGAGGATAATAAGAACTAAAATAAACCTTTAGAATGCCTTTCCCCACCCCCTAGCCCTTCTTTCCTTCCCATCGACAGCACAGGGAGACAAAACATGGGGTTTTTAATCAGTTTGTCACTTCTAGAAATCTTTCTTCAGTTTGCTTAGGGAGAAGCATCTCTTCTGCTATGCTGTGGAGTCCTTCTCACGTGAGACAGTTCTCTGTGAACTTTTCCAACATAGGTCTAATTTTCACGATTAGCAGTCCTGCCCAAACTGCTGCAAAGTGAGTCCCTTCCATGGGCAAAGTAGTTTTCCCACAACTGTTTTTGCATGGGCCATTTAGTTTATAGGCTGTAGTTTTTAAGGATGAGCTGTTCTAGTATAAAAGCAAGGGTCCTCTTCCTCTGTCTCTGGAAAAAAGAGTTCTCTTTCTCTCTGTTCAAGTTTCCCATTAGATTACAGCTTTTCAGCATCCACACACTCCAGCGCAAGTCCCTTTTTCTCATGGGCTGCAGGTGAAATCTGCATCCCCTCACGCACTTCATGAAGTACAGGGAAACAGTTTGTTGTATGATAGTCCTCACCATGGCTTGCAGGAGAATCTCAGCTCCAATGCTCGGAGCATCTCCTGCTCCTTCTCCCCATCCCTCCTTTGACTGACTTTGATGTCATCATGTTGTCCTCCTCACATGTCTCCACCTTTTCCTTTTCTCTGACTCGGGAGAGAATTAGTGTTTGTAGGTTTGTTTCTTCTCAAGTTCTATCAGTTGAAAAGTTTTTATACAGTTCTGCAGTGTTGAAAAGTTGATCTTGTCCGGGCTCCACATCAGGGAATTGTTCGCCATGCCTCTCGCTGCTGGCCATGTGATTCCCACCGGCACCACGTGTGCAGTGCTGGCTGCTGGCTCCACTCAGTGCCTCTCCTCATGTGGGGTGCCAAAAAGGAGAAAAGCCGCTGCCGCCACTTCTGCCCTTCTGTTCACTGCACGGCTGGCTAAAAGTGGCTAAGCAAATAAAGTTCATCGCGAGCCATGCCAAGATGGCAGCGGCCGCATGGCACCACCCCGGCCTCGGCCACACAGCCCCTCCTGGCCTCAGCCGCAGGGCTGCCCCCAGCCACAGGGGCACTCCTGGTGCTAGCCCAGCTGGGCCAGGAAGGGGCCTGGCAGCTGCGTGGTTTCGGCCGCACAGCCTGCCGGGATGGCCCCCGGAAGCATGGCCGAGCAGCCGTGCCAGGAAGGGGTCCGGCGGCCTGCTCCGCCACACTTGCAAGGAAAGGAAGAGCTTCCCGCGGTCTTTTTCTTTCTTAAATATGTTATCAGAGAGGTGTTACCAACTTCTCTAATTGGGCCAGCAGCATGCCTATTCTGAGCCAGCCAGTGACTGGTTTTGCCAGGCACGGAGGAAGCTTCTAGCAACCCCTCACAGAAAATCACTTCTGTGGCTGGCTTCTTCCCTCCTCACCAAAAATCAAGCCATGCAAAACCAACACATAATTCAAAACTATTATTCAAATAGATCTTTAAATTATTGCAGATTTAATCAAATTTAAAACCAACCTTGGCCGTTCTTAGTAATTTGCGAGAGAAGGCAGTTTCTTTAGTTATCATTAAGAATATTTGACTGTATAGGATAATGTATTTTAGCAATTTAAGAACTTGCATATTTTCTAAGTACAGCTTTAATGTAGTATTTCACAATCAACACAGAAATTTATAACAATGTTTTCCAGTTTCCCTGCTCATTTTCTCTGCTAGCATCAAGTCCTTCAGAAACATCTAATATCTTAACTCGGTCCTCTCCTTCCTGCTAAGTCATCTTCTCCTCTTCCAGGCTCATACAACTGATCCAGACATCTCCAATCATTCAGATGTTATGCATACTTTTCTGTGTAGTCAACACTCAAAAAGATAAATTAATAAAAAAATGAAATAATTTTCTTCACCAAGAATACTTTCCTTCCCTAAGATTTAACTCCAACATCTCAAGTTCTTCTCATTTTGAAGCACTTTTCAAGTAATCAAGTATTTTTCTAAAAACATGATTGGGAAAGCAGTTTCTTCTCTCTAGCCCTTTACCTCTCTTTCTGGACAGCCACATCAACAAAGACACACAAAGCACAGAGAAAAGAGGAAACTGAGATATGAGTTGATTTTATCTCATGAGATATACATTTCAACCCCACTACATTAGCTTTTATCTTGCAGTGTTCACTCTGAAACAATTCACTGTGTGTTCAACCATTTTTCCAACTTCCAAAAAAAAAGCTCTGTCAATCTTACCAGTCTTTATACAGAAAACCTTTGGTTCACTTTACACATTTAACTTCCATCACCTTTACCTGTTACCACTGTGCTTCTGGACAGTCACTGTGAACAGGAATGTCCCACAGCACTGAACAGGAATGTCCCACAGCACAAGATCCTGCACTCTTTCAATTCACATAATTTTCCTCAGAACAGTTTTAAAATGTTATTTCCAAACTACTTACCGTAAGTATAAGTTTCATTTTTCACATACATATACTGGATAAACTACTACGGTTTCCAACATGAAGATTATAGGGCAAGAAGAAGAGCCAGACTTTAGCTCTAACATATACAACACAGCCATATACAATGTATAAAATCCCTCAAAAAAACCAAGTTACACTTTATTTTAACAAGCATTTAAAGTGAAGCAAGCACGTACAATATTGCAATAGTTTCTGTAAAGATGCAGTCGTAGATACACTATGTCTACATAAAGCCAAGGGTTTGTCTGCACGAGCAACCCATTGTGTTAAAATAAAAATATTAAAGAGCAATGAAAAATGGCAGCAAAAAGATCCAGAAAACTGGAATGTGTTAGTTTAAATCAGTTAAAAAGGAAAACACTGAATAACAAGCTTTACAGAAGAGAAATACCTTCTTGAACTGTAATACCAAATAGGTGGACAAACAAGCAAGCATATCCACCCTTTTATGTACCACTTCCACAGTAGGACTGGGAAGCTTTCTAAAAAGTAGCTGTAAATGTCCATTTTAATTTGCCATTATTTACTTGTTAGGAAAGGATTTCACTTAAAAGAAAGATTATTTCAGCTATCTTGGTAGCACAGCTGGCACTCCACATGAAAGCGTCAACAGAAGTTGCAGTGCCAGCAATTCACAGCAAGAGAGAATCAAAGGTGTCAAACATTAAACACATTTTATTAAGAAAACCTAGTAAGTTAAAGTTTTGAAAATAAGTTAATTATAGCAGTAGAAGGGCAACACATTTACTGCTTACTCATTGCAGAAAGAGTGGAAAAGACAATGCCTAGAATAAAGGTGTTCATTTATCACAATGACATTCAACGGATTTATTTCAATGATCAGATTACTTAGCTTGGTAAGATCAGAGTCAGACCATTATTTAGATACTTCAATAAGAATTTTACATACTAGCTTTGGCCTTGTAAAATCACAGAATATTGTGAGTTGGAAGGAACATCATGATTTGGAAGGGGCATTGAGCCCGGGACATTGAGCGCAACTCCACATAGGATAACCTAAAAGTTAAACCATATGCACAAAAACGTTGTCCATATGTCTCCCGAACACCTACGGGCTTGGGGCAATGACCACTTCCCTGGGTACGTTGTTGTGTGCCCAACCACTCTCTCAGTTAAAAACTCTTTTCTAATATCACATCTGAACTTCCTCTGAAGTAGATTTAAGCCATTCCTTCCACTCTTGGAACTGGACACCAGTGGAAAGACATCCCTGTCATTTTACATCTTTGGCCTATAAGCCTTAGTAACCTACATAGTTCTTTAAAGAAAAACAAAACAACCAAAACCTAAAAACTTTGACCATCCTTCTCTTTGTCTGAGCTGCTAGTTCAAAGTAACGAGCAGCTATAAAAATCGTTCTTTCCTTCTCCTCCACCACCACAAAACACAAGTCCTCCTCACAACACTAACAGATGTTTAAAAAAAAAAAAAAAACAAAAATAACAAAACTCTACAGTTTGGTTAAAAGCTAACTCCTCCCATAAACGAAGTTACAGTGGAACCATAAACAGACTCTACTGGGTGGCCTAGAACTCGGTATGCAAAATCCTGGCCTGAAACCTAGGGCAACCTAGGAAGAGAAGCGTAGCCAGCTCTAGTAGCATAGAAATCTGGACAAGACAAGTATGTACACTATGCATTTTTGCACGTTTCCCTATTTAAATACAGAAGTTGGTGAAGATAAGCTGTTGATATGAATCTGAATTAAAACTGCTTCTTCCTCCACGTCTCTCTTACCCAGAGGACACCTCGAAGCGAGTACCATCACCTACACCTGCACTTACACAGACACCTGCTGCCATCGCTTTGATGCTAGTTATTAACTCTGGGCATTTCGTTTAGTTGGCACCACAAACAGGGGGTTTAACTTCGATCTCCCGCGGGCTCCTCGC
The DNA here is from genome assembly GCA_013398955.1 of Callaeas wilsoni. Classification (NCBI taxonomy): domain Eukaryota; kingdom Metazoa; phylum Chordata; class Aves; order Passeriformes; family Callaeidae; genus Callaeas; species Callaeas wilsoni. Next base: position 4,984 of record VWPU01013247.1, on the reverse strand, counting down.
CCCGGCTGTCTGCCAGGCCCCCTTGGCCCACCGCAGACAGCAGCCCAGCCCTGACCGGCGCAGGACGGCGGCCCTCGCCCCTCTTTGCTCAGAACCTATGATTTCAAGGCCCACGACACCGCAGGGACAGGGACAGGGCAGGGAGAGCACGCTGGGGACCGCGATCCCGGCACTGCGCTCCTGCGCTCCCGCTGCCCTGGAGACGCCACCGTCGCCGGCCATCATCTCCCGAGCAGGGCAGGGGCAGCGGCTGCTCGGCGCCTCCTGCCCCGCCCGCGCCCCGCTCGGGGCTGGGGAGGGAGAGGGGCCGGCGGAGCGGGGGGGGGAGGCCGGGCGGGGGGCGCCGGGCGGACGGGGACACGGGGACTCCGGAGAGGGAAGCAGCGCGACAGGGCACCCCCGGCCGGGCGCGATGGCGAAAGAAGCGAACGTCTCTACCTCCTTCTTTTTCTGTCCTCCCCCGAGCTGTCCGCAGAGGAGGAGCAGCAGCAGCAGCAGCAGCAGCAGGGGGAGACAGCCCCCGGCCGGCAGGTGCGGCAGCCGCCGCGCTGCCCCGGCACCCATAGCCATGTTCCACCCCCGCCAGCGGCACCTGCCGCACCGCCACGCTGAGCCGGCCCGCGCCCGGCCAATCGCAGCGCCCCGCGGCGCGGCGCCGCATGGGAAATGTAGTTCTGTGGAGGCTGCGAGGGAGGGTCGCGCTCTGCGGTGCGCGGGTGGCGCTGGCGCCCAGCCCGGCCTTGAGGGGGTTCTGCCCGGCCTTGAGGGGGTTCTGCCCAGCCTTGAGGGGGTTCTGCCCGGCCTGGGGGGGTTCTTCCCGGCCGGGGGGGTTCTGCCCGGCTGGGGGGTTCTGCCCGACCTTGAGGGGGTTCTGCTCGGCCGGGGGCTTCTGCCCGGCCGAGCCGACAGCTTCAGTGTTACTCCAGGCTCCCGCTGCCTGGAGAACAGAGTGCGATCCTGAATCAAGGCTGTGAAACAAAACGAGGCACGACAAAACACCAAAAATCCCACCAAAAACCAACCCAAACTATAAAGACTTCTTTCTTACGCGTTCATGCGCCTACACTTTCCAGATTTCATTATGCACACATAAAGCCGTCTCTGTAGAAAATAATGCAATATGCTGATACAATTAATTCGAATTTAATTCCCAGAGCATTAACTGTGCAGCTCTCAATTGATATTCTGGTTCACGATATGGTCCTCAAATCAGTGATTGTGTATTTCTTGAAAGTGCACACTGCAGTGCACAGGATAGGTAATGTTAAATTAATGAGCACATACTTCTCTTTTTTTTCCCTAGAATTCCAAGTACACTCTTTATGCAACATTAGTTGCTTACACACATCTGTTCTGAAGACTCAGAGGGCAGAACTCTTCATTTCTTTGGAGATCTTGCTATATGACTAGAAAGTTTTATGCATTTTGTAATAAAACACCGCAATGAAATAGAAAGCTGGGGCACCAAAACATGTTTAAAAGTATCTCCTTTTTTTTGGGCAGAGAGTCTTTAGGTGGTATTATGACAATATCAGATGTTGCTCTGATGACACAGCTGATATCTCAGCACCGAGCAGTTAAAACATTAAACAGGCCATTTTGTTCTCTTCAGTTATGTTTGCAACATGTCTTTCAGCAGTTACATGTATCCCTAGGAACAGTAGAACGTATTCAAATAATCTACCAAACACTTAATAAGTTCAAGAGAGCTCAGACCATTTGTTGTCCACATCCATCAGATTCTGACTATTGTTGGACAATAATAACAACCATAAAATAAATGGTATGTAACCATGACATTGGATTATAGAGGTGTCTTAGACCTCTGCTCTAAAGAGACAGCATATATGTATTGATCAGAACTGTGTGTTTTAAAAAAGACTTTTTTTTCATTTATTTAGGTAGGAGAGAAAAATTCAATGGAAACTTTGCACTGGAACAAGAGAGACATATGTTCATTAGTGTGCTAAAAAATAGCATTTCATGAGGAAATCTCAGGCCACTCTTGCTAAATCCAGAGGGTGATTTCACTGGAACCTTGTTTGAAAAACTCCTGGTATCCTCCTGAGCCTAATAAATCGTGGACCTTTCACATCGTCACTTTATGAAAAGGACATTAAAACTACTGAGAACATGAAAACCCCTCGGAGCTCTTCATTCCTTGAAAAGACTACAAAATCCATTTGACACAACTCAGCTCTAACTGTCAAATTTCTTACTTTTTTTTTTTAATCAATAATCTCAGTTTTCAATCACCTGAAGTCCAGCAAACAGCAGCATGGACAGTTTTGTTTTATTTCTTTTCTGTTCAGTTTCATATAGACCAGAACATTCATAGCCTGGCTGTTTTCACCTAGCTCACTGGTTAGAGAAGACTTCACACAACTGATGCAGTAACCAGGATGTACTTGTATACAGAAAGTGACCCAGGGAACCTGTAACTGCAGAGTGTTTTCCCACATATACAATGCTCCGAGGCTATCCGGAATCTGTGCCGGTAGAACGAACCTCGCGGATTCCACGTGCAGCCATAGCTGCTGTGCCATGGTGGGTATGAACGTGAACCTGGTAAGGGAGGCCTAAACTGAAAGGAAGACATCTCTTTATTCTTTCCTCAAGGAATGACAGAGGAAGGAATATAAGCCTGGAAAGAAGTGCAGTGCTAGAGAAGGTGAGATTAATGTGAAGGATTACATGAAATCTGATGGTTTTACGTTTGCTGTGTTATTGTTCTTGAGAGTTAGCTCTTTTAACAGAGTAATGAGCGGAATGGGCATCCTTACCTCAGAAAATAGAACTTTTTGGGTGCTGAAATGCAAATGCAATGCGAATGACCTTGGGACAGCAAGGTAAGTACATTTTGGGTAAAAGTTTTTTAAAGGCTTAATATAGAAAAAATGTGACCTATCCGTATCTCGTGAACTTCAGTTTTCCAGTGAGATGTGTTAAATAAAAGTGTTTAAAAGCCTCCTGTGAGGTGGAAGACTGCATTTCTTAGTATCACACAAGCTCTCCTAAGACGTGACAGAATAACCAGAGAAAAGTTGTGGGAATTGCCTAGAGGGGTTATCAGAGAAAAAAAAAAGAAAAGCAGGGTGAGCCTGGATGAGTGCAGGAGCAGGCAATGGAGTGAGGGTACCTAAAACAATAGCAAATGAAAAGGATGCAGTAGTAAGCAGGTGCCCGATATGTGGCTCTGGAGACATGGAATGTAGTGAAGCTTGTCTAGGGAGAGGGAAATGAGAAGCAACTAGCAGGAACATGACAAGTCAACAGATCACTAACTCAGATCAGACCTTGCAATCGAGAAACATTTAAAATTTTTTTAAGAGTAAAGAGAGTTGCGTGAAGGGGAAACAGTAGCCTAACACTTCCCTAGGAGAAAATAAAAGCCATGAACTCTTTTAAAGCATTTTGGTAATGCTTTGAAAATTAGTTATTCCTATCTTACATGCATACTTTTTTATCTCTTTTTTTTTAAGAAGTATATTTAGTTATTGATTCATGAGTGAAGATAATCAGCTCTCCCAGAACTGGAAAGTTCAATATAAACACACATAAGGTTTATAGGCAGAACTCAAGCCAGCATCTTTTTCTTTTAAAGTAGTCTCCTTAAATTTAAATCTGAGCTTTGTTACAGCCAATCAAGTCCTGATAGAAGACTTGAAGGAATTAGGGTTAGCCCAAGACACATATCCAGACATATAAAAAAAAAGGTACTGCTCTGATTGTCAGGTATCATCATTTTTCAAATTTCATTGGAAAAAGTTTTCACAACTCTACAAATATTTTCTGCAACAGTACAGCATTACAAGCTCCAAAACTACAAACTTATTCAGCGGTAGTGTTTTGATTTTTATGAAGCCCATCTGTGGAATATTTACTTAGAGTCGCAGCCTGTCCCAATGAGAGAAATGTCACATGAAGCTTATATGCTGCAGCTTTATGGAAAGAGGAATTGCGTTTGTTAAGTACAAGTAAACATTTAACTGACATGAAATGATACAGTTGGGTCATTTTACTAAGCTATGATGAACTGTCTTAGTTCTGGGAATGCTTATGTGTTTCCTTAAAACTAACAATGCTAAAATATTTTTATGCTTTTCATTGAAACTCCAAGGTTATGAAAAAGATTAATTTCATCGTGATCTGGGATCAAAATAAATAATGTGTCAGAAGTTCTGCAAGAAATTCAGACTTCTGTTCTAATTCCTGTATCTGAAATTTGTAGAGATAATAGGCTTGCAAAGTGATTCAAGTTAGTATAATCCTGCTCTTTAGGAGATGGATGTGGTGTGTAGGTGATGATACAGATGAAGTGTCAAAGGTGGTAGCAAGGGCTTCTTCAAGAGAATATATTACAAACTTCGGGACAAATACAGTTTCTTAAGGAAAATCTTTTACTACTTTTATATGGTCATTTAACAGTCACAAGTCAGAAGTTGCAAACTTTAATGTTGAAAAATGGATTTACTCTTACAATAAAATTTAAAGATACCCTCTTTTGGCTTTCAGCTGTCAACCTTCAGAGAGCTCTTTTTCATTCAAGCCCCATTGATCTCTCCCTACCCAATGAGCCACATCACATCCAAGTCAGGTCTGAAGCATGGTGTACTGAGTTATATATTCTCTTTCTGCTGTTGAAGATGAAGTGTGCAAAACAAAACTTAAGAGTTGCTGAGAGAAGCTGCCTCCCCAAGAGGCAAGTTGCCATTAATCAATTGCTGTCGTTAATACGACTATTTCTTCTTACAGATGTGCTTTTCAAGATACTGAGGCTCTAGGGTTTTGGCATTGCACAGATCTTGATGCATGCTGTTGTAAAAAAACCTGCTCATGTGTATGGTTGGCAGTAGTATAGCAATTGCTGATTTCTGTTCTGAACTTTGTTTAGTCTCAGTGAAGAAGACAAAACTGCCTAGCTACCAGTCGGCCATCCAAGCTTATCAGTTTATGGAGTGACTTATTTCACCCCTCCTTTTTT
>VWPU01013246.1:66091-89321 GCA_013398955.1 Callaeas wilsoni | reverse complement strand
TTCCTTTCCTTTCCTTTCCATCAGAATATGCTGCAATACTCTTGATTCCTCCTAGGTATACAAATTCGGGAAACTAACTGCAATCCAGCAAGAAACTTTTAAGCCAGATTTTCAGACCAGGTGAAATAGAGAAGCTGCCCTTGCATTATTAAAGCACTACCCCAGAAATAACTTCAAGCTTAATTGTGCAAAGATTTACTGCGTATTCAGGAAGAACCATTTTCCTTATTGTCCTACTTTGCCATAGATAAATAAAGATGTCCTGGTTTTTCCTAACCTGTGATTTCAAACCACTGACATCTAAAAATGCAACCCACCTGGAGTTATTTAACTGCCTAAAAAACTCCTATGTCTGGACTGCCTAGGACAGCGTTCTACCTTTATTTAAATAAATAGATAACTCTGGTAAGGACAGCTGGAGGCCGACTGGCTGCAAACAGCTATATACTTAACTGTCTCTGCAAGACAGTTACTTTTTTCTTTCCATTTACTAAATATCTACAAGATGATCCTGAAGCTTAGTGGATCCCATTTGATTAATGAGGAATAATGATAAACCTATTAGGAATAAGAATTATTTTCCTTTAAGCTCATACACATAGTGGCCTGACGAAGCTAGGCTGATTTTCTGTTGCTGAGAGAAGGAAGAGGAAGGAATTACCTCACATCATAGCTAACAATCACAAGCTTTTTGTTGCATTAAGTCAAATGAAATCTTCGGTCTTGTTCTCACTGTTAGTCCTTCTCCCGTTTCCTGAACCAAAGCCTTTTCTGCCTTCCCTAGAGCTGCCCTGTATCTCTTCTCTTTGCTCTTTAACATGAAAATTCTCAGCTAGAATCAACAGCAGATGTGAAGAATTAAGCACAGTGCAAGGAACAGGAACAGCATTTGAACTATTGCTGATGCTTTATTCTTGCCTTTCTTGTATAAATGTTTTTGGCTCAGACAAAAAAAAAAAGGTTTTTCTGGATTACCAGCTAGTTGGCTGTAGAGCTACAGTGAAAAAATCACACAGTCTTTTTCCAATCAATTGAAATAGCTTTGACGAATTCCACGAGAAAATGTGTATTATGCCTGTTCAATGCAGGCACGTGCTTATTGCATAATTTAACATGAACATTCATTGCATTTTAAAGAACAGGAAATGGTGAGAAAAAACTTAGTGTCAAAAAAAGTTTTAATGGTAAAGTCGTTGAAGCTATGTCAGCTGTCAGTAGACAGAAGAGGCAGGACACTCACAGGACACCTTGATTTGAGAGAACTGACAGGAAGAGGCATGGTGAGATGAGTAGTTTTGTACTTGAGTTTTCTAATCCCTGAACTCTCTGTGTGTCTTACTCCATCCTCCTTCTCCATAGAGTTTGAACCATACTGATTGATTCCTCTCTTATATGTATTGGATCTAATTCAAAACTGAAAGAACTCTAAGGAAGTGCTATCTGATCCTATGGAATAAAGTATATTCTGATACAGAATACATATAAACAACAGAACTGCTGTAGCTTCCACATAACTGTCTGACAAAATAAGTTCTAAGGATAGACTAAGCCTGGACAGGGTCTGTGCAATCTCCAGTACCATTTTGGAACCTCTGTAACAATTGTAACAGAGAGCTATTTCCTCTTTTTACTGCTTTACATACTTTATACTCCATCTTTAGCTCTGCTTTTCCCCTACTTCTTCTAAATCATTTCCCTTATTAAAAATTTGAAAGCAGTGTTCATAAATACGTCTATCATTTTAAATAAAAAACTTAATGGTAATTGCGAGCTGTTGGACAGATTAGTTTTCACTCATGCAGTTGACTTTCTGACTTTTTCTACAGGGAAATATAAGACAGCTGAAGCCTTTAATGTTTTTTATTTTCGTTTAATACTTGTTATGATGTTTTATAGCTATCTTAAAAGCCAGTAAATTGCTCTTACAACAAAAATATATAACAAAAGAGTTATATGACAAAGAAGAGGATATATTTATGCACAGAAAAATAAGTAATGTGTCATCAATGTTTTATGAATAGCTTGCAGTATATTTAGACGATATATTTAGAGAACTGATGTGCAACAAATTCTTCGCACATAATCTCCTTATACTTTCTTACTTACAGTTTCTAAAAAATACTTTCTTACTTCTTGGGCTGAAATGAGACTGAAAATAAGAGTAAAGAAAAAAATTCAATCTTCACTAGAAGGATAAAAATGTCATCATGATGTAGTAGTCAAATGTATGTTTTCATGTGTTCAGTTTAGTCAGACAGTATATAATGACTGGTATTGCTACCAAAAAAATAATCAGGGTTTCTGGAATAATTGTGTATAGTCTTCTACAAGACATTTGCATTAGTTCTACTAAGAATTTATACTAAAATACCCACACATTGTACATATAAAATCAACAAATATTGTTTGAGGACTGCAAAATGGTCTACTCTGGTATACTTAAAGAGTTCCACTCCTTTAGCTCAGAAAAAACCAAAGTTAAAAAGTAATAAGGGGATAATTTGATCACAGTGAATCAGTAGCTGAATGGCAAGAAAAGACTAGATATCAAAAGTTCTGGAGATCAAATCTTCATACTGTAACGGAAAAACATCTTTATACAAGTTCACTAGGGAACATCAGATAGCTAGAGGAAATTTTGTGTGTAGAGTCATACAATAGGTGAATGCTAAGTAACCAAACATGCCACAAAATTCTAACTCTATAGGTTTGTTTCCATAATGTGTAAAGTATATTAATAGGCCTTCTTTATCAGAAGATTTAAGAATTCTTGGAATCCCAGGAGAGTTTGAGTTGGAAGGGACCTTAAAGATCACCGAGTTCCAACTCCCCCTGTAGGGAGACCTTCCACTAGACCAGGCTGCTCAAAAGCCCCATCCAATCTGGCCTTGAACACTCACAGGGATGGGGCTTCCAAAACATCTCTAGGCGACCTGTTCCAATCTCTTACCCCTTTCAGTGAAGAATCTCTTCCTAACACCAAATAAAATATTGTCTCAGTTTAAAGCCACTCCTCCTCATTCTATCACTACATGCTGTTTTACACAGTCCATCTCCATCTTTCTTGTACCTTTAGGTACCTGCTCTAAGGTCTCCCCAGAGCCTTTTCTTCCTGAACATGATGCCTTAGGATTTTATCTTTTATATTTTCATATATTTGTAATCCTGCAATTCTTTACTGTGTAACTCTGAGCTCCATAAAGAGTGTTAGCAACTGCTTTTCCCATTTTTGTCAGACACCACGATTCCTCTCTAGGCCTGAGAATCAAGGACACCTCACTGTCCCAGGCCCTGAGAAATGTAAACGAAAGTGAGCAGGGGGGGAGCAAGCTAAGAGAATGGGACTGCACTGCCTGAAGCTGTAATTGGACAATTAACCTCTGATATGCAAATGGACAACACTTATATCTGTCCGAAAAACGTGTGACTGTCGTCCATCTTGGGTGTAGTGTCTGTGAGACTCTTGCACTGCTCAAGGTGTACCCTATAAAGGCCTTTTAATAAATCCCTACCCTTTATCCTTTCACTCTGTCTAGCCTCTGTTCCAGGTCAGCCTCTACAAGGCATCAAACAAACCCAACTCCCTCACACTGTCTTCATAAGAGAGGTGCTCAACTTTTAGAAGACAATTCTGAACACATTAATGTGTGCTTGCATTGTGATAAATTGTGATAAATTTGCTTGATGACTGTGGTGCATTGCCTTTCAGAGAGAAATACTCTTAGGCTCACCAACCATGGTCCTGTGTAGCAATGGAAATGAAATATTGCCATCATTGAGGGTGCAAATGACAAGGAAAAATACACTGTACACCACTTCAAACATATATCCATAACCAGTAGGCAACCTCTTTTTCACAACATTTCTAAAGCTACATGATTACTTCTCTCCTAGGCTTTGCTTTAATACCTAAGTGGATGTCAAAATGTTCCTTAGGAGTTTGAACAATGTAGACAAACTAACAACTTTAATAGAATGTGAATTAAATGAGGACAGTTATAGCACCATCAAAAACTTGCCTGTTAGGAGCTTTTTACCTTAAAACATTTCTTTGCTCCTGTACTGGCTATGATCACACTTCACTGGAAACATGGGGCAGGGAGAGAGGGAAGAAAGAGATGCTATTTCCGAAAAGAAAGAGTAAGCTAGGAAAGACACATACAAAACTGGAAAACCGAGAAGAGATAGTCAGAAAATTTAGAGTTTCAATTGGAAAAGCAAATTAGGTGAAGAGAATGTTTCCCCACTCTGTCTCAAATCTGTTCCTGAGAATGAGTCATGAAAGATCACCAAAATATGATGTCCTTGGTACAAAGGACATAATTCTCTGCCCAGTGTTTCGTCAGCCTGCAACAGCAACAGAGCTGCAGATCGGACAGACTGGTTTATGCTTATTGTTTCTTGCACTAGAAAAAATATTTTATTGCTTCCATAAATATTTAAAATTCTGCATATTTTTTATAATAAAGAAGGAAAAAATTAGAAAGTCTTCTTATAAAAGACAAAGTGACAAAAAGTAATAGAAGTCCAGGGAAAGTTTTTAACTCCCATCACTTTTAATGTCAGGTCAAGATTGAAAGTAATACCTAAGACTGGAATATAACAGGCCCTTACAAGGTTGTTTGGCAGAGACAATAAGAGCAGTCCCACTCACCTCTTCTTGCCTAGCTGTTTTCCTGTAGCAGCACCTCCCTGAGTGGAGCAGGGCAGGTAGCAGCTGCCACAGTGCTTCCCTGCACATGCTCACCATGACTTCCCCACAGAGCAGTGCTGATTCCCTAATGCACAGTGTGGCCTTTGAACAGACAAAACTGAAAAATTCTGTATCTAGACTTCAAATCAGGCATAGATATTAAAATCTGTCTATAGTCCTGTAATATCCAAGTTTTCTGCATCTGCATTTCTGAGAAGAAACTACCCTGGGAACAAACTATCCACTTATTTCTGGTATTTTGATGAGGTTTTTCTCACATGTATTGATGATGGATGGTCTAGTCCCTGCATCTAGTATCAGAAGAAAAATAGCATTTCTTCTACAAGTACAAAAGCCAATATAGCAGTCATTCTGCCCAAGTCCTAAAGAAAAGGTAGGTATATTCCCTCAATTAACAGGAAATTGCCTTTTTCCACTGTCCTAAAGGCTACAGCTGACTGTCATGCGTGCTACTCTCTTTGTGCTTTAGCCCTGGAAGACTCAGCCTCAGTGACTGCCAAGGTAGCATCTGTACCACTCGAGGGTAATAGGAATGCTGCCCCACTTGAGAAGCAGCACTGGATCCCAATCTCTTCCAGCCTCTCAGGTGCAGAATGAAAGCAAGCCTTGTTCTGCAGGGTCCTTCCAAACCAGGACACTGTGAGCTGACTCCCACCCCGATGCTTTGTTTTGCCAAATGTGAACAGTCTCTGAGCAACCTCTCTCCCCTTCCTTCTTCTCCCTGGCTTTGGAAAACTGTTTGGTATATACTGCTGGGAAGCTTGAGCCAGGCCTTGCTTTATACCACGTGCAACCCAAGGACATTTTTCCATGGAAATCCTAAATTTATATGGGTGTTTTTTTCAGCCCATATATTTTAGATTCTGGAAATAGTTGTCCATGGTACAGCTTTTCAAAATGTTTTCTCAGTTAATCTGAGCAGCTTCCATCTGAAAGAAGTGCTACACAATGTAGCTTCAAAACTGAGCCACACTTTTCAGCTAATAATACATAGAAAACCCCAAACCAACCATAAGAAGGGAAACAGGTAAGCAGTCCATATTGTACTTACACCGGCTTTAACTGCAACTCTGGACAAGGTACTGTTATTGCTAACTGCTCCGTTTTATGTTGCTTTTATGTTTAAGTCCTGACCTTGACATCAAACATAGGGTTTTTTTGGGGTCTTGAGGAATTTTTTTCTATTAATTCAGTCACATTGAAACTGTCAATTTATAACTTTTACTACTAGCTTTTTAGTCTTGACAAAGGTTATTTTTATTGTTGGTTCTATATAGAAAGTGCTATTATTTCATATGATTAGTATTAGGATTTTAAAATGTCTTAAATTGCAGTTTTCTGGAACCATAACCACTGATGGAAAATCAGTATAAAATGTCAGAGTCTTTAACAATGCTCTCCTTTACAAGTCTCCATCTCTCGACATTAAAATATGTAGCAGATTCTGAATACGTCCTGCAGCTTGGAGAAAATTCAGCTTTTTGAACATGGAAATTAAAAATTTGGCGAGAGGAGAGAGACAGCAACTCAGCAAAATGTACCACAAATTATTTTAAGTAACAGGAACAAATGACATGCAACATTAGAAATTAGAACAATTTCATAACATCTCTGGATGTTTTATGCGTAAATTGGCCCTCTGTGGATTTGTTTACTGACCAGGAAAGAGAAATAACAAAAATGATCTTTTCATGTCCTTTTAAAATGACAAAAATAAGATAATCTCCAGGTGGTCTTTTTTTCATAAATCACTTTTAAGCTTAGTGGCTACCCTGTGTTGTGTTCTGACACCTTGACAATAAAAAAAGTGCTTGTAATGCTCCTACAGGGTTCATTCTAAAGCCTTTGCCTACTGTTAAGCAGTAAATCAGTGACTGACAGGATTCCTAACCCACCACCTCCTGCCAGGGTGACATTAAATTTGCACCATATACTGTAATCTCCTTCCAGCTACCTAATGAGGACAAGAGAAAAGTTGCTTCTAGTAACCCAGTTCCAAATCCTTGGGCAATTTCCTCACCAAACTGTACTAGTCGAACGTTAGAAGGCATCTCACCTCAAAGTGTTGTGACAGTCTGTTAAAATTACTCTGCCTTATTCAAAGATGGAAAAGAGCTTAAAATTCTTGACATATAATTTACTGTACAACATATAATTCACTTTTGTATATCTGTAAAGGAATACATCTATACCTTTATACCACGGTGTCTATGCATCTATCTCCCTAGCAGTATAGGAAATTGTGAGGATTGCACTGTTTTGGGACTGATGTGTCTTCCTGCATTGTGGGAGGGTTACTCCTAACTTTGTGGGAGTATTTTAATTCTGATCATGGTTTATCCCTCCAGCCAGCTGGCCTCTGACTCTTCTGAAGCATAAATAAGAGGCTGTGACCATCTTGCTGTGATGATAAGCTTTTCATTAGCATCTGGAAACCACTGGTAGACACACTGCTCCCTGGAGTGTCCACAGCTGGGAGGGAAAGAGAAACAAGGGAAGGATAATCCTGAGAAAAGTACAGCTGGTGGGAGCACAGTGCTAATAGTGCCAAGATTGTGGGTTCAATCCCCGTACTGTCCATTTCCTTGAGAAGTGGAATCAGTGGTCCTTGTGGGTCCCTTCCAAATCAGAATATTCTGTAATATTTTCTACATTGTCAGCATGCCACAGTCATACCACAAAAGGGATGCAAGGAAGGCTTCCATAAGGACTTCCTGGACAGATGATCATCTACTTCATAGTATCACAGGATCACAGAACAGTTCTTACATGAAAGGACCTTCGGAGACTGCCTAGTCCAAACCTCCCTCTCAAAGCAAAATGAGCCAGATCAGGTTACCCAAGACTGTGTACATCTCTCTGCAAGGATATTTATAAGCATTGCTAAAATCACCCTGAGTCTCCTTGCCTACAGGTTAACCAATCCTACATCTCTTAGTCTTTCCTTGTATATCTCCTAATAACCATAACTGGACTTGCTCCAATATGCCTGTGTCTCTTGTGCTGTGGAACCCAACAACAGACTCAGCACTCCAACTGTGCCTCACCAGCAACAATTTAGGGGGAAAGGATCCCATCCCTTAATCTGCTCCTTCTCTGCATCCTGGGATGCTACTAGGCTGCTCAGCTGCAATGACATTTTTACAGCTCACATTGATACCTTAGGATTTTAGCTTTTATATTTTCATATATTTGTAATCCTGCAATTCTTTACTGTATGACTCTGAACTCCATATAGAATGTTAGCAACTGCTTTTCCCATTTTTCCTCTCTAGCCCTGAGAATCAAGGACAGCTCACTGTTTCAGGCCCTGAGAAATGTAAACAAAAGTGAGTTGCGGGGAGGAGACCTGGGAGAATGGGACCCACTGCCTGAAGTTGTAATTGGGCAATTAACCTCTGATATGCAAATGGACAAAACTTATATCTGCCCAAAAAACGTGTGACTGTTGTCCATCTTGGGTGTAGTCTCCACGAGACTCCTGCACTGCCCAAGGTGTACCCTGGGAAGGCCTTTCAATAAATCCCTACCCTTTATCCTTTCACTCTGTCTAGCCTCTGTTCCAGGTCAGCCTCTACAAGGCATCAGTTGAGCTTTCTGGCCACAAGAAGCCAGGTTCCAGTCTGCAAAGTTGTTTTGCAGCCAGTCAACACCCAGCATACAGTTGCTGCATGGGGTTGGTCCTCCCCAGTGGCAGAACTTTACACTTCCCCTTGTTAAACTTCATGAGGTTCTTGTCAGCAGTCTTGTCATAAAGAAGAACTTAGTTTATGGGTCTGCAGAAATTTATGGGTCTGGGCTAAGTACCCGTCACAGGTTTTGCGGGAAAAAATGAAAGAATATTATTAAGAGTCAAGCAGTCTCTCCTCTGCCTCCTTCTGTGTTACATTTCAGAACCTTCTTTGAACTAGACAGGAGCAGTGGTATCAGCTCTGCCAGTGACTGGGTTTTGTCAGGCCAGCACAGACAACTTTTTAACATATTTTTAAGAACAAAGGCACAAACAACAGTACTTTTTATTGCTTTCATTTAATGACACAGAATATAGATTTTTACACCTCAACAGACTCCAATTGGCTCTATCATAGCTCTGCTTTGATAAATTTGTCCTCAGCCAAGTATCAAAGGTCAAAAGTCTAGATCCTCATTAATAACTCATAAAATTTTTGTGGCATCATAAAACAGAAGAGAAGAAGAATGAGGTGAATGTCTACTGTTTAGCAGCTGTACAAATCCAAAAGCTAAGTTAAGAAAATTCATCGTTTTAATTGCACAACTAAACACTATAAGAAAGAATTTCCTATATGAGCTGCATCCAGTTTAGAATCAGATTTTCTTAGTGTGTCAGTCAGGGCAGGCATAAAACCTTGGCCTTAAATCTAGTGATCTTAATTTGTTCCAAGAGAATCCAACAATGATAATGTTAAAGTGAGTACTGGGCTTTGATTCCTGTTTTTTCATGTCATGCCTAACGAATTAATATACAACGATTATTTTCCTTATAATTCTCAGTTGTGTCTAGGCTACAGATTTTCTGAGACAAAGATGGAAGAACAAACCTCATATATGTTGTGTTTTCTAGCAATTTTGTCCAAAGCCTGTCTAATCCTTCTGTTTCCCACTAGAAAGCAAAAAGAGCAGAAAACTGATTTCACATCCAAGCCCATTTAAAAAATGCTGTTCAATAGCTGTTCCAGTTAATTACACTGGTTATGGATCCAACTGGAATTCCAAACATTTCAGGGTTACTTGATTTTTTTTTTTTTACCTGGAAATACTCTGATCGACATCGTCAATAATTATAACATTGACCTATACTTTGCATTCGAACATTAAAACTGTGAATGTACAATGTGTTTATGTTTGCACACGTGCATGAAGTTATTGTATGCAATGTCACTTTGGAATTCAGCCAGCTCTTAAATAAGATTTATCTTGACTTCATTCAGGCTTAAAAAGAATTTTGCATAAACATTTTATACATAAATATAATAGATAAATATGTGTGTAAATACAAACACACACACACACACCCTTAAACCTACCTATTCATATGCTATGTGTTATTTGTATATATATTATTTATAATTTTGTATATATTCGATATTTATAGATATAAAGACAGAGAGAGAAGAAAAGAGAGAGGCAGAGAGCTGAGTGAGAGAATGGAGAGAACCCTTCACAGGTCCCAAGTTTCCCAACCTTCTAAGCCTTTACAGGGTAACTTTGGTTTAGATGAGCAATATGTTGAACTATTTATTTTCCCACCAGGACAACAGCAGGCCTTTGATGGATGTCTAAATCCTACTCTTCAGCAGCAGCAGCAGCATCTGTGACACAAGATCTCTAGAGAAAGTGACTTTTGGAACTCACTCATACTTCTGTCCCTCTGTTCTTGCAATCTGATACTATATTGCATTTTATCTTCAGCTGCAGCTCCCTCATGATTTTTTTCCATTTTTTCCTTCATCTTCCAGCTTTCTGTCTTCCTTTGTCCTTCTGCAGTATCCTTTCCGCCATAAATGTACAAAACACCTTTTTTTTTGTTGTTCTTTTTTTTCCACTTGGTTCTGTACTCAAGAGCTTCAAAGGGAACTAAGCACAGCTATCAATTATGCTCATTTCCCCATCTGAAAACAGAGGGCAGAGAAAACATGAGTGAAGGTCTCCCTCGAGACAGAACTATGCACCTGGATTATGAGACTAATGAGAATATATGAATGTAGCAAAGCATAACAAGTCATATCATTGAGTGAAAAGCAGGGGTTCACGAGTTTAGAAAGTAGAGAATAGCATAATCTCACAAGTATTTCAGGTGATTGGTTTTTATTTTTTTCATCCTGCTAAGATTTTTTTTCTATAAACATGTAATCATATCAAAGCAAGATAAAATGTTTCCTGATCTTTTTTTGCCTTTTAAACTAAATAGTTTCCAACTTTGAAGGTTTGAGGTTTTTGGGGTTTATTTATTTTCTGCAAGAACTATATCTCAGGGGGTCATAACCTTGAATATCTATATTAATTTTCTTTTTCTTATGGAATTCATACTTCCACAGCCCTGATAGTAATTTAACATATTTTTATGTAGTTCTAGTGGGGCTTTTTCTCTAGAGTTCAAATCTTAGCCAACAGCTTGCTGTGATCCTAATGAAAATCTGTATCTGTCACTCTGCAAAAATTACCTAAAATGGTACTTCAAAAACTAATACTTCAGCTTGCAGAAAATATGCAAATAGAGATCCTAAATGTAATATGCCATAATTTTAATGAAATCAGCTGCTCAGCACTTACATTTATGGAAATAAATACATATTAAAAATGTGCACTGGCTCGCTAGGCTAATTTGTGATGTTCTTTCTGCTGCACTCAGTCACTGAAAATTCATGTCTCAACTCTATGAGGTGGATCTGAACTTAATGAAATAAAGTGACAGTTTTTTGCATTCTAGGTTGTACAAACTTGATGGTAAAGTTTATTTCTGTGTATGTCCGGAGATTATAGAAATAAATTGAAAAAGCAAATACTAGGTTAAGATAATTGTCCTCCTGACCATTGATTATATAAGTAACAACACTATATACATTTCTTTTTGTTCATTGGTATCTATCAGACATGAGCTTATATATAATGCAGATTAAAGAAAAATAATCCTTAAGAATATTAATTGCATTAAAAATATAAACAAAAGTATGTCTTCCTTAGTTAACTTGAAATTACACAATACCATTAATCTGATTTTTTCTAAAAATTCAGCTTTAACTTTTAATTAACTCAATGCAGAACCTATGTAAATATGCAGCAAATACAAATTAATACCGCTATCAAGCTTTAAAAAATTAAAACCTATATAAACAAAGCAAATACATGAAAGTCAAAGTACACAAACTGGGAACATTAGAGATGACTGGAAAAAATTTATTGGGGTGAATTTTCTTGCATCTTTGTGACCTACAATATAACACATAATCCAGTTCTGTCACTGCAAAGTTATCTGGTAGGAATGCTCCTGAATTACTGTAAATAGCTTGCCATTCCCAATAGGAACAGGTGCAAAATTCAGTTTAAAATGCAGGCTTGTCCTTCTTATCCTACAAGAATTGAGTATCATATATGGCTATACTTACTGAACAAGAATAGTCTTTTCTTCCTCTGAAGCATCATAAAAATTATATCTGTAGTGAATTTTCAAAGTAACAAAGAAAGGGTACATTCTGTTCGTTTGAGACTTAAAGATAATTTAAATACCAAATGTTTTGTTACAAAAATATCTCATATTGTTCTTCTTATTATTATTTCTTTAATTTCTTTTTAGCATTTAGAATATTTATTGATAGTCTGGCATGTCTTTATGCTAAGTACTGTGTAAATACTAGTCGTAAACAGCCCTTGCTTAAAAATATTATTTTCATGACAGTGAGACTAAGGAGAAAAAGAAACAGAACTGTGATTGAACATCCAGATCAGGGGCTTCAGTGATTCAGAAGCCAAGCACTTGACAAGCTTCTTGTAAGTGTCACAGCAAAGGAGATACTTGGTGGGATTTTGTAAAAATCAAATTTCTACAGCATGGCAGATGTATATGGGAATATTTCCTTAAATATGCAGGACAACCTGGGAGGAACTATGCATATGTTTGTTCCAAAATGTCTTTGAGTAAACAATATGAAGTTACAGTAGTGGCCGTATGTGGCTGTCAGTCTGAACAGTAAACGAGAGATGAAAAACAGTGAGAAAGATAAGTAGCATAAACTTGATTTCAGATGAAAGGAGTAGTTATTGAATGGATGAATAATTATGAATGATATAGTCAAAGTAACAGCCTGAGGAAATTAACCTGGAACGCTATTTTAATATGGACTCTAAGTGGGGATAGTTTGCCTTTGGTAGGATCTAAAGGGAAGAAATTACAAAGCTGAAGAGAGAAAGGAAAAAGGAGACAAGATGGATTTCAGCTAATTTTAGACTTCTGCAGCATGAATATTTACATAGGAGCTAGTCCTCCAAGATACAGGGACTTTTGGGGAAAAAATGTAAAAAAAAATTGATTGGATGTCTATTTTAGCAAAATTTCCACTCTATAACAGCTATTTTTCTACACTGTATAAGGAGAAATCCAAAGAAGAGCACAGATGCAGATGTCTCTACTGCATATAGGTAATTGGAATCAGTCAAATAGCATCCCAAAGTATTACATTACAGGTAGTAGAGATTGATGGAAAAGCTGTGTACTAAAGGTAGTGTACAAAAGGAAGACACACTATTTTAATATAACCTATATCTGGGGACCTAGAGAGGATATCTGAGTCAGGTATGTTGAACGACACACACAGACACTTCCTCTGGTATAGAAATTAAGAAAGGAAGAACAAAAGCACTTTCAATTTTCCTTAAAAGATTTGTTTAGATGAGTTGAGCTAGATGAGGTGACTAGATAATCACCAGGTAATACTGGAAAAACACATCAGAATTTTGCCTTAGACAGAAAGAAATTGCTCTGCTGTGAAGTGGCAGATTGGTGAATTCTGGTTGAATTAGTATGGATAAGATGAACCACGTTTGGGTGACGAAGAAGAAAGGACCACTGGCTGATACATGAAACACAAACAGAGGGGAGAACAAGGCATGAAGAGGCATTCTCTACAGGACATGGCAACTGAGGCTTAGAAGAGGACAGAGTCACAACAGGAAAAGAGGACACTGTTTTAAGAAAGCAGGCATAGCAATGTTGAAGATGGATGGCTGTTGGTGGCAGTCAGAGCAGGGAATGAGATTGGTTCTGGTACTTGCCATTGGAAATGAAAAAAGTAATAGGGCTTTTATACACTGCAGCTCACAGCAGCCACACATGAACAGGTTTTTGACTGAAATGAGAATTAAATTAGCTTTGCACTAAAAAAACCCTCAAAGGAAATGGGTAAGAAGACTGGTGCAAATGCCAGTGTATGTTTGAACTCTTTTTTTTTTCTCTTTACAAGAATGGAAAAGTATAGAACTTGTTTGCAATGTGAGACAAGAAGCAGAGGTCAAAATGCTCAAAAGTGTCACAATGTGAGGTAAGGAGATGGTACGAGACTCTTTAGGCCACTTTGTGAAGGAGAGGAGAACAGAAGCTTCCTCATCCTCAAAGTTGGAGGAACATCAGAGAGTGAAAAGAAAAAAAAAGTGAACAGACTCACACTTTATCTCCTTTCTCTCAATAGAAATTGGCAAGGTCCTCTGAGGAGAGAAAAATAGGGGCAGAAGGAGGTTGTGACGAATGAGTTGAAGAAAATAGAAGCTGTGATTTTAGATATGGAAATCAATTAATTTGGAGAAGCTGATTTATTTTAGAAAGAAAATGTTAGTACTGACTAAAGAATGTAACAAATGTGTAAGGAAGCAAGCCTCCACCAAGAATTTCCTCCAGCAATTTTCATTCCATCAGTGGAGAAACTAGATTCTGATGGTTTTGCTGGGCAAATAGTTCCATAAGTGTTTGGGCAGGATGACGGGCCATCCAAAATTTGTAGTCCATCTGACTGCATGCTCTTCACAAATAAATACACCAAAGCCATCTAATGGTCTGTGAATGTAAAAAGGATAGTTGTATGATTCTGGGGTTTTTTAAATTTATTTGTTGGATTTTTTAAAAAATCTTCAGTTATATTAGAAGTCAGTTGGTCTTTTTTCATGCAGAATTTTCTCTATTTCTTAGATTTTTAAAGACTTTTTCTTCTCACTTTACACGCTAAACCTCCCTAAGCTGAGCATAGGCATCTTCTCCAGAAAGGAATCACCTCCCTCCCTGCTGGATCCAGTTTGACTTCATTCAGAGTGTAATAACCAGAGTGCCATTGTTTAAACCCAGATATCAACTGCTTAGTTGCACTTCACTCACTTCCACCCCATCCTCCCCTCCCTGTTGGGATGGGGAAGAGGATCAGAAGAGCAAAACTGAGAAAACTCATGGGTTAAGATAAAGACAGTTTAACAGGTAAAGCGAAAGCTGCATGTACAAGCAGAGCAGAACAAGGAACTCATTCACCACTTCCCACGGGTGAATGGGAAGACAGGTGTTCAGCTATTACCGGGAAAACAGAGCTCCATCATGTCTAATGGTTACTTGAGAAGACAAATGCTATCACTCTTAGTGTCCCCCTACTTCTTCCTCTTCAACACCCTTATTTGCTGAGCATGATGTAATATGGTACGGAATATCTTTTTGGCCAGTGCAGGTCAGCTGTCCTGGCCGTGCTCCCTCCCAGCTTCTTGCACACCTTTTTGTTAGCAGAGCATGGGAAACTGAAAAGTCCTTGACTTAGGGTAAGTACTACTGAGCAACAACAAAAACGTCAATGTGTTATCAATATTATTATCATACTAAATCCCAAACCAGAGCACTGAAGCAGCTACTCAGAAAAAATTAACTCTGTGTGAGGCAAAACCAGCACACAGGGTGAGGAAAACAGCAGACTTTTTTTGCATAGTCACAAGCTTTTAACAAAACCCAATATGCTACAGAGATTCTGTGAGCAAACAAATCAGTTATGCCATGAATTACATTGAAGAGTGGGAAAGAAAGGCAAAGACGTGGTACAGATGGAAGTGACACATGGAACAACTTTGCTGAGGCCAGAGAGCCTGGGAGGAGAAGAATTCATCAAGCCCCACAACAAACAAACAAGAAGACATCAGTCATCAACTGAAAGTCACTAAAGAGTCCAGCTACAGAGCACTGCAACAGATCCTGGCAGCGAAGCCAGATGATGGTCATACAAGAGGGCATCAGAAACACAAGAATAACAGATGTCCCAAAGCTGATGTCTTTTTTTGCATATGAAGTGAGAAATTTAACTTGCAAGCACAGTAGATATCAGAGGAAATATCACCTCATCAGATATCATTAACAAGAAATCTGAACTGTTGTTATTAATGGGAGTGAAGGGAACAGCATTAGGAAGTACTCATAAAGGAAGCAGTTTCACAGGGTCCACTGTAAACATAAGTAATAAAAAGCCAAACAAATGTAAAGGAGAAGAAAAATAACAAAGTGAGAAGATAGAGGGGTTGAAAACATCAGTTTGGGGTCTCCCAGACCACATATTGGGGGGCTGCCAAGCAGAGACTGCTAAAATGTTCACACATCATCTCTAAGGGTGGACTGAGGGACCATGAGATGGCTGCTCACAGTTTGGACGGGTGCACTGGTCACTGGATAGAAAACTGTCACGATGGCTGAGTCTGGAACGTGATGGTTTATGGAGTTACATCCAGTTGGTGGCCAGTCACAGGAGAGGTTCCTCTGGACTCAGTAGCAGTGTCAGTCCTGTTTAATACCTTTATTGATGGTCTGGACCAGGTGATTGATTGAGTGTACCCTCAGTCAGTTTGCAGATGACACCTATCTAGGCAGGAGTGTTGATCTACTGGAGGGTAGGAAAGCTCTACAAAGGGATCTGGACTGGCTGGATCAATGGGTTAAAGCCAGTTGTATGATGTTCAGCGAGGTGAAGGACTGGATTCTGCACTTGGTTCGCAACAACCCCATGTGGTGATACAGGCTGGGGGAAGAGTGTCTGTAAAGCTGCTTGGCGGAAAAAGATCTGGGGTGTTGGTCAACAGCCATCTGGACATGACCCAACAGTGTGCCCAGATGGCCAAGAAGCACCCCGGTTTGTATCACAAATAATTTGATCAGCAGGACCAGGGAAGTGATTGTCCCTCTGTACTTGACACTGGTGATGGTACGCCTAAACTCCTGTGTTCAGTTCTGGGTCCCTCACTGCAGGACAGACACTGAGGTACTGGCCTATGTCCAGAGAAGGGTAGCAAAGCTGGTGAGGGATTTGGAACACAAGTCATACAAGGAGCAGCTGAAGGAGATGGGTTTGTTTAGCTTGGAGAAAAGGACCCTCAGGGGAGACCTTATCACTCTCTACAATCACCTGAGAAGGTGTTGTAGCCAGTGGAAGGTTAGTCTCTTCTCCCAAGTATCAAGTGACATGATGAGAGGAAATGGCCTCAAATTGCACCAGGGGAGACTTAGATTAGATATTAAGAAAATATTCTCCACTGAAAGGGTTGTCAAGCATTGCAATAGACTGCCCAGTGAAGTGGTGGAATCTCCATCCCTGAAATTATTTAAAAGGCATGTGGTTGTGGTCCTTGTAATACAGTTAGTGATGAACATGGTGGTCCTGGGTTAATGGCTGGACTCAATCTTAGAGGTCTTTTCCAACCTTAATGTTTTTATGATTCTGTAGTTCTATGACTCATTATTCTGGTGAGGAGACAGATCAGGACCAACTGAACAGAAGCCTACGGTAGCTTGAAAGTCAGTTTTTAAGATGGCCAAGCCAATGTCTTTGTGGTAGTGGCAGAAGAAAAAACAAGGGCATTAATTGTGGCTAAGGACATTCCCACTAGAGAGGAGGAAGACTTCTCCAGAAAGGTTGTTCATCACTGTCATGTTACCTAGCAAGGCTTAAGGGACAATCTTCTGTCCTTGGATTTTTTCCAAGGACTTAACCAAACCAACCCAAATATATAAAAAATAACCAAAACACAGGACCCAGTGAGGGTACAGTCCCACCTAAAGTAGAAACTCTGGGCTTGACAACCTCCAGAGACTCCTTCCAGCCAAGACTTCTATGAAATAATATTTCCTCAAATGGAAGAAATTAAGTCCCCTATACTTTAGTCTGCTGAGATGGATGGCAGATGCATCCTCAGGACTCTCTGAGAGCTAACTGTAGAAAATGATTGGTGACAAAGGCTGCACTCTGTCTTAACATTGTACCAGAAATGACAAAAGAAGGCGAAGGGAGGTGTAAAATGGGTCATACAGCGATGTAAGGGATAGAGGTGGTGGAATGTGAGGAAAGTGTGGGATGCATGGAGAGCTGTGATAGATGTCCCCGGGTATGGTTGCAGAAGGGAGGGAACTATCCAATCGATTTCATGTCTTAGCCCTTTGGTTCTTAAAACTGGCAATTGTTGCTTCTTTCTTTCCAAAATGAAGTATAGGATCTGTCTTTTTCCTTTATGTTTGTGCAGCTCAAACTGCATGGGGAATTTGATCTTCTATTTCCTCACTGGAACTTCTTGACGTAAACAATAACCATAATTTAGCATAATGATCACAGCCAGTAATTTCTAAATAATTAATATCACTTTGTTTCTTACTTTTTAATATTAAAGTGCAGATAGTACATAATGTTCTTCTTTCTCCAAGGAAGAAACTCCTCGATGGGGAAATAGACAACAATATGAGATTTCATTCCATTTTCTCACAGAGGATGAAAGGATGAAAAAAAGAAACCATACTGAGCATATAACTACTGCACAGTGAAAAATAATGTATTTATTCTTACAAAGGTAGAATTTTTAGAGGACTAGTTTTTTGCCACATGCTTGGTACAAGGGGATACAAATAAAATGAAGTTTTTATCACTACTAATTTGGGGAAAGGCCACAGAATCAACTCAGGCATGGGCAAACAACTCAAAGGTGAGACAGATTGCTGTGTTTATGATTTCAGCTTCTCTGGGAGCAGAATGCACTGCCACACAGAATCAGATTCTAAGTTTCTATTTTGCACCTATCCCACCACATGCTGATTCTGCAAAACCTCACTCACAAACGTTTGTTCTGAATTTATAGGAAACTTTTTAAGATCAGTGGAACTGTTTGAGTTACAATAATTTATATGAATAGGTGTTTACAGGATCAATTCCAAATCACAAGAGGCAGCATCCCAAAACAGCCTCCACCTTTTCTACAAAATAAGAAAAGATTCAGGTTAGATTTAGATGTTAGAACCAATAGGACTGTATCTACACTAGCAAACTAAACAGAGCCTAGGGCTTTCTTTGACACTGAAGCCAACTGGCACATCCTTACTATTAAGCTCTCTTGCCATCAAAAACAAGATAACAACATTCAAACTGCCTGTTGGGAATGATTCCCACTCTGCGCTAATTTCCAATGCATGCCTGAGAATTATTTTCAAGCACACTAGTTGGAAGAGAGTGATATTGTGCCAGAGACTGTAGTATCATTTTAAGAATATGAATGATCATTTTTGCAGTGTCTGTGTTTCTGCTCTGACATGAATCTACCAGCATAAATAAAAGGCTCACAGGCATTTAATAACTGGGCAAAAGCGGATTTGAGTTATCTATCTTCAATCTTATCTCACAAATGTTCTCCTGTTCCCCCCATTCCCTTCTTCCCAAACATCCCTGTAACTGTTAGCATCTAAAGTTGCCATATGTTCATGTTTGACATTTAAGTTGTTAAATCTCTGGAATTCCACACCGTATGCATATAAAATACAGTCCATCTCTCCTGCCTTCATCCACTGGAAACCAGAAATTAGAGATTTCTTTATGAAAGCCATCTGCATGGATATTAGCAAGATAGACGTTTTTAAAAATCTACATTTTTCTAATAGATCACCAAAGGATGTAGTTGTGTTACAACCCTTTTGTCTTTAAGTGTTTGGGAAGTGAACTGGATTCAGTTCTTACTTCAGATGGAGGGAATTCAAATCTACTGCATCCACCTTCCAGAAGATTTCCCTAGGTGATGAGACACAGTATTCTGGAAGATAAAGACACTTTCTATGTTTCCCATTGAATTTGTGCTACTTTGCAGCAAGAAATGCAAGATTTAATAGACTGGAGTCATGCCACAAGAGAAAACCCACAGGTTAATTAGGACTGGAAGTGCTGAGATCTCTCTCTGCTCCAGATACTGTTTAGATGGTGTATCTGATGTAAAATGCATTTCATTGCAGGGCTCAGATACTCTGAATTTTGTAAGAGGAAATGGATGAGAAGCCCATTTTAAAATAAGCACCACTGCAGTTACATTCTGAGAGAAACCAGAAGTGCTGGTTTGATCAGCCCTGTTCTGATCATCCGTCTATACAGAATAGCAATTTCACAAGCATGACAAAGGCCAGTCTTATTTTCTTTTCCTCTTGAGAGAGTTGCGAAAAGACAGCTGAAGCAAAAGTTGTTAGACAATGCTAATTTGAAAAATCCTGCATCAGTCAATCAGGCTTTGTTTCATTGTTGATGGCATTTTGTTTGGGGTCTTATTACTCCTTAAAAAAAAAAAAAAAAAAAAAAAAAAGAGGGAGTGAATTTCAAGAAAGTATGTAACAGGGTAAGAAGTCTAACAAGGCCAGGAACACTCTTTAGCACTGATTTTAGCTGACATGAAATGCTCCATGTCCATACTGTCAAATTTTCCTGTCTTCTAGCATACTGCAGCTGCTTCCAAACTCCCTACTAGGAGCAGCTAGTTGGCTGTCCTAACTCCTGTACTGTGCCCAAACACTGCCTGGAAGAGTGATACACGACATGGGCCAAAGGGTTGTTGGGGACAGTTCTGGCTATCCACCTCTGTAAGTGATCAAAATTGAGTGGCAGAGATGGCTTCCTGGCACAAAGTAATAAACGGCTCTTCCATTAACAAGCATACAGACACAGCTATTGATTCAAAAGGTTCTTTCTTCCCTTTTCCTAGGGAAATCTGAGCCAACACTGTTGAGAATTGACCCCAGCCCTTCAATGGGTTTCAAATGAGTGGAAATCCAATCCCACAAGCAGATGAATCGAACTCACTTAACAGAGACTCCTACAAAGTTGCAACGGTCTCCCCTTGAGTTCTTCCTCATCCAGGAAGAGTGGACATAATTTCCAGTTATTCAAAAGGCATTGTGAGGCGTTATTTCTTATATTCTGCTTGAGGGAAAGCTTGTTGCCTTTCCTGAGTAGTCATCCAGTTTATGAAGTCCTGATTGATGAAACTGGGACTACTGCAACATCTGATACATAGGATATCAGCCTAGTGAGCCTGTTATGCAGTATCCAGAGATCTAGAGGAAAGCAATCCCAAAAAAACCCCTTGCAGCCATTCTGTGAGTTGAATAGGGAATTTTTCTAAACCTTCCATGCCATTTAAATCTCTATGTCTGATACCATATCTTATAACCCTAGCCCCTCAAAAGCCATCAAAATTTTACTTATCTCTTTCCCCAATTTTTATTCTTTTCTAGTCAATTTCTATGCCTTTCTTCTTCTTAGTGAACTGTAAGACACACTATTCAGGACAAAACCAGTGGCCATCAAGATTGAATGTATGTCTGTCCCTTTACTGTGTCTCAGGTGAGCCTGTTTCCTTTGGCCTGTGCAGGTTCTGCTCCTGTTCTCTACGGCACTCGTTCTGCGGACAGCTTGTCTATGAGGCTTGTGTAGAAAAGGAGTTGTGCCCTTACCATCTGAGACACCCCTGCCCAGCACAGCATTTTCTTCTTTACCCAGGCCTCCAAATAAGTTAAAGAAACCTTTCCCAGAACTGCACCCTTATGAATATTCCATTTGAATACCCAAGGGCATATGACAGCCAAAATTCCTTATAAACATGTGCCACACAAAAGTCTAAACCAATCTGGTTTTACCTAAACCAAAAAATAATGTATAGGTAAAATACTAATTTACACGCAAATTTTTCACCAGCTCTTTCCTTAAATTCTAGGCTGCTTTGTTTAGTGTAGAGAGTCAGGTAATCATAACTTACTATTTCCATTTTTACATATGTTGACTCATTTTCACAACATGTCATTGACATTGCTATGCAGCTTTACAGGACAAATATGTTTTATTTGGCTTGTCTAGCAGTCAAGTCAGACTGTTCTTCTGAAAGCACAGTATGGTCCTATCACCTTCACTTCTGTTAAAAACTTGCCATTATTTCACTTAGCTACGTTCTTCTATGCCCATCTTACCCAAAGAAAATGTCTTTTCTGCCAGCAAGTTTGTTCAAAATGGTCATTTTTCCTAGTGCAAATATTGCTCACACAGTTGGCTGATGGCTACAATTAACCACTCCTTTATCATCCTTCATCTGTGGTGCAGGTGTCACAATACTGACAGTTGCAGCAGCTTCAATATGCACTGATATTTTGTGATATGAGGACTCCCCAGAAAACTTAGGAACTTCATGTACATTCACCAAACCGGCAAATACGGATGCCCCTCATTTCAGTTCTTTTCTCATGCTAGAATATATTTCTTTATTTGGACAAATACCTTCCATTGGGACTATAAAACATGAATGAGAACTCCTAAATAAAAATATTCACAGGAATTCCATTTGTGGGTAACTCTTGCTATGTTTCTGTTCTAAAGACTGCCTTTTGGTTTTTATAGATTAAAACACATGGTTGATAGTGAAATAGAAAATTAAGTGGAAAATAAATGTGACTTGTCCATGGACTCAGGTTTTCAAAGAGTAACTGAAATTATGTAACAAGTCAGTCTTGTGTAATAATTTCAGTATGGTCAATTTACTCTGTAGCTCCACTAGTCTGGTGTCATGCTAACAGGAAGCCACAAAAGCACCCCAATATCCTCCGTGCTATTTCCCCGAAATTCTTAAAGGGAAGGATCATGGGAATTGATGAAATCATGTAAGGCAAACCGTTAACTGAAAAAAGTGAGCTACATACTGTAGGCTGACTGTATGCTTCCTTATTAATGCATTAAGGAACACAGAAGAAAGCAAACTGTGGGTATTGAGCTCTAATCCTAGTGCTGACGGTATATTCACATGGTCTGAAAGTCTGAAAAAGTCTGAAAAACTGCTGGAAACGACAATCCCAACTTTTCTTTTTATTTTTGTCAGGTTTTCACACTGAACTGCCCACAATGAATAGGGTTTCCTGAGTACCAAAGTAATTGGGTATCAAATGAACAACCTTAATTGTTGCTAATAACTGAAAGGATGGCTTTTGGCCCTTCCAGCAATTTGTAATGAAGGAAAAAGAAACCTAAAACTCAGAATAACTTTTCAGCAATTTCTCAGTCAGACAGAATGGTTAAGAATGTATATCAATCCCTTCCTCCATTATTCATTAATGCCTGTTTAGAGCTCAGCATTTCTACCTAAGCATTTTCCTTTGTCCTCGCTGCTGATCAAAATTTGGAAAGTTTCAGAGGAAAGAGCCTTTAGGAAAAAACGAGAAAAGGAAAGCTTAGCAAGGTCTCCCAATAGGAAATTACCTTTTACGTGTGTGCAACGGTGTTTAGGTGTGAATGAGAGAAAGAAGCCTAAGAGGGGCTAGTGATGTTCAATAAGAAGAACTTATGGTTGATGGGCAGATAGCAGAGCAAGAGGATGTGTACTCATCAGCACACAACAACCTAGAGGAAAAAGCAGCCCTTTGTCAGTAGTAGATCTGACACTTGACTTGGTGTATGGCTAAACACAGTGCAATGACCAAAAACTGGGTGCAGTCAGCACTTAATACCCTGCAGCTGTGGAAACAGTAAATTGATACGCTTGGCTCTTGTGGGATTGAGTAACTTTGTTGTAACCGTTGTACGTCCAGTGGAGCTCAGCAATTACAAAGCAAGGGTGTTCAAGACCATTTCCTGTCATCCAGCAGAACTAAGATGTTTTTCCTCTTCTCTTCTCTTCTCTTCTCTTCTCTTCTCTTCTCTTCTCTTCTCTTCTCTTCTCTTC
>VWPU01013246.1:0-65894 GCA_013398955.1 Callaeas wilsoni | reverse complement strand
TTCTCTTCTCTTCTCTTCTCTTCTCTTCTCTTCTCTTCTCTTCTCTTCTCTTCTCTTCTCTTTTCTCTTCTCTTCTCTTCTCTTCTCTTCTCTTCTCTTCTCTTCTCTTCTCTTCTCTTCTCTTCTCTTCTCTTCTCTTCTCTTCTCTTTTCTCTTTTCTCTTTTCTCTTCTCTTCTCTTCTCTTCCCTCCCATAAATCATCATCACAGCAACTATTTTGGGAGTGCAATTGCACACTTATCAGTCATGCTCCATACATTGTCCTTGAAAAAATTAGGAAGTATGATTCAAAAAAAGAGTAAATCCAACTCTGTGAAGGTCTGCATGTTTGTTAACATATAAAGTGTCTGATCAGTCTGAATTTTCTAGGGAAAATAAAATTATAAGAAGATTGCTGTCTCTTGTTCAGTTATGAATCTCCATAACATGTTTTTATCATATTATTTGAATTAGTTTCAGATTTATTGAAAGTTTCATTTTCATAAAGTCAGCCTTTAGTTGCAATGTAGGTTTTTTTTTTACATCATGTAAGCCTAACAACTTGTTTCTCAATAAAAAGATCAAAAATTTTCTGCCCCAGAAATATTGAATTGTATGTTGTCCAACTGTTTCTAAACCCCTGAAAATTAGATCCTTCTCTAAAGGATTTTTAAATGTTTCAGCAAATATAAAATAATCAGAATTAGAAAAAGTGAATTAGGTCCAAGCAATTTTCAGGGTTGTTTTCCATATTGTTTTATAAGTTCAACTTACTGTTGTCCTGTAATAAATCAGTTATTTTGCAACAGTGCAAAGAAAATGTAAAGTGGCTGTAAAAGGCTGACATTTTCAGAAAATGTAAAGTGGCTGTAAAAGGCTGACATTTTCATACCTTTTATGCTCACTTTCTACTGTCTTCAAGTAAGCCTAAGACCCTTGGTGTTCCACCTTTATCCAACTTTCTGCTTTCTGTTATTTATTAGCCAGTTTTGTGCCTTTTAACCTAAACTGTTCTTCCAGAAAACTTCATTTCCATTTCAAAGGCTTTATGAACAGAGTTCAAGCAGCAGAAATATTGTTCAATTTAAAGCAATTGGTGCAAGATTTTGAGATGTAGGATATGTTGGAAGGGAAAATTATGTCATATTCTGAAAAATTTCTGTTGCTTTTATTTCAATCTATTTTCTGTAAAATAGGTTGTCCAAAATGTTTTGAGTGAGAGTTACTTGAATTATCCTGAGTAGACTTAATAAAAAAGACTAGAGCAGTACTGGGAGCTGTTCATAAGCAAATTTATCATAATGCATAGCTCTGCACTCTTTCAGCAGATTTTTCTAAGATTTTTTACATATTCCTTGGCTAAACACTAGTGATACGCGATATTATACTTTTCAGGACATTAAGGTGATTTTAAGATAGCTATGTCAGATTAATTATAGGGAGTAGGATTTCACATGCAGACATTCATTCCTTGCCTGTTGGTCATCATCAAAAACCTTAAACCACCCAGGCTTCCCTTTTTTCACGGTTTCATGAGTCCCCCTGTATTAGGGAGAGAGATCAGTCCTTTTCCTGGGACAAAACTGCCAGCATATTCAAGATTTTGGATGTATGCTCAGTCTACACAGCATTTGAGAAAAGGCTATCCCTTAACACAGGTCAAAGATTATTATTCCTAGTAGTATAGGTGGGAATAATTGACTATGTTTAAAATCTTGTTTTCCTCTGGTAATGCCATATGACCAAATCAGGCAAATAAACCCAACACAGGATTATTTCCAGATTTCTGATCTCACATGAGTTGATAGAGTACAACGATCCTGCATTTTAAGTTTCTTAGGTGCTGAGCAGGCTCTTGTCACCACAAACTGTGAGTGTTTGACGGGTCAGAGCATGGACAAAGTAAGAAAGGGGCACAGAGTTTGCAATTTTTATTAGGTTTCCAGAAATATATATTCTGGGAAAAGGTGTATTTCAGACATGTTTCTGAAACACCTAATTTAACTTCACCACTGTGCAAAAAATAAAGTAGAAAAAAAGTAATTTGAAAATCAAATAACTCTTCAAGTCAAAAGGAGGAGAGAGAGGCAGTGTGTGTGAGCCTGCACACTGCGCCTGTGTGAGATGTGCTTAAAATATCGGCTTTTTGATTTTGGAAAATGAGTTTGGAAGAATACTTGATGATTACTGATTTTTGGTATGATTTTAAGATTGATGAAAGTATATATAT
Source organism: Callaeas wilsoni (assembly GCA_013398955.1). NCBI lineage: Eukaryota > Metazoa > Chordata > Aves > Passeriformes > Callaeidae > Callaeas > Callaeas wilsoni. The sequence continues at coordinate 63,685 of VWPU01013246.1, read as the reverse complement.
CACATGCTTCTAATGCATGTATCGCAGAATAATTTTGCAGTCTTTGACATAACAGGCAATCAAATTTATATTTTAAGCCTGATAAACACTTCTGCCCTCTCCCATCCAAATACAATCCTTTCTTTTTGACTTTAATTTCAATTCAACAACTTGAAATGGTTGGTGGAATGCATCAGTGACTGGAAAATACATTGTCATCAAAATCTGATGTTTACATTTTTGATCATTTTCATAGATGGTTTGCCAAATAAATAAATTAAAAAGTCCTAAAAAAATAGGCAGATTTGTTTCATGTTGACAATAAATGTGATATTTTGCAATAATATAAATACTAGGAAAAGAACACACATTTGTGTGTAAGTTTGGATTCTGAATCATATTAAAGTGATGGGTGTAGGTGCTTAAATAAGTGTGATCCTTTTTTCCACTTTGAATCTATATTTCCATGAACTTACTCAAAAAAGTAAAATGTCTAATTTGGATTTTTAATATTATCACACATTTAAAAATGGGCATAACTCTGTCAAAATTTATACCTTTACTAGGAGATGATTGAGAAAATTCTTATATTGTTATATTCTTTTAAGCATTGGCATTGTTAGTGAGTGAAACTCTGAGATATACTGCATAGAATCCAAAGAACTCTGAAATTTTGATGTGTGTCTGAGCCATGATTCTTAGGCTGATCTTTGGATTACTCATTCAATTCCCAGTCTTCTATTCCCAGAATATTTATTTTTTCCTAAAAGCTGGAGAGTACCTATTTAGATACTTTATGAAGTTACAGTAAGAGGCATGGAAGGTAGGCATGTTTTAACAGTGCCTATGTTGCACTAAGAGAACTAACTAGCAGGAAAAGTCTCAGCTTCAGTCTTCTCTGATGTCTTTGAATCCATTGTTTACTGAAATCCAAACACGAGCTACTTGTTTCACTTGAAGCAAATAGATAATATTAATGGCCTCTTAATATGCAGGTGAATATAAAATGTGCAAACTGGAAACCCTAAGGGAAAATGAATATATCGAAGCAGTCCATGAAAAAAAAAACTAAGGAAAAAAAAGTTTACTTCCCAGAGGCTTCATAAATTCATTATGCAAAAAGTATGAAAAATCTGGAAACTGAAGCAGGAAGTTAAGGATATGTCTTATATCATAACAGTGAATAAAATACAGATGTAGTTATACATTGGAAGTGGAAAGAAAAATGTGTTCTAAAGTGAATTCAAATCAACAGAAAAAAATAACACCAACTTTGATGGCCTTTATGTTGGATACATAACGCACAGGTACAACGAGGATAGAAAGAGATCCAAAACCAAAAAAATTTCATGTTTCCCTTTGACAAGAATTATCTTTTCCAGAGTTGTAACTGTACCTTATCTAGTTTATAAAAGAGTTTTTTTGTTCCTCCAGCCATGATTTCTTTATTAAATTCTACTTTATGCAGTTACAATTTTCTAATTTTTTGTAGTATAACCCAAAATGAACAGATGTGATTTGAAGTAATACCTTGGAAAGTGTCACTCTTTTACTTATCACCAATTTTCAATACCTATAAAAATGGAATTTAAAGAATTGCAAATTGAACCATTGTATATAGGGGAAATTGTATCAGTCTCTGAGTCTGTAAGTGAATACTTTCTGAGTATTGCAGTCCATCACAAGTTTAAAAGACTGGAAACTTTGAAACAGAACACTGTGTGTATGATACTAAAACCTTCTTCTAAATATTCTCTGTCAATAATTTTTATATTTTTTTTTTCCTTTATTTACTTGTTATGAAAAAAAGAGCTGCAGCCTGCCTGGTCAACCCTGGAAAATACTAAATTATATTTGATAACTGAAATACTACATATTAAACTGTTATGAACTAGTGGCCAGGACAGAGAACAGATGAAACTTGAGATAAATGTCTGGACTTTTTTTTAAGGCTCTCTAGAACATAATTTTCAAAATTCTTTTAATGAGGTAGTAAATGAGGTAGCAAATGTTTAAACCACGCAAAATGAGAGGGACACATCCAGAACACACTATGTCACTGTCGTGGCTTCAGAGGAAGATAGGTCTGCAGGTACCTATTACCAGTTTTCAAGCTTTCCAAGGAAGTTAGAGGATCTGTGAAAACATCTAAGAACAGAGTTCTGTACATTTGAGTTGTCTTGTTACTCTGAAAGCTATTGGACAATCCATACCCTAAGGCAAACATGCAGGAACTCAAAATGTTTTGGTCTTGGCACAAGTGATTTGCTATTTGTTTTCTTGACTCCCGTATTATTAATCAGCACTCTGCCCTCAGAAACCTGTTACTGGATTTCACCAAGGGCTTAATTATAAGTTTAACTTTTCTCTCTTCTGTCTTCAGACTCTTTTCTTTCAGATTTAGCTCACTTCTGCACATAAAAACACGTAAATACCCCTGCAGGTGTATTGTTAGTTTATTCCTAACAACTATACATTTACACTGGCCTTCCAAGAAATCTAAATTAGTAAAATTACCTAGCAGCTATCTCAAATTCTAGTACCTATTCATTATTTAAGCTATCAATAAATGAAAAAGTGTGTATTTTTTTCCTTACCTGGTATGAATGGAAAGCAGCCAGTTTATTTTCAGACAATCACACTGAAAGCTACTAGAATGTAAGAAATTACAGTTTTAGATCGAATTTACATAATCATGTGACTACCTCTAAAGGTATTTGTTTTTAATAATATTTAGTATTTTATTTATTTGCCATTGTTTTTTATTTAAAGAAAAATAATAATAATTGTTATTAATAGACCTTGGTGACAGAAAGCATTTATAGCATTTACCCATTTTCTGATCAGACCAAATTCTGCTGTCTCTCTGAACTAAACCTTCAAATCCATTTGTAAGAAAGCAACTATTTAAATATTTCACTGCAAATTGACTTTACTGTAACTGTGCCTGCTGAAGCTCCCCCTTCTGGAGTCAAGTGTCCATGCGGGAATTTCAGCTTCATTTGAAAACACTCAGAGCACAGCCTGAGAGCACGACCCAGGTTGACCTTACAGGCTTAAAAGCCGCAGGTGAGGAGAATGGCCGTTTGTTTTTGATCATCTTAACTTGAAAGTCAGTTTTCCTGGTTCTGTTACATGACTGGTTTACAAGTTTTACACACTTACTGGCTTCGGCAGTATCAAAATATGATTATTTGTAGCAGGAAGTATAAATTCAGGGCTATATACTGGCTGCAGTGCAGGGGCCACAACACTCACTGACATCAGTAGAGAGCTGGCGTAGTGATCCCAGCCAGATTTTTATTTAATTGTCCAAATATTTTCTTGCCACGTTTGAAACTCTGAAAAAAAAAAAAAAAAAAACCTCCTCTGCACAATTCTGTTTTAAATCTTTGCTTGTTTTTTGTGTTGAACCTTTTTGTACAATTTCCTTTGCTCTTTATCACACTTCGAATCCTTAGTTTACAACCCAAAGAGGTTTAAATCCCATTTTTGGCCCTCACTCCATGAACAGCGTCTAAATAGTAAATGCCAACAGCAGCGTGCCCTCACTGGGCTTCAAAGCTGATATTCCAATCAGCTAATTAGAAACAGGGAAGTTCACTTTTCATTAGATGCTTCAGGATGCATGAACAGCCAGGCAAATATTTCTGCATCCACCACTATTTAGAAATGCCACTCCAGCTACATTAACTTGTTATCTAGTCTGTGAAAACACGTTTTCAAGGTCTTTCATCTTTTCCTAAACTGAAGGATGAGGAATTAAGCATTTTCAGCCTTGCCACATACAATTCCCTGTTGATCTATGACTTCACATGATTCCCGTCACTGGCCCACCCCTATCCTGGCAATGGTGAAGACACAGCTCTCAGTGGGCAGAGGTGCTTGTTGAGAGAAGGTCAAGAGTGAGCTGGCAGTTGGGACAGTTAATATGGCTAGCTGGGAGGAAGGATCACATCCTAGGATACAAAAAAGAGAGACTGGAGGCTGCTGAGGAAAGTGAGACATCTGCATGTGTGTGAGACCACTGGTACAGGGCAATAGAAGAAATTGAAAAGCTGCCAGAAGCTCCTTCATAACAAGAGAGAAGCAGTAGACATTTTGATTTTATGCTCTCGGTGTTACCTTCTCATTGGCAAAATAGAGGCACTGTATGGAATTAAATTAAAATTTTTACCAAAATTTCCAGGTTATCCTGCTTGAAGAGCAGCTATAAATTCACTTTGAAATAGAAAAATATATTGAGTGAGGCTGTGCAGGTTTTGTCTTCAGCCTAATGCCTGTTAATGGTTTCCTTAATATTTGATCATATTTTCAGGTGATGTTAACATGATAGTGCTTTGGAGGAAAAGATTAGAATTCAAAATGTTCATGACAAGTAGAGGAAAAACTAAGGAGCATTAGGGAGGAACTGTATGAACAGGTGCAAAAGACATCAGTTAGGGCACTGGTAATCAGCTGTACAAATAAAGAATAAAACAAAATTGTTAGTAACAGTACAGTTAATAATAGTTAATAATAGAAATAGAATAGATAATAGAAAAAAATTGAAGGCTATAGGGGATCCTAACCTGAACATGTGTCAAAAGTATTAGTCTGTGGCAAAAAATGCAGACATTGTTTGAGAATGTGATGAGCAAGTAAAAGTACGAAACAGTCCTGTTTGGAGCTGGCAAGGCTCCAGATGGAATACTGAGCAGAGTATTGGGTATTTATGTCAAGCAAAATATTGGAAAGAGGAGACAAACAAAAACAATCATAAATCTAAAAATCAAGATTACTTTGAAAGGAAATATTGAATGACCTGGCTTATCTTAAGCCAAGAGGAAGGCTTATGAAGTGAATGAAGAAGGGAGGAGGGAAGCATATAAGGATATTTATATACATTTTTATTTATTTATTTATTTATTTATGAGAATACTTGCGTATATGTGTGCAGATATAGGACACTGCAAAGAGAAAGGAAAAATCCATCTTCTGCCTTCACAGCCCAAATGACCAAAAGCTATGCAGCAGGAAAAAAATCAAGTAATAAGTAGAGTAAAAAATTCTCATGCTGTTAATAACAAAATAGACCGTCTGGTGATATTATTAAGTCTCCATTACTGGCCATTTTTTAAAAAAAAGTAGGGCAAACGTATGCCAGATTGACAAAGGCTTAATCATTTAAGTCTTGGGGAGGAAATTAAATAGAGTTTCTTAAGGCTCCCACTTCTATTGAGCATAGAAACCTCCTTACGCCTGGAGTTAGCTGTGCCCTCTATTTTACTATTGCTACCAGATGTGTGGCTGTTCCTATGCAATATTTTTTCTGTAGTAATATTAATCACTTATTAGGATTAAATTTTCATTTCAGGAATGAAAAATGAATGGCTTGCTGTTTTCTGAAAATTAACAAAACAAACCCAACAAAATATATATTGGAAGAGCATCCTGCACACCTTTCCATCAAAAGTATTAAAAAAAATTATTTGAAATAGAAAAATTAATAAGTTCGAAAATAAAAGAACTTCTGTGTAAAAAAAAGAATTAGGTTTATCAAATATAAAGTTAAGTTTTGAGCTTTAAAATATGCCTCAATACAAATTATAGAGGTAAGTAAGTTAAATTTTTAATAGGCTATATACACTACAAAAGAGGGAGTGAGAACAAGTTGCAAGGATATTACATTTCTACAAATATGATTAGGAAGGTTTAAAGCTTAGATAGTTCAAGTTGGAAAGCTGAAGAATTCTGGTTGTTATCTCATGCTTCAGCAGTTGATAAAATCAGGCAATTTTTTTTTCTTTTTCCTCAAAACCTGAATTTTTTCACCTTTTCCTCCATCCCCAACATATTTTTTCTCCTTTCTGCTTCTTACTTTTAGCTGTAAATTTAATTTTTCTGAGACTCTAGTCTTGTCTCAAATTCAGTCGACATTTCAATTGATATTATGATTGTCAGCTGACAGCTAGAATTTTCAGTAAAACCTTGCTGGAAAGAGACACAAAGGTATGCCAAATGGAGCGTGTTCCTGAAATGTTCTTCCCTTGCAAAGGCCAGCTAAAAACATACCTGGCCTCTCAAGATTTCAGTTGAAGAAATTTTTATGTTCCGCCCATATTATTCTTGTAACACAAAATAATTAATAGCATGAAATTCAGACAGTCACACAATTAGAATGCAATTACTTTTATTTATTTAAAGGATGAGTATAGAATACGTCAGCTTTTTGTATTTATCAAGTTTAATGAACCTTTTCAGTAAAAGATGTTTGTGCATACCACGTTGTTTTTCATGCAATTCTTTGCACTGATTAAGGAGATATTATTCTTCCCTCTGTAGCCTGGTGTCTCAGTCATCCGATGAGGCTTAGCTCAGGTTTGCATTATTTCCATGGATGGATTCATATGAGTTAGTAGAGATTAGGCATTTTCTTTTATATGTCTTCTCCAGAGGAGAGCAAAAGTGAAGGCTGTTGGGTGCATGCATCTAACTTTTGTTTCTCTAATTAAGGACCTTTTACGTCACCTAAATGCTACATCTGTGACTCTTTTGAATTCCCAGTGGCTGTGTAGATCTTAAGGAGATGATCTCACTCCAGAAGCAAAGCATTTTGCCATTTATTTGGGGGAAAGATTCTTCTCCCAAATACCACCAGCAGATGAAGCTGTAAAATTTACAACATGTAAATTACAGTGGAAGCATTGTCACTAATTTTTTTCATTATTATGAAATGCTTTTCTTTAGTCATGGAAATGCTGACAACAAAAACTTCAAAAATACAGAAATGCATAATGGAAACCAGAAGTTGATCTCCTGCCTTCACTGCTATTTATCAAATATTCCTCCTTCCCATTTCAAACCAAAAGCCAGAGCTGTCATCTCTCACACATTAAAATAAATAAAATAACATTGAAAAGGAGACAATTTTAAACAGCATTTTGAAATACAATTTTAAAATGAAAGCAAGTAGAATACAAAAAAATTCCTTTGGTGCTATAAAGGAAAAAGTTTTCTAATTTCATAAGTCACGTTAAAATGAATCCACTTTTTACTGTTTTTTCTGTGATTGTAATCAGGAGATCTTGATGCAGTATTACTTATGAGCCTTAGGGAACCAAAAGGAGGGTTAAACAAGTGAATATTTCCATGCAAACTCACCTAGGAGGCCAAACTAAAATATCAGATTTAGAAATTCAATTGCAAATATGTTAGTTAATAAAAAGTCCAAGGTCTATTTCCTGTCTCCAAGTAGGAGTGCCATGGAACGGAGCACACCCCCACAGCTAATCCGTCTTATCAGCCAGTCTGTATGAGCTGCTTGGGAAGATCCACAGACCATGCTATTTCCTGGACAGTGCTCAAGCATTACCAGTGTTTGTTAGTGTGTAGCAGTGATGCCTTGATGGGCTTACTTAAAAATGGAGGCCAGACAAAATTAAGGGGATAAAAAGTGGTTATATTTATTGAAGGGCCTTCAGGTACATTTAGGGCAGACGGAGACACCCAGGGGCTACACCGCAAAAATGGACAATGGGTCACGGGTCTTCATATTTTTGTAAGTTTGGTCCATTTGTATATTGGGGGTTAATCTTCCAATTACAGCTTCAGGTAATGAAGTCATTTACCCCAAGTTTGCTCTCCCCCCAACTCGCTTTTGTTTACATTTCTCGGGGCCTGAGACAGTAAGGTGTCCTTGATTCCCAGGCCTAGACAGGGATAGTTGTGTCGGACAAAAATGGGAAAGCAGTAGCTAACACTCTGTATGGAGCTCAGAGTTATATGCTAAAGAATTGCAGGATTACAAACATATGAAGATATAAAAGCTGAAATCCAAAGGCAACAGCAGAAAGTGATCCGAGGAGCATGGCATGTTTTAAGTAGAACTGGTGCTCGCAGGATAACACTGAAGTGCCTGGGTCTGTTGATTTATTGACATAGTCATAGCCCTTGCGTCCTGTGGAGAAGAATTTGACGTTACGTTATCTTACCTCAAAAGTAAACCTACGAAGTAATATAAATACCTAGTTCATACATCAAGGTTCTACTCTGTAAATAGAATTTACGATTATAGAATTATTACCTGAATTTTGATATTTCTCCATCTCGAGAAAGTTTCTCTGAATCTGACTTTTATTTTGGACATAATGAAATAGATGGAAATCTTTTCACTGGAAGTTTTTCACTGGATGTTTCTTATGTGACATATGCATTCTATTCCCACAAATCAAAAGAAGTATCAATGGTGGCAGGGTTGTTTGGTTTTTTTCATGGTAGAAGGAATGCTTTGTATTACTTCTGATAAAAGAAATTAACAAATAAAAACACAATATTGCAGCTTTATGCGAGTTTTTTTGAATATGTGGTAAATCTGGTTCACAACAACTACTATCAAGTTTGATTTTTATTTCAGTGTTAGTTCGATTGTAGAACTCGTGAAAAAAATCCCCAAAATCAGATTGTGAAGCACATCTTCTAGCATCTTTCAAGACAACTTAATTCTTTGAACAAATTTCTCAGGAAGAAGAATGTTCCACTTACTGAGCAGAGGGACTGTTCATCCTCAGATTGCCCACTGCTATTTACACTGAGGTGATCTTACTGGAGTGTTTGTTCAATGACTAATACCCCTGTGATGATGGTTACAGAATCAGTGACCTTTGAACCCAAGGCTGGTTGATGAGCCTGTAAAAACAGCTTGATCTCCTCCACAGCATTTGTGCCAGAAATCTTTTCTTTGTGATTCTTCTGTCTTGGCATGTCTTTTCTGAGTGTGCGTTGCTGAGTCTGTATTTTTTTCTTTGACTAATTTTATACATGGTAGTTGGCGAAGGAGACAAGACACAGACCACACAAAGCATGGGGGCCTGGAACAACAGCAGTGCTGTGTTGGGGTCCTGCTTTGAGTTGAATTGACTTTTTTATCAGTCACAGTTTTCAGTACACTGATCCACTAAATAAACATTTTCTATGACATTATTGAATTTGGTTCAACAGAAGCAAAATCTGAAGAATAACATGGAAAACAAAACCACCATGGAAAATTATGATTTTGCAGGAAAATATATAACTGCATAGCTATTCTGGCAAGCACACCCAGCCAACACACACCAGAACTTGCTTCACTTCATAGTCACTTTGGCTATTTTGCTCATCCTATGAATGTATGAACTGCACGGTTTTGTGAAGTGTGCAATTTTTTTCCACATATTTTAATTGTGATCGTTTAGCTGGCAAAACTTACAAGCATGGATCATGGTTAGAGAGAGACAGGAGACCAAACAGTCCTGCTGTTGTAGGTACCAGCTGCAGAGTGATAGTGTTGACGTCAATAAGAACAGGAAACTGCTAAAGCAGAAGAACATCGATTTTGAAATTAAATCCATACGATTAAATCCATGCGATCTTTAACACAATGAGACAGATGAGACACAAGAAGCCAAAAATATGAACTGCAAATCTTTGGGATAAAAATGGGAAGTCTTTTCTTAACACTGTCTTTACTTGAGATCACCCTGCTCCCCACCCCCAAAAAACCAAAAAAACTCCTGGCAATGTGAAGGATGTTTGGAGAATGTAACGCATAATGAAGAAAGTAGTCCACAGAAACAAATAATAAAGAAACGCTTATAGATGTTCAGCCAAAAGACAAATGAGTTTAAAATATGGATAGGACATCCAGTTTAAGAAAAGACTGAGCAAGAATGTTGAAAAGCAGCAGGGAGGACAAGGAGAAAGACGGACTATGAGTTGCAAGATGCTGTTAGAGGCATTTCAGACAGCAGTGTCAGTGCATGAAAATGACAGGAACTGGTTTGGAAGTAGTCCAGATCAATTTGGCAAAAAGAATTTTAAGACAACATCTATAATCAGAATATTAAGTGAGCTTAGAACTAAAATGCAGGGCATTCCTAGGGTGCACTAAAAGGGGAAAGCTCAGGGGAAAACTATTTGAGTATTAAAGGCCAAGAAACAGAAAGAAGGTCCAAAGGATCAGGATGTACTGTAAGACTGAACTTTGCAAGGACAGAACTGAAGAGGTCGCAGGAAAAATTATATACACACCTTTCCAAATTAGTGTAAGCACAGAAGATTATGAACTGACTTACATTAATAATTGCTCTGTAATGTGAATGATTCATGAAGTTAAAAAGTCTTTTTTTAGCATACTGGCATTACAAAGCAATATGAGGGGTACCAAGCTGTTTCCAGGGCAGAGACTAAGGTAGCTGTTGTGTGACTGTAAATTGACCTCCTCTGAGACAGCACTAGTTTAAAGCACCCAAAGGTTGCTTATTAATAAATCTGTGTTCTTTTCTGTGCATCTAGGTAAGCCTATTGTTTTTGTATTTGAGTATCATCACTGTTCATAGACAAAATATGCCAAGTCTATTAATAAAAATAGCATACTCTCTTTAAGGGAGGAGAATCACTGTGATTTGCCTACTTTTGCTTGAATTTCTCTATGTTATTTCAATAGCTTTAATGAAATTAGTCAAAAGCTGTTTCTGCTGCATTGCTTGGAGGGAAATGTAGGAACAGAGAAGGAAGCAGTGAGGCCTTGAGAACAGTAGGAATAGGAACAGAGCTTACATAGCAGGTTACAAGGCCCCAGGAGTGTCTCCTCATGAATGCAGCATGGCTGGTACTGAGCAGGTTGAGAGGCTGTCAGCTTGAAGAAGGAGTGAGCCTAGGGACAGTCACTTAACTTAAATGCCGGAGAAGCCATTAGCAGCAAAGCTCTTGAGTTTCTCCTGCCAGGAGTAAAGGAAGGATGGGAACTAATCCTTTCACAGGTGTCCTACAATCAGGACTTAATTTCCCATAGATCTTTTACATTTACCAGGCACTGCTCCCTCAGCTTATCCAGAAATATCCTCTCCCTGCTTATTTCCCCTGCTCTCTTGCATCCTTCTCTTGACCTTCACCCCAGAACAAAATGTCTGTTTTGGAGCCATTTAAGATCACACTGTCTAAGATTTAGAGGAGAAAAAATATATTTGTTGCAATAAACTCTATTCACCACCCTCAATCCCCAAAATGAAAATACATGTGCTACATCGTGTTCCACAAATATCCTTGTGAATGTCATTAAATGAGGATTTGAAGGGAGAGGGGGTTAACAGATATCTGGCTGAGAAAGTTTTTATGAAACACATTTTCTAATCAGTTAGCCAGTACCAAAAGATAAAACTATTCATCTGAATGCACATTAAAGAACAAAACATAGAACCCTTTTACTGTACTACGCAGTGTTATGGGTCAGCTTCCAACTTCAAATACACACAAATACACCTCCAGATTTCTTGAAAATTTCCAACACAACCAGAAAGCCATATGTTTAGAGAGTCACAGAAATACTCAGTTGGAATTACAATATGATCCTTAATGCCTCAAGTACGTCAAACAGACGCTGTTAATTGTGGCTAAATGCCATCTGAAAATAATTCTGTACTGAGGTAAGATTGTGTGAGGATTTCCATATACTGGCATATGATGAATCTCACACCGAGGGTATGCTTATAGCATAAGTTTACCCTGTGCCCCTGTCTTCTGATTACAAAATAATGAGTTTTCACAAGCAATTCTCTGATGCAGTGAGAGTGAAAACTCAGTGATCATTCATGTGAGTAATGGCTCACATGCATGAGGGTGAGGTTTACAAATTGGCTTCTCTTCTCTCTGTTAATTTCTGATCTGTTAGCAAGAGCTATATGTGCAAAGTATCACCAGCGTAAAATACGCTTATTGTCATCCTAAATACATTTGCAATAGTATAATTTCCTTCAACAAATAGTCTGAAGGCTGCGTTGCATTCTAGGTATGTGCAAAATCTCACATTAACAGAAAATAAATAGGAATCAATAATTGCTAAGCTAGTCAAATGAAAAGGGTATATAACTCAGAAAGCTGTTTCAAGTAATGTCCAGTAATTGGCATTCTGGGAAAGAGCATGAGAATTACACAAGCTGAGAGTGGCCATTTCCTGATATAGCATTTTAGCTTCTACCTAGACACAATTATAGTCTATTTTGTTTGTTCAATTACAAAACCAGAAGTCTTAATTAAAAACAATAACAGGGAAATATTTTCCTTTTTAGAGTTAGTTTTCACTTTGGTTTGATTTTGGTTTGTTTGGTTTTTTTTTAATAGAGCATATTATCAGAATATAGAATTAACTAATTATAAAAGTTTTACATTTGCTCTCTCATAGTGAAGGTGGAAATTTTCATCTTTTGGAATCCTGTTTCATTTTCAAATCATTCTGACACAAACAGACATATTGACAATGAAATGGAAGAGTGTTATTCACTGTGCTCTGCTTACTGTCATTCAACTGGGAAAATGTATGCAACCCAGCGAAGTTCTTCAACTCAGAGAAAAATCTCAAATTGGGCTAGAACAGAGAAAGAGAGAGAGGTGATATTTCTAATGTAAATATAAAGTCTTACCAGGCAGATGAAAACATGAGAAAATTGCTAATAATTTTAATTTTGTTTCTGATAATTTAAGTATTTTAACTACTGTAATAAATTTGTCAGCCAAAAAAAGAGCATAAATCTTAAATTTTCTAATTCCCTTTGCAGCACATTATACAGAAGATGTCAAACACTCGTAAAAACAAAAATTGTTCCAAAGGACCTGGTCTTCTCAAATGGGCTCTGGTTACACATCATCACAACTCTTTCTAGTCTCAGGTCCCAATGAGGCATAGGCAACAATAAGTACACATTTACAGGAATGAAGCATACACTATATTCAAAAAAACAAATGTCAGAAATCTCAGCTTGCATGAGGAGGCACCATGAGTTTAGAGATATAATCGAATGATTAGGAAAGGATTCCTTTGTCCAGGAAAGAAGATGATCTCCAGTGTCCTCCAAATGTCCCTTACTGCCTCAACCATCCTGTGTTTCTGCAGAAGGGACTGTGGGCGACAATTACGGACTCGGCGGTTTTTTAGACGTTTAAGTTGTTTTCAGTGTGTCAAATGATTCATGGAGTCAAGTTATATTGCAGATATCTGGCTACATATCCTTTGCTTTCCTAGCCTGGGGAACTTTTCCACGTTCTGCCACACTTGAGTATGCTGTGATGTTACAAAAAGAGAACTAATACAGAAGTTCTAAAGAGGAGTGTAAAAGCACCAGAGTCTTTAGATAATGACAATGTTTCGTGGTTTAACACCAGCCTGCAACTACATTCTATGCAGCCACTTGCTCACACTTCCCCCTCTCTCCACCTAGTGGGGAGAAGAATCAGGAAAAAAGTTAAACTTGTGGGTTTAGATAAGAACAGTTGAAATATTGAAACAAAGTCAAATATAAACCACTAATTATAACATCATGATGATTACAACGACAACGATGATGACGACGGTGATGAAGATGATGATGATGTACTAATCCAAGTCCGAAAAATGATGATGACACAATCGTTCACCACCCACTGACCTGTTCCCAGCCCTTCCCTGCGCAGCAATTGGCCCTTCCCAGCCAACTCTATCCAGCTGATACACTGGGCGTGACCTTCTGTGGTATGGAATACCCCTTTGGCCAGTTTTGGTCAGCTGTCCCGCCATGCTCCCTCCCAGCTCCTTTTGCAGTTCCTCACTGGCAAAAGACACTGGAAAGTCCTTGATTTAGAGTAAGCGCTACTTAGCAACAATGAAAAGATCAGAGTATTATCAACCTTATTTTCATACTAAATTCCAAACATGGCACTGCACCAGCTGTTAGGAAGAACAACTCTATTTCAGCCAAAAGCTGGAAAAAGTGCTTTTAGCACTCAACTGCCACATCAGAAGACATGCTGGATCAGAAGGAAGATCATACAATTCATTAATAGAAAATGTCCTCTCTTAACTACCCTTCTGCTGGATTTAACCTACCATAATCCCATCCAGTGTATTGCAAGGCACACTAAATGATTCTACCAAGTGAAAAGCGAAACTCATTAGGTAAGGGCTGCTGTAAGACAACCACAATGCTCAGTAACAGTTCTTATATGTGACAAGTGCCCTTAGTAGTCTTACGCAGATTTCATAATTTTTAGATATCAGGAAAGAAATTGTCAAGTTTAAATGTAGAGCTATGTCAATATTTTTAGCGTCTCCTAACAGATCTTTACTCAATTATAGTTCATCTTTTAGTGAAGGCACTATATTTCTACTTAATTATTTCAGGTTCTGGCAGACTTACAAGCAGAGGATACTTGTTCCAAGAAAACTGTATCAGCTCTTTCAGCAGTCAATATTTCAGACGGTTCAGGTTTCACACAATTTTTCATCAACAGTTAATTATCAAAATACAGTAACGGACAATAAACATTACTTAAATTTAATGATCTTTCAGTCTAGAACGATCATCTAAACAAAACATAATTCTGATTTCATGTAATATAGGCTTCACCTCTGTATCCCATTATATTTGTTAGTGGAGAATGAATGACCAGAATAGACGCATTTTGAATAAAAGTCTAATTTGCTAGAAGCAAAAAGTGATGATACTCACACTGTCATTAATGCAGAAATAACATTAACAATGAATATTGATATTTTGTTCAAGCAGAGTTAAATACTGAGTACAGAGAATTACCTTTTATGTAACTTCAGACTGACATTTTAGAAGTGGATACAAAATTACTAATTAAATAATGTTATCTTTGGAAAGAGAAATATAATTTGTAAAATAAGGGCATAAGCATATAAATAGAAAAGTATGGAGAAATTTAAATTTCTCCAGCTAATTTAAAGAAGCAGTTCCAGTTTACATAATGCAGACTACAGAGCTTAGATAAATCTGCCTTAAAACAAGAAACTTTACTCCATTTCTGTGCAAGGGAATTCAGTTCTGAGGCAAGGTAATCTCTTTACAGAATAGTCCTTCATTTATACATTGTTGCCCCGAGGCTTTATCTCCAATCTTCTGCCTTGAGATTCCCTGTTTTGGGTTACTTCACTCGTGTATACCTACCCTCAGTCACTGCTTACAGAAATAAAAATATGAGAAATATTACATAAAGAAGAGACTAAATAGCTTGATATAGCTAAATAGATTGCTAGAGTGCAAGATTGGATGCCAACAAGCTGTAAACTCAATTATTTCACTGGTCTGACATTACAGAATTTTAGGAGAAGGCCAGTGATTCCCACTTCCCATTTTAAATGGAGCTAATGCCTCAGATAATTCCATGAAAAATAACTGGAGAGTGTGGTAGTGACTGTCAGATATTTGATTCCTCACTTTTTTACTCTGAATTTTCCATAAATACTAAAGTTCCAGTTATTCCAAGGGTTTAAAGCAGAGGAAAGAAAACTCACCAAGCTCTTCCTGAGTTTTCCTTTTGAAGCACTTTACTTTCCTTTTTTTTTTTTTTTTTTTTTGTGTGTGTGTACCAAATAGACAAAAAACTGGCTGAGTCCAAGGTTTATGCTGCTGTACACACAGCTGAAAGCCATTTTTGAATTGTGGGATGGAGTGACAAAGGACTATTAAATACTTACGGTTTTTATCACACCACACTCATTACCTCACAACATGACAGTTGGCTGTAGAAATGGACACTCTAGGTTCTGCCATGACAAAAACCACACTGGTTTCAGTATACTAGCTCTTTATGAGAAAGACACAATTTTTCAATGACACTGAATGATGTGCAAATATTTAAAATCATAAAGTAAGTTTAATTACGTACAGTACTTGACAATTAATATTTTATCATCAAGTTCACAGTTTTCTTTGACTTCTCTAGCAAATAGGCTACCCATTACCTAAGTGAAATGATTCAGCTGAATCCCTAGTTGTTCTCCAGTTTTTATATCTGGCTTACTAGTGTGGACACCTGGAAGTTAATTCTCTCACCTCAGCCAAACTGAGTGACTTTTTCCTGTAGAGCTTGGCTTATTTGCAGACAAGGCCCTGAAGTCGTTGTGATTTCAAACATCCTTCTAATATATTCCTTTTTTGGAGGGAAAAGGGCAGTTGGGGTTTTTTGTTTGTTTGTTTGGTTTTGTTGTTGTTGTTATTGTTGGTTTGTTGACTTGGGTGTGGGTTTGGGATTTAAAAAAAATTTTTTTATTCCTCATCTCACAATTTCTCTTACTGAATTTGGGCAGTTATATTGATTCTGTCCTCTTTGAATTGTTTTCTGTCCACTATTACCTGCCCATGTTCAGTAGAAAGCATTATATCCCAGTGCATCAAAACTCTGAAATTCAAGTTGTGTCAGCTCACTAAATAGTATGCATCAGGAGAATTTTACAAACCAACTCATCTCTTGTTTGACAGATATCTCATTCACAGATCTTGGCAGAATGTTTATGCACTTCAAGCCAGATGTAGGCATCATTTTTTCCAGCCATGTGGTCTACTGCGATATGAATCCTACAGTATCTGTTCCCTTCTCAACATCTCTTGCTTCTGGAGAACCCTAGAAATTACATTAACAGTAGCATGATCAAAAGCCTTAGTGTTGGTAATTTCCAAAAAAGCACTTTCTGAACAGTCTCCATCTTCCAGCACATCAGACCATCTCACCCTGCTGTTCTTTAGACTTGTCAGCATTATCTGCCCACCTCCCCAACAGCTCTCTCCTCTCACCACAGCTAATTGGCTGTCTTGTGCTTAGCCCCAGCCTAGAGCAGGATGAATGCAGGTGCAAAAACTGATGACTTCTACCTGTGAGGATGATCCACCCAGGAGCTAGTTTTGGAGCCCAGACCTCACGGTTTTAGACTACAACCAGAAGACTAATCTGCCAATTTTCACCTTCACAGTAAGTGTTTATGCATTTCATAGCTGTCTATGTGACAGATGCTGTGATTTCCCCGACTCCATCTGTTTCTGCTGCTGAGTTAGACGCCCACTAGTGATAAGAGGTGTCAGCTTTCTCATCAGAGCAGTTGTCTTTACCGTAGTAGTATGCAGAAGTCAAATGGGATGAAATCATCTGAAAACTTTATTACTCTGATGTACAGAGCAATTGTTCCAGACATATAACCACCTTTCCTGAAGGCAAACTCCAAAATTCAATCCTTCCTGCAGATCAGGCAAGGGGGTAGTTATGCATTTTTTCTCCTGTAGCCTTACTGTAGGAACTGGAGCTGCATGTAATGTCATGTCAAGGTAATTGAGTTATTCATTGCAGATCAGATCATCTGATGAATTTCACCATTTTTTGCAAAATAAATTATTCAAGGATGTATTAGATGAACAGATCTAATTTCAGGTACAAGTGTTCTATAAATTTTATTCTTTTCCCCTTTTTGAGAAGCTCACAGTCTAATAACTCCATATTTGAAAGGTAAGACTAAATCTATGACTCACATCTTAAACATCACGACTTGAAGTACATGGCTATATACCCAAGTTAGGCAAAGGACTCCTGTAAAAAAAAAGTGGTACATAAACCACTTAAATCTGTCTAAATTTTTGGACAGCTTAACTGTTCTGCAGGCCTTCTGTATGCAAGACAGTGTATTATTTTATAAATCATTAGCATTCACATGGGATTAGATCCAGCAAAGCTCTGAGGCACCAAGCCTTGCCTAATTGCCCCCTCTTCATCAGATGAAAAAAATTTAGTTCAAATAGGCAAGGTGTTACAACTAGTTGTGACAGAAACCATAATTTAGCCTAATAATTGTAAAAAAAATCCCCCATACTGAGATGAATGGAAATTTTTCTGAAGGAGGTAGAAGTATGAGGCAAAGATAACGAGTGTGGAAATGATTTGCATTCTGAATTAACAGCCCATGTTGAGAGTATGCTTGCAGTTTGTTCAAGAAGGTTCAATCAGAAAAGTAAACTGTAAGCAACCTAACAAGGAATTTATTGCAAAGTTCCCTCTAAGAATCACGTCCTTCTGTTTACTAAACAAGTTTTTAAACAGAAAAAGGAGGGAATCTACTTTTCAATGAAAAGAGGGATATCTGAAGTGTTTAATCTTGAGGAACAACAAATAAAAGACATGTAAAAAGGACCTCTGAATTGTTGTCAATCTACAAGGAAGATAATTCAGTCATGTGGTCTTGCCCTAAAGTTGAAGCTACATTAATTTATCACTTATCTTGGGAACACCTTACAAATTCAGATATTTAATATTTTGGTTTCAGTTTGATTCAAATCAAATACTCTTTGGCAGTAAAAACGAATACATTGAATGTTTTTCATTCTACTGGTCCCATAATAAAACTGCTTTGTAACCTTTTCAGTATTTAAAATAATTAAGGTAATCAATATATTCTAAAATGTATAAATTTTAAAGACCATTCATTCATTAAAAACAAGTTTCAATATTTATTTTATTTTTAATCAAAGAATCATACATATGAAGTTTTACACCTTTTAAGTTTTGCTTCATTTTAAAAGAAGAATGAGAATGATACCAGGAATTATCATTTGTGCATATGCTCATCTTTTACTTCAGTCTAAAAAGCACTGCTTCTTAATGGACTTTTGGATGAACACTGCTTAGGAAGAAGAAAGTATAAAATTTATTATCAAGGGGTAAATAATGCACATTTCAAGAGTCTTTATTTGACAATAAGATAGAGATTATTTCTTCAAGTAAACAATATTATTATACTTTCAATTTGAAGTATCATAAAGTTTTCATACACACAAATAAAAAGAATATATAAGTATAAATTTAGTAAACAGTGAAATTTTATTGGGTTCTCAAAGACTTTAAATGGATAGATGGGACTAAAATATCAGAAAATAATTTTAATTTTACTATGTGCAATAGGATTTCTGATAGATATTTATTATAAAGTCATAAATTTCTGTCTACAGTCTCTCCTTGATTGCTCACCTGCAATGTCCCAGAAGCTAGAGATACTGCACTTCCTTCAAAAATATTATAATTTATGGAGAAAAATATAGACTTAAACATCAAGTGAAAGGACATTAAGCATTTAGGGGAAGGTCAAAGTGCACAAACTGAAATCCAGGAAATGTCACTTAAAAAAACCAAAACATTTTTATTCTGAAAGCGATCCAACATGAGAACAGGATGCACAGATATGAGGTTTTGGACTTTCCATCCTTGTACATACATAAGCTAAATTTCTCTTGCTACTCAAATCAGTTCTTCACTTTTCAGTCCCTGTGGGTACAGACAACAGGAGATTTCCCTAGGCAATTTTATTGCCTATTTGTCTATTGCAAAACTTATGATCCATTCCTCTCCGTATCATGTCTTTTCTAAGCTTCTGATAATTCTCACAGCTCTCTGGATCATGCCTAATTAAGACCATTTGGGACATGGAAAGGACTTTTTTTTATATATATACCTGAGTTACTTATTTCTGTATCACAGAAAAATACTGGGGTTTACAAATATGACACTGTTGACTGACAAGCAGTTAAAGAATTAAATTACCTCCCAGACTCTATTCTGCAGAACTAGCTGGACAGTCATTCCACATGTTGCAGGTGCAGATTATTCTTGCTAAATGTAGTACCTTGCTGTCTTTCTAACATGTTTTTCCTATTTTTCAAACACTTAAGAAGATTGTCTTGGTCATTTTGAATTATACCCCTGCTCTCCAAAGTACTTGCATCTTTTTCAGCTTGTTATTATTAAATAGATGTACTCCCAATTATTGTTAAAGAAGAAGTGGTATCAGACTCAGAACAGATATCTACCCGACCTGTTTTCTTGAATTCTTTGATAGCAAACTGCACAAAACTGTACTTTATTTTCTAGTACTCTGTTCACCCACTTCAAATAGTTTTATCTATACCATATTTAAGCTACTTTGATTATGATTATGATGTCATCCAGAACTGTTTAACAACCAAGAAAAACTACATATCTCACTTATGTCTCTTCCCCAAGGAATAGTTGAAAATTGTATTGATTTGACATGATTGTTTTTAACAAATCTGTGTTGGCTGTTACTTACTGCCTTATTATCTTCTAAATGCTTACAAATAGGTTCTTTGATTTTTATTCCAAAGCCTGAAATTCAGTATATACTTTTCATCTTACCGCCTGAGATTAGTCACTTCATCTTTTTCCAGTTTTCTGATTCAGTTGTCCTTCCTTTACTGAAAATAACTATTAATTAGTCTGAAATTATTTCAGCTAATTCCCTAAAGGCAAAGCAAATTCATTCTCTAGTTTAGCTAAGATTTTAAAGATTTTAAATTTTTTCCTATTATAAACTGAATTTTGACCCTTTTGTGATTGGTGCCAATTGTTAGTCATATCCAACAGTTAAACTTCAAAGAGAGTAAAGAGTACAAATGACAATGACATTTCTGGTATTCTCAGTGATTTTTCCTTAGTAGCTTTCCAACCTGATGGCTAATTGATCAATTCCTCTTATGCTAGTGTACGGATTCAAAGCATTTTTATCTTCCTTCAGATTTCTGTTAAACTGTAACTTGCAATTTCCAAGTGAATTTCCATTTCTCATTTAAGCTTTTTCTCCTTCTAGATAAAAACTTCGGATTCTACAGTTCTGTGATTCTCCATTAAAACCACTGTAAAGATGCAGATTTATACCATAGCATCATATTCTCTCATCTAACATTAGCTATTGATAAATTCAGGCTACTCTAAGATATTTTTATATGTTATTACTACAATAAATGATAAGAAGGAGGTTGAGATGAGGAGGTAGTCTTGTGACACATCCTGTCCTAAATTTGGTCTCTGAGATATGGAGGATAAATTGTCCTTTGGAAATGCTCATCGCTGTTGCTAGTCACAAACTGTGCTCATTACACCCACAACATTGTTCTGAGCTTCAGCAAATGTGATGGATCCACATCCAGCGCTTTATTTCTGTGCTAGCTATGTAACTCTCCTGAAATTATCCTATACTGCCTTAGAAATATTAGTAAACTTAGGTCATAATAACTCGGTGAAAGAAGGAAGAGAAGATTGAAGAACCCATCTGTTCTCTGTCATAAAACAATGCTGCTCAGCAGTTTAGGACAAGAAATATTTTTCACCTAGCTAAATATGTAAACAGAATACAGAATTAGGAGAAATGGTCAGAAAAATGATCACAAATAAAATTAGAAAGGCCTGAAAGAAATCCATAATTTAGATTTGAACCTGAATTACTTGATTCTAAAGAATGTAATCTGTGATTTCTAATGCAAAACTACTTCTAGTTTTTTTTCTCTGTTGCTTCTTCAGTTAGGCAGTTCTAAAATTGCACAAGTGCTTGGTATGATTCTTTAAAAGCATTTTTGCTTTAATGTCTGAATTTTCTTAGTTACTTAACCCGTGTCACTAATAAAGTAGTTAGAAATTAACTGCTTTGGTGAACCTGTTTTCTCAGTATGTACAAGGTATACCACCAGTATAAATATTTGCTAAGCTGGAATAATCATTAGAGAACCTTCATGCTTCAGACATTGTTTTCCTTTTCAGAAAAAAAACAAAACAAAACAATACGACAACAAAAACATAAAAGTAGAAGTCTATATGTCTGTTCCCACCATTTCTCAATGCCCACTAGTAAAGAAACATGACACACAATTCCCTAAACAGATAAATTAAAATATGTTTCAGAGTACAAAATCAATGGTGCCTAAATATGGGACAACATACTTGCTGCTAAGTGTTATGATGAAACTCCTGATATGAAGACCTAGATGTTGCAGTCATAGTTGTCTTATAATCTAAGTTAATTATTAAAATATGCTAACTTTGTCTGTTTCAGATCAATGCAACTGAAATTTGTATTGTCCTCAGGAAGATGGTGTGATCAAGGAATAGGAAAATGATCTTCATATAATCTAGACTTCACCCTCAGTTAGGAGAAAGAGATAGAATTATTTGTACTGACAGCCTGGGGCACAATTTAGTGGGGTGGGTGTCTTACACGGTACAAAAACCAGTCCCAGCACTTCAACTATCCACAGGAGGTGGTCTACTGGAGCTCCCTCTAGCCACGCCCAGCCCTCACCCATGTACACCCATGTGTTTCTGTTGCTGCCATTTCGTGCAGGCACCAGGCAAAAGCAGAGGCATCGATCCCGTGGTCACCAGCACTCACTGTTTGTATTCGCTTCTGATTGTGTATCAGAGCAAATCACTGGTGAGTATCCCGAACTGCTGCATTTAAATGCACTACAGCTCATGAGTCACAACTGTCCATCTTCCTGTCTGTAAAATGAGATGGTAAATTGCAAATTTCTGAAATGCTCTACGAGGCTTAGTTGGAATTTGTAAAGTGCTTTGAGATACTATGATTTATAGAAAGATTCATATGCATGCCCTACGTGCTATTATATCAGTGAAGTTTCTTTTATTTAGGTATGAGAATATTTTCTTACAGTTCTGGCACAAAATACATAGAAAACCACAAATAAAATATAATAACCTTTTTAAAATATAAATTATGGTGGGTGTTCAGAACATCAAATGATGGCAGAATTTAGACTCTTCAGCTTGAAGCTGATAAACATATGTACAGATTTTTAGAAGGAGGTTTCATATTTCAGAAAGAAATGCTTAGATCTCAAACCCAAACAAATGGAAAACATGGTTAACTGATCTGCATGATGTAATGGTGGATCTGGAACGGTGTGTGTCTGTCCACCCACTGTTGTACAGGCACTCAAGATACTAGTCATGAAACTATTTTTACCATCATGAGCTTGGGCTTGTAACCACCCACATTTGTCTTTTAGGTTCTCATCTGTCAATGATGCAATTCACATCTTCACTTATAGCGCTGACCTGAAGCCAAGAATAATATGAAACTAAAAATATTTTTTTAAAATTTCATTGCTACTCCTAAAGATTTATTTGTCTCTCTATTTTTTTGAGAATATTTTCGTGAAATTATTCCTACAACAGCATTCTTAAAAAAACCCCACAAGATTTCTGAGAAAAAAAGTAATTATGTTTAAATTATTTCTTAGCAAGTAAACAGAGTTTGACCTGCAGACTACAAGAAAAGAGACAACTTTTATTCCTGTTTACAGTATGGCTTCTACTTTGCATTGATTCTACATGGGAACTCTTCAAGAATGAAAGTAGCTGCTTCACCCTAAAGAATGTCCCTCTAATTTTCAGTACATCATAATCATCAGGATCCTTTGTTCACTTGTCCAGATTCATTTGCTTTCCAACTGATCTATTTTCCAAGTCTCTAGAGAGCCTTTTATGTTCTATATGTTCAGATATCCTTTTCATAGCTGTTCATCTTTCTTTCAAGTGGATCGAATCCATTAGCTCACGGATAAGAAATTTTGTTAACATTTACACAAAGGTATCATTAATTAGGACCAAGTTTTCTTGGAAAGAAGGCTATTTGACGACTGCTCTCTGATTATGCTCTTGAACTTTATTCTAATCTTTCTGTCCTCAACACTGATATTCCCAGACTATGATATCATAAAGAATAATTGATATCATCCAAACTGGCCTTAAGATAGGCATCTTCTGTGAATTAATTTTAGAACTAGGACAGCAGGTAGTAACTGTAGTCTAAAAAGTGCTAGTAGTCAGCAAGGCTAAATCAGGCTGTTTAAAGATGATTTTCAGACCATATATAGTATTTGCAGAGACATAAATCTATATATAGTAGCCTACTGCAAAATACAAGAAACCTGTTATTTGGCTATAAAAGCTCAGTAACTTCTGAATCACAGTTAAAAAAAAAAAAAAAAAGCGCCTTGCTTTGAAAATTCAGTCATGCAGCATCTACTAGAAAATTGAGAAGTTAGTGCAGATGTCAGTTACTACATTGATTTACTATTATGCCACTGTCACTGTTAAAAACTTTGTCTGCTTTCTAGTGCAAATGCACATGGTTTAAACTTCCAACCATCGGTTAAAAGCCCTAGTAATTCATAATTATGTTAAATGTAGCAATCAGCTATGAACAAGTTCTTGTATCTCAAAGGAGTTAATTCAGGTGTTCCAACTGAGTATCTGCCATCTTCATTTATGCTGAGTACGTGGGTAATTTGTGTAGAACTCTTACACTTATTAATTTTTCTTACTGTAAAGCATTTTTAAAGGACCCCAGATTCTTTTCAGCTTCTATGAAGATACAGAATTGTGACTGCTACAGACACCTTCAGATAGGTGTCTTATGGAAGAAGTTCCCTCTTGGATTAATAGTGTGCACTGTGGGTTCACAGCCTTCAGAGCAGGTTGAAGGCTCCATTGCTCAGTTAAATACCTGGATATCAAGCATTGTACTTCTTTGGGCTCCTATCCAAGGTGTGCGAGTTCTGTGGTGAATCCAAGACCTTATGATCATTTTCAGCATTGTGCAAGATGTCCTCTTGCCACCCTTAGCTTGGGGTTGAGTGACATTTATGAGGAACAACTCTTAACTATATTATTTGGGGAGGAAAGAGCTCAGTTGCCATCCTGCAACTGTCAGGCATGTCATAGCTTTAAGAGAGGACAGCAATATGTCAGGGAATTAATGCATTTCTGATAGTACCTGTGCAGCCATTGAGGAGCTACATTTACTAATAGCAGCACAAGCACTTTGTCAATCACTGCACACAGACTCATCCACAAATCTTGATGGTTCCATGTCAACAACGCTCCTTCAGGAAGGACACGTAAAGATTTGCTGTCACCACAAAAACACTTTTGCATGAATTACAAGCTATATGCTTACATACCAGTCATTCACTGTTGTCAGGTGATTTGAGAAGTCTGTCCTTTAAGTCTGATATATGAAATATGGATACAGAAGGGAACAGCCCTAGAGAGAGTGTACAAAGAACACGAATCATGCGTGGTGGGAGTCCTCTGGATGTGAGCTTGTGGTGTTGGAGTCATGCATGGATATATTAAAGATAATGTAGTGCAGATGAAATATGATCTATTGGGTTCAGTGGCCTCAGCAGTCTGATATCTGGGGCATTTAAAAGTAGGAAGCAAGTTCAATATTCCATTGGAAAAATGAACATTTCCACCTTCTACAGTCACACAACAGTCCCCTTCAAACACTGCAAAATTACAAGAGACTGAAATGATATGTCCCATTTTACTTTTTCAAAAGCTATACGTC
The DNA here is from genome assembly GCA_013398955.1 of Callaeas wilsoni. Lineage (NCBI taxonomy): Eukaryota > Metazoa > Chordata > Aves > Passeriformes > Callaeidae > Callaeas > Callaeas wilsoni. Next base: position 38,712 of record VWPU01013246.1, on the reverse strand, counting down.
ACCTAGCACAAAATATCATTCATGTCTAAAAACAGTGCAAGTGAGTTGCTGGTAGAACCTCATAAAAATACGTCCAAATAATATTTTAAATAGCCTACTAACTGTGTAAGAGAATGCCCTAATAATATACTATTATCTACACATATATAGTTACTTATTTTGATTTCCTCCGAGCCTATTTGTTATCTCTCAGATTTCAAATACCTCACAACTTCCCATGAAACCTTGCAGTCTCTCTACAGCACATTGTAACATGAATGTCTTTGGCTCTTTTTTCATATTCATTCTGCAGTTTCTGGGCTGCTGTTACTGAGATTTCTGCTGGAAAATGCTCTTCCTTCCACAGTTGCCTCCATAAGGGATTCAGCCTAAGATTTAGCTCACTGAACTTTGACTAAGGTAACATCTGCTCTAACTTAATCAATACAGATCCTTCTGAAGTCCAGGGGTCATGTAATCATTCTAATTAAGATATTAAGTCAGTTTGAACCGCCTACTGGCAATGCCTGTGTCTCTCTATTCAGATGACAGAGGCACTGGGTGAGGAGGCTAAGACTACATGCATATTAGTATTAAAAAAAGACATGGACTGTTCTGTGGCCTGAGCCAAATCAGGAGGGCATGGTTTGGGGTCCTCCATCCAATTACATACAACCTCTTGTCTGCCAAAACAGGGGAGCTGCTCCTAGACTTCTGTTGGAATGATACCTGGCTTAGGCTGTCCCCCAGCAGTGCACAGATACTGTCTGGGAACTGGGCGCATGACCCTGAGATTAGCTGGCTGGAGCATGGCGCTAATAACACCAAGGTTGTGGGTTTCATCCCTGTATGGGCCGTTCATTCAGGAGTTGGACTCAGTGATCCTTGTGGGCTCCTTCAAACTCAAACCCTTCTGTGATCCTGTGAGTGTATGCCAGTGGTAAGACCCACCTCTCGTCTTCTGTGGTTTCCCAGTATAGGTGGTTAAGTACATATATCTAACTTCTGTATGGCTAAAAATAAATCAAATGAATATACATTCTAGTCTTTAATGCATTCTATATTAAAAGATAAAATTGTGGTAAAGGAAACAATTTTTTTTTAATGTGTAAAAAAAGAATTATTGAAACATCACTAACCAATTCACCCACTGTGCTAAAGACACCACTTACAGAACATTTATCCAAAAGCTACATATCTGAGTACTGTCTATACCAGAAGAGCCTCTGCTACTGTAATCATGCCAGTTATCAAATATGGCACTGTAATCATGCCAGATACAAAGATTGTCACTGGTGCCACAGTAACTTTTTAACATAGACCTAGTTTTACTGACAGGCAAGAACTAAAATTAATTTCTATATCCTTGACAAAATTAAGAGAGTTCCTCTTACAGATGATTAAACAGAAGTAGACTGTTTGACTCTGAATAGGAATTCTTTTTTCAAAAATAAAAATAAATTTTAAGGTAGATTTGCTTGTGAAAGACAATTGACATACATGAGAGTTTATTCATAGACTCTAAAATAATAAATGTTTTTACTATGTGATTGTAATTTTTCTCATATATACCTTCCATTTCAATATTTTTTTGTTTCCTCTTGACATGGCTATAGATCCCTTTTCTGAATAACTATTATGAAAATTATATTGTCTGATTAACAGCTGTGTAGCTTCCCAATAACCTAAGAGCTCATTCTGTAATCACAGAAATAGTCTTTCTGAGTGCAATGGGGCTATTTGCATGAATAAAGACTTGCAGCCTCAGTCCCTAAATTTGTATTTATAGTATCTTTAAGTATAATAAAATTAAATTACAAATGAGTCTCTGATTAAGTGTCCTTTCAAGTGCTATAAAATCTTACACTGAGCCAGAGCTCCCTACTGTTCCTGTGATAAATAAGTGTTCAGAAAGATAACACTGGAGGATTTAGTAGGCTGCACATCATGGGATCATCTTTATGTTTTTGACAGAAAACAGCTTTTCAGGTTTACGTATAATATGAAAAGATATCCAGGAGCACCAAGCCTCACTCTAGTTCCTTTCCAGACATTGCACCTACAGCTTTGGAAATGAAGTCTGGAAAGATTTGAGGCAATCAGTTCTCCTCTGGCATGAAATAAGGGACAGCTGGCCAAGCTACAAGTCCTTCAGAAACAACTCTTGTCAGAACACCTAAGTTACAGATAGTTACTAAGAAATCTGGTGGCAAAAGAAAACTCCAAGGAGATTTGGACACTGTTGTGAAAACATCCCAACAGAAAAATAAGGTAGGAAGTGAGGACTATGATTCTCTGCTGGTAAGACTGATGTCAGTAGCCAACTTTGTTAAAGCACAGGTACCCTTTAGTTGTCTCTTTCTCTCCTATCAACCTTATCCCTTCAAATATCTCCCTATTTCCTGCTCTGGAAAGAGTTACCCATGTAGCCCGTGTCTGAGAATCTACATGTCTCTCATTTCTTTTGCCCCAGTCCAAAAAGATTTTTCTTTTCCTTCTCACCTAGTAGAAGTACAGAGAGATGGTTTTCCCAGCAACATCCCTGATTACCACCCAGCTTTTTTCCCTGGCCTCCAGCCGAAGCAGACTTTGGGGAGGAAGCATGCTTCAAGACAAGAAGGAATGATGTGTGTTTCGTTCTTCTTACCCCCTGCCTTCTCCTGCTGACTGAATATCTGTCCCACATGCCCTGGACAGTTCCCAGCTGAGAAAACATTGGTCATTTTTTTAAGTGGTGCTTTTATGTCTGTCTCTGTCTGTGTGTCTGTGTGTGTGTGTGTGTGTGTGTGTGTGTGTGTGTGTGTGTTTAACCCAAATCTGTAGAGTTCCAGTTTTTAAAACCTTAAGCTACGGATCTGATTGGATCTTGTGTTCATGATCTATCATGTTTTATGTATAGAAAGTATACACAACACATGTGTAGGAATCTAGTAGAAGTCAAGCTAGAATCTTCTTCCCCTTCTGTTTGGAATCATACAGCTTTAAGAGTGTAATACTAGCCTGAAATCTATAACTCAGATTTCTCGAGCACCTCCTCCTCCTCCTCCCTCTTCGCTGACCTTGGCGTCTGCAGAGCTGTTTCTCTCACATAGTCTCACTCCTCTCTGGCTGAAATTTGCTCTTCTACAGTAACTTTTTCCCCTTCTTTAATAGGTTATCCCAGTGGTGCTACCATCATCTCTGAGGGCTCAGCATTAGCTGGCGGCTTGTCTGTCTTGGATCCAGATGTCTTTGGCTTTGTCAGATGTAAGGAAAGCTTCTGCCAGCGTCTCACAGAAGCCACTCCTGTAGATCCCCACTACCAAAATTTTGCCATGCAAACCACTAATGCTGGTAGACAAATATATATAAACACCTTATCTCAGAAGGAGTTGTGTAAACGAATATTCATTGCTTGCTGAAGAAGTCCCACTGCCTCAGAAATTACTTCTGTCATAGAAGAGCCCTGAGATGTGAAGGGGTTAGTCCCTAAGGCGAGCAAGACTTAGCACTTTGCAATTTTTTAACTGTAAAAGTTAAGCAAGGAAGATTCAAAAAAGAATTTTTTTGTGATTAAGTGGCTTGCACTCCCAAAATTCAAGCGAGGTAAAAGCTAGAGTGAAAGCTGCTCAACATTTCACCTTAAATTTTACCCTGACTCTCACCTCACTCCGTCTCGGTGCTGACATATGAGCACAAGTAGATTGAACTTGTTTGGCTGAAGCAGCTATTTCCTGCTATTATTCACCTTGCTTCTTGCTGACGTGGCCACTTGCAGCTGGCAAGGCTGGACCAACTTGAAGGCTATTTCTTGAACGGCTTACCACTGGCATAGTAGGGCAAAAGGCCAGCTCTAAAATGATGCCATCCAGGAGCTGCTTCACATGTAGCCAGCTGTCCTATCCATGGAGAATGCACCCACAGGAAAAAGGGTATGGCACAGAGCACCAAGACAGCACAGTAACCTCAATTTAAGCACCCTGTGAGTCAATATCGTTGGTCAACCTGAATATTCTTTGGATCTTTTGCTCTTATTACTTCATTTACACACTAAGCCATTTTCTATGTCCTGCTCTGAAACCCCTTGCACATGCAATTTCTCTGGTGTTTCCAGTTCCAAGCTTAGCAGAGACCAAAAAATTTACTCTTTGTTAGCACCTCAAGCTAGACAGCAACTTGGCCATAGAAAGGAACATTCAGTGTTTTATTCATCATTAAACACAGACATCTCTTAAACTGTTCATAGTGCATTTTTATTAAACAAAAGGCATATTATTGGCTTAGAGCCATTTCACATAAATATTTCTTGGTCAAGATCTAATAATGTAAAACATCCTAAAAAACATTAAAAGAATCATATAACAAGATTTGTGTGTCACATCACATAAAACTGAGAAATTTAAGGTTGATTAGTTGGAAATTATTGAACTGTATGAACTGAATTTTGCTGAAATCTATAAAATTATAACAAGAATATATAAGCAGAAGTTCTGATATCTATTCCAGATGTATCATTTTAGTCTGGTTTCTTGCTGCAGTAAGGCTTATGCTACTATGCTGTCTGTCTTACAAATAACTTCTGAAGTCACTCACCAATTTCAACCAATTTAATAAAGAATTTAACTCTTCAAAGTTCATATGGTAATTGGAATCAGGATACAGAAAAGATCCCAAAATTATTGTTTCCCCGGAGGGAAAAGCAAATACAACTTATTCCTTTACCTCCTTTGAGAGGAATCAGACATCTGGTCATTCAGCAATCGTATATTGGCAAGAAATCATCACAAACAAAACATCAAACTACCTAGAGCAAGTATTAAAAGAAAATCTAAATTATGTTGAGAAGGAGGGAAATAGTGTCTGTGGCAAGAAGAAAGGACAAAATTTATGGAACAAAATTCAAATTAAATAAGGCTATACTGCTTCAATTATTTGTTGAATATCCTTTTCCTTTAAAACTCTTTTTTTTATAAATCCCATCTTCATCTTTCATATCTCCCTTTTTTTAATTAAAGGAGAAGGAGTTTGTGTTTAAAAGCTACTAAAGAATAACAATCAAATAAGACATACAAGATAAGGGGCTTTTTTGTATGTGTGTGTGTATTTTGCTAAGAGTTACGGAAAGTTCTTAAAACATTAAATTGCACAGTATTAAAGATGCAAACTAGACTGAGGTTCAGGATGACATTCATGGAGATAGTGAAACGTGATTTTAACATGTATGAAGCTGTCATAGTCTGTTGGATGAAAACATCAGATTGACCAAGTTAAAATATGGAATGTCATGAAAATTAAGAAGGAACCAGCCTTTTCAGTATTTTGAGGATAAACGCTGAAGGCGTTACAGGTTTGGATACTCCCATGAATCACTAAGAGCACACTCTGCCTCTTCAGTGGAAGGGATATGTAATTGCTTTCTAGATTCTAGAAAATATTGGTTATTTACTAGATTTTTTATGCTTTTAACGATAGCTGACTTCCTTCACCTCCAGTCATAATAAAGGACCTCAACAGAAAAGGCAACAAAATGGGCTGAAAAGCAGGGAGTCATTGGCCACTGAATGACCTGTTTTTCCTCAGGGAATAAGATCCAAGGTAAAACTAATGCTGAAAGCTATGCTGGGAAACAGTTCCAAGTAGTTACTACATGTATCTACACATAGACAGAGAATTTAAGAGAAATAATTAACAGCACAATGGGATTTGAATTTAAAATGGATCACCCTGCCACACAAACGTTCAGTATAGACTTTTAAACTATACCTATCACATTGAATTTAGTCATGTCTGGGAATGTTTCCAGATGCTGGAACACAATTGTCTATGTGAATAAACACTTAAACGTTCCTTGGCACTAACCTGGCTCGTGCCATCTATCACGGTCCAGACCATGCCTGGAGATAGAGCTTGTACAGGCTAGCTCATTCCCAATAAACTTCTTACATGCTATACCCTGGAGTGCAGCTCCGAGAGTTTGCTACCAGAGAGGTGAGCATCATGCCAGTTGGCCTCAGCACCCAAAATTGTTCTTGTGCACGTATAGTCCACTAGTACAGACACAGTATTAGTGAGGACTTTGAATGATGTTGTCTGTAGCAGCTACATTATCTTGAACAGGGAGTAGCTGGTCCCTGACAGACAAATCATTGTGTGCATCCATAACAGGAACCAGTGAAGAGCAAATATTATTTCCATGCTTGGTTCTTGCTCTGTGACTCTTCTGTGTGTAGACATCCTAAATAGTGATATCACTACACACGGTTTAAAGCATACATTCCCGTGCAATTTCTTGTATTTCAAGAGAAAAAGTGGTAATCACAGATTTTTATAGTACGTTTTAAATGAAAACTAGGTTTTTCATTTAAACGAATGTTTACTGTTTGCTAGTGAGAAGAATTTGAAAAAATAAGGCTCATCCAGTAAATTAGTCAGGATGAATTATTCTTCCACTCTAATATTAATGACTCAACATCAGCTTGGCAGAAGATACTAAGTTGGGTCTCTCAGGGATCTGTTCTGGCTTCAGTATCATTCAATATTTTCAATAATGACTTGGGGAATAAAGTTGGGAATATGTTAATTGCATTTGTAGATGAATACAGGGCTGAAAGTAATCAAAATATCGTGGTGGTACAAGACAGATGTAAATGGCTGAGCCTGTGTCTACCTCATCAATAAACAGTATCGCAGAACTCTGGTGACCACAACCAGGGATTATGGATATGTTTGTCCTACCAATAATAAAAAATAACTGTAACAATGACAAATAGGATATAATTCCTGAAAACGAATACAGAATCCAATGAGACTAGGCAAACTGTTCCCGATAAGAAGAAACAACTAAATGTATACATATAAAATACGAGAATCAGTAACTCTGCAGTTAGAGAAAAAGATCTAGGTACTTTAGGAGATGATGAATTAAATGAGTCAACAACATGACATATTTCAAATACCATAAATGCTATCTGGGTTGCATTATTAGGAGTGTCATGTTAAACAAGCTAGGCAATTATGCTGCACTGCTTAGCAGTACATCAGTGCACTTTAGAGTACTATTTTCAGTTCCAGTTACTCCTCAAAAAATTGCAGAAAAAAAGGAGAATAATTGAAGCACTTTTCCTAAGCAACAATTTAATCAAATTTGCAAGGAACTCTCAAGTGGATGAGTTTTAAAAACAGTAAATATGCAGATTTAATAAATGTTAAATAAATTGATTCTGTAAATACTATATGACTCAACTATCCTTGCATATTAACCAGAAATAAACATAATGTTATAGGATTAAATTTAAGGATTAAAATAGAAATCTGATCACAGATATTTTACCAAAGCTTTGACTTCAAGTTGGCAATGAAAACAGCTGCCAGTTGAATCAAGGAAACACCAATCACTGTAACAAAATAGGCACATTATGTTGGGTTAATAGGAAGATTATTCCTCTGCAACATTGTTTGGAAATCCTGGGACCATAAGCCAGATATCTGTCCTTTGTGAAGAAGCCACAGTCATTCCTGGCAAAAAGGCTAGAAGCAGAACTAACTATGAATCTCATTGCTACTGGAAGTGTCCCTGGAGGAAGTGCATTAACTGGTACGCTGTAAGTGCTTTCAAGCCACAATGTGTGGAGAAAGGTTTTACATCACCAAGGTAAAAGGTGTAACAGAGACGGAGCAATCCAGAGCATTGCAAATCAATAATAATAATAATGATAATAATGATAATAATTATGATAATAATAATCATAATTTTTAAAAAGTTACAGGAAATGTTATCCACAGTATTGAAGCAAATTAGTGCTTCATGTGGGATCAGTAGAAAGGGTAGATGATAAATAGGAATAAGAGGCCATTTGAGAGAGGTGTCTCACACTATGTCTTGTGAGAAGTCCCAGAGGTGAGTTTTGGGAAAGGGGGTTATGGGGAAGGGAAGATACAATGTAGCAGAGTGGGAGGACAAACAATGCCTGGTATGGAAAAAGATTTTTCCATAAGGAAGCCCAGTGCAGTGTTGTCAGCTGACAAAGATACTTTGAGTCAGGATGCGAGGAAGCATTCAAACAGTGTGCCTGTGTCTTATCTTTCTACAGGGCTATATGGCCCATTGCAAATAGACATCTCTTTATCTCACTATACAGAACAAGGAGTTCCAGAATAAATGATCATGTGGTCTATTGCAATGCAAAATAATTGATGTCAACTTACTTCTTTTATCTTGCATCTGGTTTGAACACTATTCCACTAAGACTAAGAAATTTTTCTCATATTTTTTTTAGCTGTCTACCAATTGGCTATCTATTACTAATCAACTGTTTGGATCTCTCTCTAGTCAGCAAAGGAAATTATATTCTCATGCTCTTTTTTTCTTCTCTTTTCCTCCTCCCTTTACCGTTTTTCTCTGTTTTGGGTTTGGTTTTTTTTCTTTCTTCCTTTCTACCTTTTTTTATTCCTTATGTGGGATAATTTTCTGCAGACTTCGTGTACTAGATCTGGCTCTAGAAGAATCTAGTGAATGTCACAGCTGAGTGCAGTTGCTGAGTGAGAAGTGAAAAGAAATGGGTATGTATCTGTCAGTAGTGTGGAGCTGTCAAGGATTCACTGATAACTACCCAACAGAAACTAATGACACCACTAAGCAAAAGCTATTATTGTTTTCTTTAAATACTTAGTGAATACTTTCCAAAAACATGGCATACCCGACTATACCCTCTCCTCTTTAACCAGAAAATCCCATTCACCTTTTTTTCTAATAGCTTAACTACATTTTCTCTGTTGTTTTGGGTTTTTTTTCCGTGCTGTCCTCTGCATACAGCATTCTCCCTAGACTGGAAACTTGCTATCAGAGACAATTCACCAGGTGGCACATGGGAAAATCTTGCACACATAATTATGTTTTTTTAATTAGTACTAAAGGGAATTACATTTATAAATACCTCATACTTTTGGAAGTCTGTTTCATGCAAGGCAGGAAGGTTACTGAACTTCTATTAAAACAAATGAACTATTTCAAGAACAAAAGGAAGGGATGTTTTCCTTTAATGTTAACAAATTTTACCTCTTGGTTACAGTTCCTAATCCACTGTGGTAATGTAATGATTCTATGAGGAGGAAAGGGATTCAGTTTCTTTCAAGACAGGTTTTATTTTTGCTTTTCTTAGCAAATCATGAATGATTTTTTTAGATCCATTTTAAAAAGCCATGGAAAAGCTCAATTTACTAAGTGAATAAACATGTACATGAAAAAACCCTGCACTCCATTAGAATTTATGTGACTCTTGTTTATTGTAATCAGAAACAATCTATAGCTTATAGTACTTAAAGGCCATGATATGGGAGAAGGAGACAAAAGCAAGTTGACAGAAATATTAGGATATTCTGAGTACAATGGCAGTCTTGCATACCACAGACTAACAGATAGGAGGAATTAGTTCTACCATACCGTTTGAAATCTTGTTTGCCCTATGTAGAAAAGCAAAATAATAATGGAAAGAAAAATATAATTGTAAGCAACATAAGAGATGTACTGTAAGGAGCAGTTTAGCTCTTCAGTGATATGTGATCATTTAGTTGAGGGAAATGTTAAAATTCCCAAAGCAAAAGGAATTCTCATACTTTTTATGGTTGCTTTTTTAAATTTAGAGATTGAATATTAATCAGAAACATAAATATGTTTAATAACTGCTAGGTTCAGATGTTTAACAGAAATTTCATGTGCAATCTGAATAGAGGAAAATATTATGAGATTAAGGAATAAAATTTACAAATCTTCTCTTAGAGATTTATGAAAGAAAAAACATCTCATCACTGATAATACCTTGAGATTGCTTAATGAGCAGCAGCTGAAAGCAATTGATTTTACAAACTATCCTTTTTTTTAAATTTTATATATCTCATAATCTACAAAAGGAAATGCTAGGATAAATCACAAAAAAGACCCAATCTACCAAGCTATAGATGCACTGTTAACCTTAATCATAGTACTCACATACACATATATTTGCAAGATCAACACTCAATTAAGTATTCAAAATGACAAGAACTGAAGCCATATGATTTTCAAACACTAATTACTTTTCTATTTACAACTGTGGAATCCACAAGCAATGTTTTCTCAATTAATGCGGATAGCTCATTTCACTGGAAAAAAAAAATATTTGAAATGACTTTTTCTTCTTAAAAGAAATATGAAGGATTTCAGCCCTGGAATTTCACTGAACTTAATAGATAAGTGACATGCGTAAATCACACCTGTCATTTTACAGATGAAAGGATTTGACAGGATGTGAATTGCAACTATAAATCTTCTATATATGAATAGGATAGTAGACCGTCTCAGGTTCAGTTTTCTAAGTCATGATTTGTTGACACTAATGGCCCTGATAATTAGCAGCAAGTTTTTATAATATTTAAGGAGTAAACTTCAAGGGTCACTGATTTTAAATCAAACCTTGGAGCAACTTGAGTTACCTGGTGTTGAGGAATCAGAAGGCTGTCACCTCATAAATCTCCTTGTATTCTTAACTGGTATTGACAGGGCTCTGTTGCAGCATTATATGACTTCTGATTTATTTTGTATGGGAAATGAAGCACTTGCTGTGGAAGTGTTGCAATACTGGAAATTCTCAGAGGGTGGCTTTATTGTATTAATAGAGCAGTACAAATGAAGTTTAAATCGTTTATTGTTCCATAGCCTGCAAAAAATGAGCCTGAAAGGGTTCTAAATGTTTCTTTATACCAAATGCTGAAAAAAGCTTATTTTTATGATTACAGTCTGACAGCTAGATCTGGCATTATGAAAGCTACCCACCCTCATATCAGATCAGCACCAAGTCAGGCAACAAGATTTTTTTTCCTTCAATATTCAATATATATGAATTGCTTCTGCCTACACAATATTTTTCCAGACACTGAGGTTAATCACCCTAGCATGAGAGGAAGCCATTTCCAGAATTAAATAAATCTCTATTTGAAGGTGTGTCTCTCTACACTGGCTATAAAGGGAGCTTGGACTTATTGCATAAAAGGGTGAAAACTTCAAGGAAAAATAAAGACTGCCAGGCTTAGACCAAAGCTTTGTCTAACTAACATCATTGTCAAACTAACTGCATATGCCAATAGGACCTATAGGTTCTATGGAGTAACTGTGCTCTCTATTGCCATCAAAAAAGGAGAATCTCGCTGAACCCTTCACTACAGGTATGCAGGTGGTAGAGATCCTCTTGGTGTATGGAGGAAGGGTGTCAGCAAGGTTGGAGACCGACTGGACTATAGTCCGTGGGTATGTGTGGGCCCCTGTTGCTTGATGTCTGACTCAAGCGCCCTGTGAAAACAACTCCTCACACACATGTAATTCTTTTACTCTGTTTCCTTGCATTTGTGCTCCATCTAGACACTAACTGATAGGTTCTATAATTACCAAGTTGGTAAAACATGACTGTGGAGTGGCACGCTCCACATTTCACTGTGAATTATTGGAAAGTTGACCACACATGGGTATGTTCGTGGACATGGAGCAGTTCTTAGTGTCCCCGTGATTCCTGCAGCAAGAGGCACACCCGGCTGAACATCAACATGAACACCACCTGCAATTGCTCTTCTGCCTCCTCAAGAACCTCTTTTTGATGTTTTATATTCTCCCCGTGATTCCTGCAGCAAGACGCACACCCAGGTGAACATGAATATGAACATGAACACCACCTGCAATTGCTCTTCTGCCTCCTCAAGAACCTCTTTTTGATGTTTTATATTCTCCCCGTGATTCCTGCAGCAAGACGCACACCCAGGTGAACATGAATATGAACATGAACACCACCTGCAATTGCTCTTCTGCCTCCTCAAGAACCCCTTTTTGATGTTTTCTATTCTCCATTTCGTTTTCTTTATATCTATGAGGCTTGAGGACCCACCATGCCCTAGCATCTCCTTACCTTCCTGTTGGCCCTGGTCATTCCTGGAATGAGGAAAAGGAAGTTGCGTGGGAACAGGGGGCAACTGCAGACAGTATAACTATTGCCTCGTCCTGTCATATTTCCATACATCACAGCAGCAGGCAGTGGCCACCTGTCCTTGGATGATACTTTCAAGAAATGATGAGTGCTTTTGGAGCAGTCTGCTTGGTGTCTCATGCTGTTTCCCTGCTCTTATGTTTGTGACCCTTAAATTGTTACCCTCCTCCCTTTTCTGTTCATTATTTCTCCCATCATTTTTCTGCTTGCTCCAGAGTAGGTTTTCTCTCCCTATGTGTCTTCCCCCAATCAGGTTTCAGGGAAAGACATTTTAACCAGGCATGAATCTGTCCACAAGAAAAAGAACCAAGAGGAGCACCAGCAGCTAATTTATGTTTAGGGAAGAATGTAGGGTACACATAATCTTTCTTCCAGTGCTCCTATTTTCCTCTTTTGTCCATGAACTTCCTCTTCTACCTGTGACCTGGATCCTAGAAGCCATCAAGGTTAGAGATTTTCAGATTTAACCTCTATGCTAACAGGATTAAAATTGCCAGTTGTCCTCATTCTTCATTTTGACCAACCTTATCCGTCAGCTCTACAACTGTATCTATCAAAAAGTAATGGAATGTAACAATATTTTGTGTGAAAAGCAATCAGTCTTCCTTTTCTTTACTTTATACTTGCTAATTGTTAATTTCATTTGGAACCTTTCCCCCCCCCCCCAAATGAGATAATGTTAAAAATGAATGTGGTATTCATTTTGGAGTCTCATTATTAATTTTTTCAGTACATGATATTTCCTGTTTATTTTCTTCCTTTCTCTGAATAATAACTCCCTTCTCAGTCGAGGATTTTCTTGACTCATCTCAATCACTGTTAACTCCTTGATTAATGTGAAGAGAGATGACCTTTGCGTATAATCACTGCCCTATTGGTAGTAGTAGGTTATCTCTTATATGCAATTATGATAAAAATTATAAACAAATTCGGTGTCACCATTATAGAGTTATTTGTCTTTCAAGGCATTTTTCATAGAAAAAATATTTTTACCTTCTTATTGCTATTTTCTTTTCTTTGGTTCACTTCTCTATCCTCTTGTTTTATATATTATGTGTCTCTATTTACTTACAGTGATATTTTGCTACATTTGTTCACAAGGAGTACTTGAGTAAAATGTTACTTCTTAATCCTACTGATTTACCTCATTGGAGCACACATGTGAGCATTCAAATAATGATGTTATTTGTTCCCTATACTGTAAGCTTGTGGACTCAAACAAACCTTGTTTGAGTCTTGTTTTATTTTTGTTACATAGTATATCAGTTTTCAGAACTGTAGGAAATAACAAACAGTATAATTTTTTAAAATTACAACATATTATAAATAGAAATAAAGATCAATAGTATCATTAGTCCTTATCTTGATTGTTTAAAGAAAACAGCCTAGACAAAACCCATGATTTCTTTCTCTCACAAGCTTAAAATTCATGAAGCAGTATTCTGCATCTCCTGAAAGAGTTTAGGAATGGTTGCTTTCCTCCGGGGTATTGCAACTTCATACCACTTTCTTCCTCTGAGCTGTGCCTAAGTGGAATAATTGAACCCATAATTTGCAGTTACACTAGCGGGAATACAATTATAAAGAGCCTCACTCCTAAAACACGTCTTTTTTTCATTTGATTTAGGCACTTAGAAGTCTAATTCCTATTGACTTTCAAATGTGATTTAGCCTCTTGTGCCAGATTTGTAAAGGTATTTAGGTTCCTAATTCCTGTAATCAATGGAAGATAGTAGCCTTTAAAAATCTGGCCCTGAGGTGCATAATTTCTATTGACTTTCCTAAGTGTCTAAGCCACTTTCAAACTTATGAGTCACGCAGGTGTTTTTGAAAAGTCACTAAATAGTGTCTACCAGAAAACCCTCTCCAGTCACTGAGTGAGTAGTAGCTGCAGTTACAGTGTGAATACTCTCAGCCTTTTATGGAGGGAGCTGACACTGCCTGCAGTTGGAGAGACGGCACAGAAATATGTGATTCATTGATTGGATGTAATTACTATATAAGGCACGACTCCCAGTCTTATCTTGCTCACATACCATGATCACTATTGTTACTGTTGCACCTAATGGCATTCCTGTAAAGCAGCAACTTTTACCCTTGTCTATACAGGTAACAGAAGTAGACTTTAAAGGCATCAGCCATATTTTGATTTGGTAAATCTACCTCTTTATCAGTGGTTTATTCTATGCAAAAAATTAGTTATTTGTCTCATTAAATGCTCATTTAAAACACAACTTAATCTTTCTGGATAGAGATACAGACCCCAATAAAGAATATAATAATTTATTTGATAATTAAATTTATGCAATTTGCACTCAGTGAAACTACAACACATGAGCTTTATGTGTGTCTTTTAAGAAAGGTGTGACCAGAACACTTGTTTTCCACAAACTGTGGACCATATGCTAGTTTTAGATCATGTACTTCTAACTGATGCCAAATGGATTTTCTGATTCATATCTGAAGATGTCTGTAGCTTTTTATATGCAAATAAGAATAGACATTGTCCATTTTTTAATATAAATTACCCCCAGACTAAGTTGATATGCTTTGAAGCCATATGTGTCTTTAGGCATTGATGCACTGGGGCATCCTCCATGGCAACATGTTGGTGAGCATCAATGCACAGAGAAGGTGTGGATGGAAGCTTAGGCACTAAGGCTTAATAGGCTTAAACTGATTCTGTGTTAAACATTTTATAATAAATGTTGCCCTGAACACTGAAAAAAAAAGACACCTATTTCTCTTTTCTCAAATGAATAAACCCAACCAAACAAACAAAATCCCATGCACACATGCACAAGAAAACAGCTGTGATTTTTATAATGAAATTTTGCAGGCAATTAGCCTGGAATGTAGAATAATCAGTTTAAGTAATTTAAATTGGGCAATATGTTGTGGTTTTAAAGCAACTATTTCACACTCTCAGTAGTTACTTGCTATTGGGATATTTGCTCTGCACTGAGTGCTGCATGTTCATAATATGCAATCTGTACTATCATTACAACACAGTGTTTCCATGTTTAAAGGAGTCATTACCTTAATGCTGCAAAATAACAAAAGTAGTGACTGTGTTTTACAGATATAAAACATAAAGATGTTGAAAAAGTGTTCAGTGAGCTTGCTTTGTAACTGCAGTAGGAGCTGCACATGCCCTGTAGCTATTTTAAATTATTGTGCACACACATTCATACTACATGTGATAGTGACCCTTGGGAACAACAGGAAAAATATAACTTTATGTGACAGAAAACATAGACATTGAAGAAGACTGCAAACCCAATGCATTGTAACAGATCTGTGGGGTTTTTTCTATTTCCATTATAAAAGAGACAAAAAATAAAGAATCACCCTAAAATCACGTTAACAGGTATGTTGCAATTTCAGCACAAGACAGAGAATACAGAATACACAATTTATTTTACTTGGCTGCTTTCTTAGTTAACAATTCTGATTGTACAAGGGCTGCCATATGTCCAGGTTCTTACTGATATGTCCTCTTTTTCCTCCCGGAAATGGTGTCCAGGTGGAATTTGAGTATTTTGGAGATTTTTTTTTTTTGAGAATTCCAGATGCCTGGCAGCTCAGTTGGAGGAGTAGCAGAGACATATAGGCTACATATGGGCAGGTCAATCCATCTGATTTTATGTGCACATGCAGACCATCTGTACAGCTCAGGTGCAGCAAGCCCAGTGCTTTGTGGATGTATTTCTCCTGGGAAATCCTGCAGAAAAAGAAGGTAAACCTACAAATTACTCAGACTGAAAGCATACCTCCATTTTTACTAAGTGAGAGAACTTTAGAATGAAGGTCTCAGTCCCAAGCAATGCTCTGGACTATTGCCATAGTATGGAACTCTTCACCAAATGAAGTTGAAATTGTCATCTCCTGCTCTGTTGTCTCTGCAGTTCTGTTGAGCTGCTTACAAAGAGATGAAGAGAGTAGTGCAGGGCCAAAAAAGCTGACCTTTTTAAAGCAATGGATGGCCTTTTAAAGCCATCACATCATGAGGACACAGATCAGATAGCACCATATATCAGACACAGCTGAGAGCATACCCTTAACTGGTAATTCAGTGTTTAGCTGCTTCATGGTATTACAGCAAAGACTGATTTGAATATATTACTATTCAAGACCATGTCAGTACTCAGTCACCACAGTGTGAAACAATTCTTTACAAAATATATCATCTTCTGCCCCAAAGAAATCCAGGTCAGGTGATATATATGGTTAGGAATCTATTTATCAGTGACATCCTCCCCCAAATCTAGGCAACTTTAACATTTCTAACTGTAGCAGGTTAACACCAGTTAAATGCAAATTTTTTAACTCAGTGATTTAAGAATGCATGGGGTCTTCAGCTCCAAAATTAGTAACAGATGGTGAGGCGGGATTCATTCCCAGTCCTGAGGAACACTTTGCTATACTTTCCTTGCTCCAAAAGTGATTGAGAATGCAGCCCAGAAATACAGCTTTGCAGATTGCTTTTCATGGGGAATGTCTGGTTGGCAAAGAATCCCTTGAACCATTGCTGTGCCTGATTGTTTTTTACTATGTAAATCTAAACTCAGTGAAGTTACAGCTGAAAATTAAAGAGATGATTTCAAGAAATGTTATATATTGTAGTATTTCTAACTACTTCTGTGTCACTGCCATACATTCTGAGCGCCATCATAGCACTCTGAGAAATGTTTAAGCCCTTTTCTTAAGAATTACCTTCCTATGTGTTATATATAGTGAGTGGGAAGTAAAACCTAGTTTGTTTGGGCTTTTTAACTTTTGTAGAATTTCTCAAGAATAATTCATGGCACCATACAAGAAAATTGTTACAATCCAATAGAATATTTTAAGGTAATCTGTGTTTGAAGAAAATGTATATATAATTTTGAACCGGTACTCATACAAAATATCATCTGATAAAAACATGCTTTCCTACTCTACCCTTCATACCACTATGCTGTCTCAGAAGAAACCCCTTTCTTCTTCCTTCTTTTGAATCTTAGGTACCCTCTAATCCCATAAACCTACTGTTCATTTTTATTCCTTCCTATTATCCTCAAGCTCTCAATGCCATGCTGTTTTTCTCCCAATGACGCAAACATTAACCTTGCCACTGGAAAAAAAAAAAGTCTCGCTTTTTCTGCTTTAGAAGTAATTGATCATTGTTTATAAAATCTTCCATATTTTCTTTCTGTAACCTGAACTATTTTCCAACATATCCTCTTATGTACAATGAAATTATTCTTACTACAGTCTCTAATTACTCTTTTTTGCCAGAAACTATTTCATCTTAATCTATCAGCTGCATTTGATATTACTGACCCCTCCTTAACTCGTCTCAGTTAGTTTCCGTGATACTTTCCTGGATCATCTCTTGCTTCTAACATCTGACCTTTCAGTGCATTCATCAAAGGAGACACCTCAGTGTGGTGGAACTGCAGACTGTGTTCTAGATTACTGTCTTCTTTTTCATTCTCTACAGCTAATTTTATCTTCAGATGCAAACTGATTTTATTCTTTTTCTGATATGACGAATCATACTTCTACTTTGGCCAAACCTGTTTTCTCCTGTACAAATCAAAATACTGATTCATCTCTCATACATTCCTGAATATATCTAGTTGTCAGCTCAGATTCCATGTGGCTAAAATAGAATCTTGTTCTTTTTCTTAAAGACTTCCTCCATTTTTTACTTTCTGCTGAAAAAAGCAAAGACCTCTCTGTCAATCAGATCTATCACCTAGCCATAACAGAAATCACTATGAACAATTAAAGCTAAACAGTCATTTAGACTTGCTTAATGGTTAATGAAGATTAATAGATAGCTTTAGGCCTATTTAGACTTTTCCCTATATCTTTATTTCCAGAATGTGTCTAAATATTGTGAAATATCTCTTGGTTGAAGCCTTTTCTATCCTTTCTATCTATTTCAGCCAGTTCCTGTCATTGGCCATTTCAGTTAGCATAGCATCCTTCTCACAGGACCTAAGACAGCTAATCTTTCTCATTCAATACATTCAAAATGGTTCTGTAAAGATCTTTTTTACAGTTTGGCACTTTGACCAATTCAATCCATCCCTCTCTGTCTTTCTCCTGAATTTTCTTTCGCTCTTTCTTGCACTGAACCCTGACTCCTGCTTTCACATTCAAGGAAGAGCCTTTCATGGCTTATCTTAGCCATTTTCATTCTGGTAAATGCAGTTCTCTAATTTTTATGTCAGGCCCTTATGTTCTTTCTCTCTTTGTTGGTATTTTATTCACATTTGGAAAGGTATCCTTGTAAACATCTGCAATGCTAACTCACTGTCTTCCTTTCAACCTCTCCTTTTCCCTGATGCCTTCAAAATACTTCCCAACTTTCTGGCTGCTAGTGCTGAGCCAATTGCCTGCAATGCTGACCAATGGGCCTTATTGTTTCCTTATTTTTCTATTGTAAAAATCTGAGCTTGAACATTTTGAATTCAGTTGTTCAAAGTAGTCAAAAATTCGTAAAACAATACACCCATTGTTTGAGGAAAGTGGTATGAAAATGGGAAAAAAATAACTTACTCACATGACAAGATTCTTAATAAAGCTCAGCACCTATGTGAAGATTGGGTTAGGCTGAAAAAAACCAATGAACCAAAATGAATATAACAGAAAAGGAGCTAAATTTTGAATGAAATAGTCTTGGATATTATATTCCATCTGTAATCTTACTTCTCAAAGCTTTAAAAGAAAATCTTTTCCTCTCAAATGGCCTCAGTAGTGAGTCCGAGGAAAAAGAAAAAAAAACAAGTTGCTGGTTGCTGTTACTGTTTCTGTTATTGTTATCACCACTGTCATCAAAACACTTCCATTAAGCACTCATGATCAGCAGGATGTACCCACAAAGGACACCTGATCAGTAGTCCACAGAGTTACAAACACAGAAAAAGAGATCTTTATCCTCTTTCATTCCTTCTGCATATTTCTGTGTTTTCCTCAGATTCTTGTTGCTGCCCCTCCTTTTCTTGCTCTCTTCCTTTCTGTTTTTCAATCCTGAGAGCAATCACAATGGTAGCAAAAGCAGAATAGCCCAGATGTTTCAGCCTAGCCTCAGGAAGAGCAGCGAAGGAGGTGGACCTGGTCGGATCAGTCACACAGTATCCCAGAGTATCTAGTGAGAGCACAGAACAGAAACTGTGGTATTAGAACTGACTGGATCTCCTGAAAACCTCTAGAAGATCTATTTCACCCAGCTATTACCCTCCCATTTCTATTTTCACTTGTGTAATTTTAAAACAGGAAAATAGGACTCAGCATGCTGATTCTCTCAAAATTCACCAGCAGAGGTAGTGCTGTGTTTTGCACCATGAGGGAATGAGGCTGCAGCGAACTTGCTGAAGAGCCTCACCTCAGAGAGCAGCAGGTGACCAGCAAGCCAAGTCGTGCCAGGTGCCCCATGTCCACCCAGCTCAAAGCTAGCTGCCCCTAAAGTGGACTGGTCTTGTTCACAGAACATAACACTTAGCCTGAGTTTCCTATAGGTCCTATTTGTTATACCTTGGAACTAAACAGTGAAAAAGGCCATCATAGTCTTCTTTTGTTTTGTGTGGGGCTTGGTTACTTTTCATTATTTGAATGTTTTGGTTTTCTTTTGCGTTATTTTCTATCTCATAGAGCCAGAAGATAAAATGGCTGTATTGAACTGATGATTTTTAAAATGTGAATCAAGACAATGTTAGGTCTTTCCTAAACATTACCTGCTCACTAGTGACTGGATTATGTTAACATTCCTGGTTTCTTGAGCCCGTTCATTCCTTTAAAATTATACCAGTGGGTATTATTTGCTGCTCCTTGGTTCTAGTCTGTAGAACCAAGTCTGTAGAGTCTAGTCTAGACTGGTCTTTGAGGCACAGATTTTCACTTATGATTATAATTGCTTTACCATGGAGGTCCTGCACCACAATTCTAATAATTGTTGCAAATAACAGTTAATGTTACTATCTGGTCTTGTTTATTCTGCTGGCAGTGGGAACAAGTTTCAATTACAATCAGAGCCTGTGTGTTTTGTTCTTCACAAACAGCCCCAAACCTCACCACAGAGAGTCAATGCCTTCTTCCCTGATGGAAAGGTCCCTCCATCTCTACCCAGCAGGCAAAGATAATATATACAAAGCCAAGGCTACAAAGGAACGAGCTCAAGTAACTCTCTTGAGCTAAGAAGCCCCAGGTTAAGGAACAGGTGTTTCCAAAAATTAGGAATCTGGGAATGGAGGAAGAGGTGAGCTCATTTCCATGAAGAGAGCTTGCCCCAGGCAGTCCTGTAACTCACTGTAGAAGGCTTTCTCAGGGACTAGCCATCTGTCTAAGGCTGACCTATACGCTGAATAAGCCAGTCTGCCACAGCCATTTCTGTAGCTGTTGAGGGCTTGCTTGTAAAACCCCAAATATTTGCTGCATCTCACTAATCTGACTCCTTTTCTATAGGAGAAATTTTAGTTTCCAGATCACTTTGAGGCCAAATAATAGAAAAGACCATCATTCTTTTATGTTACCAAAGATAGATACATCTATTAAGCATCTCTTGAGCACATTATTATCTTGCTGTGTTTATTATATAACCTTATTTTATAGCATTGGGGATAATGACAGATAGCTTGTACAGGTAATTCAATGAAAGTAGAATCAAATTTCAGAGACGAATTAACACTTAGTTTGTTCTAGAAGAACGAATATTTCCTTCAGGGTATTTGGTAATCTTTTCCTCTTAAGATCTTCATTCTCCTAGAAGAATGTAAGTTCTTCATTTAGAGCTGTGTTTTTCTGAGGCTTTTTAAAAAATTATTGCCAATTGTATAAAGAAATAACTATTCACTGGGTCACAGAATAAAAATGAAAATAAGTCTAGGATTTGCTAGAAGAGCAGATGTCCCATCAGGGATTTGTATCACCCAACCTTGGCCTACTTCCATGAAGACACAAAGTTTTAGGTAATAATCTTAATTCTCTTTACCATGAGCAGAGAAAGAGTCAGAGCTCAAACTAATCCTTAGATAGGTCTTAAGACTGTTTTGCTGACCTGACATTAACTATAGAAGGATTCTAGAAGATGGTTTAAAGAAAATTACTATTGTTTAGTGGTATAAATCTAAGCCACATAAAATTGCCTCTTAAATTTTAGATTGTGCCTTGATGATAATCTCAGCACTACACAAAAACCAGAAAAGCTGTAACGTGGGAGACTGGAGGAAGAGCAATTGGCTACCAATATTCACAAAACTGTGTTTCTGCTTCAATTCAAAAAGAAAATAAGCCAAACATTTGGCCTCCAGAGTCCCAGAGAAGGCTTCAGGAGTAGAGTTACCAGAAGCAAGTATCACCACTTCTACTATAAGGGGACTTTCTTG
Source organism: Callaeas wilsoni (assembly GCA_013398955.1). Taxonomy (NCBI): domain Eukaryota; kingdom Metazoa; phylum Chordata; class Aves; order Passeriformes; family Callaeidae; genus Callaeas; species Callaeas wilsoni. The sequence goes on along the minus strand of VWPU01013246.1, from coordinate 17,378 downwards.
ATTTTCTCAGTGATGGTCACATCAAAAGAAAAGATTTTGTTGGGGATGCTGAACCAGAATATTACAGTGTTTCTTATTCGCCATCTTTTTTCTTTTTAAAAATTTTTTTGCTTCACCGAAAAAAATTTATTAAACTTAATCCAAGATCAAATATTTTCCAGTTCCCTAAGGCTTTACATTTTGTTAGAAAAATTGATCCAATGAAATACTTTCACACAGCTCGGAAAATAAGTGTGCTAAATACAGCTGAAAGAAGACCAAAAATATGTTTTGTCTCTGTCTTCACTGTTCTAGCGAAAATGTGGAGATACTATCTAAGATTGTATCTCTTTTCCCCTACCTTGAGCAAAAATTATTTTCCCTTAGTCTGATGCAGTAGAATCAAACCAGTAGAATTTGGGTGGTTTGTATTTTTTCTTACCTTTTGAAACAAAGGAGCGTTTAAACCATTTGATTCCCTTCTCTTTTGCCCAGGAAAGAACTTGAATTATTCGATACGACTTCTTCTGAGGACAGCCCTGCTGAGTAGTACTAGGGGATGCTGGTGGATGAGAGGCTGGACATGACCCAGCAACCTGCATTTTGCAGCCCAGTCAGTCAATTCTGTCCTGGGCTGCATGCAAAGCAGGGTGGCCAGCAGGGTGAGGGAGGGCATTCTGCCCCTCTACTCTACTCTTGCGAGAATCCACCTGCCGTGCTGTGACCAGCTCTGGGATCCACAATATAAGAAGGACATGGACCTGCTGGAGTGAGTCCAGAGGAAGGCCACAAGGATGATCAGAGAGCTGAAGCACCTCTCTCTCCTATGAAGACCAAGAGAAAGAGCTGGTTTGGGGTTATTTAGCATGGAGAAAAGACTCCAGAGAGACCTTATAGCAGTCTTCCAGTAAGTAAAGGGGACCTACAAGCAAGCCAGAGAGAGACTTTTTAAATACTGGCTTGTAGTGATGAGACAAGGAGGGAATGGCCTTAAACTGAAAGAAGGCAGATTTAGATTAGATATCTGGAAGAAATTCTTTACTGTGAGGGTGGTGAGACATTTGAACAGGTTTCCCAGGAAGTTGTGGATGCCTCATCATTGGAAGTATTCCAGTCCAGGTTGGAAGGGGCTTTGAGCAAAATGGTCCAATGGAAGGTTCCCCTGTCCTTGGAAGGAGGTTTGAAACTAGATGATCTTTAAGGTCCTTTCCACCCCAAACCATGATTCAGTGATTCCCTGGGCTAAAGACTTACTGGTAGCATCTCTGATGGATGCACTAAAACGCTGGACAGGATAGGACATATAATCTGAACACAAGTCAGTTTAACAATCCTCAGGAGAAGCAGACCATGCTTTGAGCCCTGCTGAGAGACTATCAACTCAGCAATCCCAAATTTGAAGTAGCTTCTAAACGGCAGGCCTCCGTCCTAATATTCTCATGATCTTACCATAATCCATCACAGCTAATTATATTAGCTTTCTCAATTTCATGCCATATGCTTCATTATCTCCACAAGAGAAGTCAAGATTTTCAAAGGACAGTCTCTTATTTAAATTTGAATATAGACTATTTTTTTATTTATCATTGTATCCTACTTATCTTATGCATTTAATAATGTAGTCATATTACCATCATCAGATAACAAGAAAATTGGCATTTTCTTTGTCTTCCTTTTGTAAAACTCAGTTAAACAATGTTTCCCCTTTCACAGCTGAGAACCCTGACCAATGACACAGTTGAAGTTAAAACTAGTTGAAAGGGAGTGAGAGCTTTTGTCAGGATCTGGCTGGAAATCACTGCTTAGTGGAAGGCAAAAGTGCTCCTACGTTTTCCATAAACACTTTACAAGGCAAGGAACTTTAAAGAGGAATGACAGCAAAAACTATTGGAAGATTAATGAGGATCCCTGCAGCCTGGTCTTTTATGGATCACCAGCTTTTCTTTCATCAGCTATATTTACTCAGCAAGTAAATCTACTGCTAAAAAATATGAAAAGCTCTTCCACAAGCCTGTTTAAAGGTAAGAGACCCTAAACAAAAGAGTCAACAGCATTCTAACAACAAAGAAAGCCTTGAGGGCGGGGAGGAAGAAAAAACCCTTAGGAAAACCTTCATCTTGCCTGTCAATTAGTCATTTTGCTATTCACTGCATTGCAGCTCCTGAACTATCTTTTCTCACAAATGGAAAGAATGCAACACAGAGTGGTTAATCATATTACTGCATTGATCTTTTATTAAGCAATATGTTGAACCCTTGGATTGTTACTAAAACTAAAATGTGTTTATGGCATACAGCATGTATATCTAGCCTTCTGGATCAAAGTATCTCCTGGCACTGTCACATACTAATGAGGCGAGTCGAGCTCAGAAACTTCACATTCATCAGGAGAAACAAAACTTTGTATATTATACATTTTTAATGACTTGTCTCAGTCCTGATTTTAACTTGTAATAAATTACATTTATAACTTATTACAGCAAATGCAATTTGTAATCATACAAAATAGTCCATGGAAATAGCATTCTATCGACAGAATTTTCTCATGTGTTTTTGCTATATTCTTGATGACATGGTGGTGATTCACACTCTATTAAAAATGATCATCTAAAACAGGCCACTCCTATTTCAGGCCAAAAGCTTTTTCTTGTGCTCTGCTCATCCCTAGTGAGCCTCTCCCACATGAGAAAAGTTCTGTAGTCACTGAGGATCAAGTTCAGCAGGTAAGCTAAACTGCTGCCAAAATTTTCACAGAAAACTACTCTCTTTGTTACATTTTCACTAAGAAACTAAGCAGGATCAGGGCATGGCTCTAAACAAGGACTTGTGACCATCGATAGTCTATCCCACCCACACTTGTAATTGCAAGCAGAGGCTCAGAGATGGAACTGCCTGGAGTGGCCAGCACTAGCTCAGGTCGGGGACAAGGGAGCAGGACTGGTTGCAGGAGCAGTTCCTCTTTTAGGAGGAAGCAGATGTAAACAGGAGTAAAGAAGAGGCCATGGCCTCTTTTATTTAGTTGTGTGGATAGAGCTTTTGTTTGTTTTCTGTTACATCTAAAAGCTGCATTTATATTTTTTGATGCCGTCTCACTTTTAAAATCATCTTTATAGTGATTTAGCCATACTTTTTGCAGTATCTTCCTCATAATAATGCTCAATATATAATTACAGTTGTTTAGGGGGATTTTTTCGAAACAAACGTTCTTTATTAAAATTTATAATAAATAATAAGCAGATAAACAGTTTCTACCTAAAGTATTTCTCTGAAAAAAAAAAATCTGAATTAATTTTTCTCATTTCTCTTTGAAAGAAAATAAAATTTCATCACCACTGAAAACCTTCAAATAGAAGAATATTTTCATTTTTCTTTTGGGCTTTCCTACAGGAAAACAAAAAATACAGAATTTTCAGCACAAGCTACAGCTTTGTTTTTATGCACAACTATCATTCAGGTGTCTTAGGACACAGAAAAACCTGCAGATTACCAGGTTCCTTACAAATATACCACCATAAGATGCAAAAGCCATGTTTGTGCTTAGATCCCATGATCTGTTACAGAGGACAGGCTGTAATTTTAGTAGAAAGAAACAGTGTGAGACAACGAAACTGGCAGAATTTACACCGTAACAGTTCCAGTTACATCACCTAAAAGCTGTGGTGATTTAAACGTGCTTGTTCAAAATGCGCAACAGAAGGCACAACTGGAGAATCTTCTGTATTTTCCTCAAAGGCACATCAGAGCTTCTCTCGTCACTAAAGTGCTTTCAGCCTGCATGGTACAGCACTGTACGCACAGAAGGCACAAGTGTGCATATGGGAGAAGAGCGGCAAGTCACGCACCGTCTGCTGGTTGTGCACCAAAATCAGCTGACGCCACACATTCTTGTAAGTTGATATCATGCTTTCCGATCATCCCAAGGTATCCTATGGGGCTGCTTCCATTCCAGTTCTTCTAACTTCAGTCCTATTCATAGCAAGAAATCCTTTAACATGTGTACATGGAGGCTTTCGGTTTTAGGCAGTGAGCATGAGAAATAATGCAGGTAAAGATTCAAACAAACTACTCATACAACCAGGCTAGGGACAACATAGTTAGATGTGGTTCTCTGCTCAGTCTCCAGGGTCTTGTAATTTTTTCTGTACGTCTATAAGAAGGAAGGAATTTCTCCACCGAGATTTTGGTTGTGCTTATGTTTCTGGCCCCAAAGACTTCCTATTGTCTACACCAAGCACTGGGCCAGCTCTGACCACTCACATGTAACCACTATGGAATATATACCTTCAGTCAAGCTAGGCTAATCAAAAAAGAATAATTCAAATGCAGCATATTCAAATGAACCCTGCAGTGAAAGAGTGAGCTCAAGAACCTTTTTGATAACATTTGCATGTGAGTCATTAAGCAGATGCAATGCTTAGAATGAACATTGCTCAGTAACTCCTTTTCATTTTTGTTGATTAGGCTATTGGTTAACAATAGTCCACAAACATTTAGATGTTTTGAGTAATGAATCACTGACAGCTTTTGTTAAAATTCAGATAGATCAATAATTTTTAGGTGAGAAGTGATGTGCGTGATCCTCACCCATGTAATGGAGTTATTTCTATTGCCAGTAAGTGAATGGTTTTTTGAGTCCTACAATATAGATTCTAGTCCATGACAGACACAGATATAATGGAATAAAGGAAAATAATCCTTTTTTTTAGAAGTACTTATATGTGTTAAAAGATATGTAATTTTTTAAACAGTAATTATCTGCACAAATAACCTTTACATTTTTCACATATCACATCTTTCAGTGTCAAAAATCATCAGCAATCACAAGTTAGCATACACTTACCTATAAATGTCTATGAAAATTTACTGTTTGGCCACATTAATTCTGGTTATACCACCCCAAAATGCAAAAGAGACCCACTGCATACTGCAGACAGGCCTGTACTCACATTTTAACCTTTACAGATGTTCAGTAAGTTTATTTTTTAATAAAATACCACTGTTTAAATACCTGTAAAAGAGAATATTTTTAAAAGAAAATTCCATTAAATACTTATTTGTCTGTTCACTCAACCCGCTTCCCTTATTACCATTTGCTTTGGTTTCACTCCTTTTTGAGTTTGTTTTTATATTCTTAGAAGATAACATCATATTTTAGAAAGCTTCTGTTGTCTTCAGTATGGCCAGCACTGTATAAAGACAAACAGCAAATTGGTAAAAAGTGACCCAACATGATCACTCTCCACCTGAAATATTAAGTAACTTACTCCTGCATAAAATAGAAAGGTTTTTTCTCCACAATACCTTAAGCATCAATTGTCTAAATTAATCAAGCTATCAGCCTAGATGTTAACTATCATAAATGCTGTTTTCTAAAGTAAAACATGAGATCATGCATTTCATTCTTCACAAATACTGTCTTCTACACAAACAACAGGTTTGTCATTTTCAACACAATAACTATGTCATCAATAATTTTGCCATTGTATATCAAATAGCTTCCTTCCAAGAACCTTTTTTTTTTTTTTTTTTTAATCTACTGATTCAAATCTAGTTTCTTGGTAATTCAGCTTGAGTTTTGGCCCCAGGGTACTATCTCTCCTCAGCCAGTCAAGTTTGCCATCTAAGCGGAAGTGGGGGATGTGGTTAATGGAGACACGTGCTATCTGGTTGTACACATAGATCACACGTGCCAGCCTCTTGTTCAGTCACTGCAAGGTTCACTCGTGGTAATTGGTAGGTTCATTTGCAGGCTGAGTAGCCAGGTAGCAGGCTGTCATCTTTAGTGCATGCCTATTCCAAGGCTGCTATTAAGAAAAGAACACAACTTTTTCAACAATAGTGGATAAAAGAATATCTTATTTTTCTCTTATGAAAAAGCACAGCCAGGACAACCAGCCAAATACAGTGTATCTTCAGAAACACAGCCTATGCCTCCTTATAAACCAGGAATTTTTTAGATATGTGATGTGCAGGTATCAGCATACATCTATACACTGGTTTGTGTATAGATTAAAGGCTACCAACTCTAGAGGTAACATGATCTTTGTCAGCTTGGAAGTCTGGCCCTCTCAAGCTGGATTCCCCCATTTGGAACTGGCAAACTTCACCTTGATTACATATTTCAGTTATATTCAAACCAAACTCTAGCTGTCTTGTCAGTTTGAATAACCTCAAAACCTCTATCTGCACCAGTAAATAAAAGAACAGTGTGGAGTGTTGCCAAACACCAACTATTTGTGCTGTTAAAGCAGAACGTGGCCAGATCAGCTAGTACTTTCCTGAATGGTTCCTGGGCATGGGCAGACGAAATTCCCCATGGGGAGCCTGGAAGCGGCTATCTGATTTGGTGACTCAGACAGCTGAGGAGTGGGATACAGAAACTCCTCTACCAGTCCATCGGTGTGAGACAACATGCACAGGAATGGCTTACCAAGACAGATTTGGCTAAAGCAGGTAAAAAAACCACTGCCAGATGCCAGAAAATGGGATCTTCTTTTCATCATCTCCATATCACACACTCATACAAGAGTTTGGGTTGGAAGGGACCTTTAAAGGTCATCTAGTCCAACCCCTTGCTATAAGCAGAAACATCTTTAACTAAACCAGGTTGCTCAGAGCCTTATCCAACCTGGACTTGAATGCTTCTAGGAACGGGGAACATATGTATGTGGGTAGTCCGGTCTCCCAAGTACAGAACAGTACCAAAGAACAACTGCATCCCCTCGAACATCCTTGAGTACAGAGAACGTACTTATAGATCTCAAAACATGGTTCTGGTCCTCTTCAAAATGCCCTTAAAGAATTCTCCCCATCTCTCTCAGAGGCTTCAAAAGCCTGACAGGACATCTCCCTTCCTGCATCATAATACTGAAGAACCACGGCACTTCGGAACTTTACACTGGTTGGACTTTCTCGCAATACTTATTTTTGCACCCTAAAGAATCAGTTCTGCAGAAATAGTAGGCTCTGCTTCAAAGTCCTATGAGATCCCAGTGGTCCAACACGTTCTGGGCTAGCACAAATTTGGATGAGCTGGAAACCAGGTCTCAAATCCCTGATTAGTAATGAAATTGAAAGACATAACCTAAAAGGATTAGAAGACTGAGTAAAGAATTTCAGCAGTCCTATTGCAGTCCTATTATAAGCTGAACTCACACTAAAATGGGTCATCCTTTCAGGGACAGAAGGGAAAAAAAGGCAAGTTAGATCCTTTATGCTATGGAATCATAGTTCTCCTGGTCTATTAAATTGTGTGCTTTTTAAAATTTATACAAACAAACAAGCCATCAACAGAACTTCTCATTTCTGTTTCTTTTGAAGCTGACCAACTGAAAAAGGTAGAAAAAATTTTCTTAAAGTTTTGTGAGGAAAGTATAATCCTATAGTGAACAGAGTGAACAGCAAATTTCATCCCAGAGTTAATTTCTACAGCCCATTTATAAATCTTTGAAATACAGGTTTGTAATGGAAATACTGACAGACCCTTAACAATAGTGCTGCTATAATGAGATTTGTCATTTATGATTAATTGAGGATAGTCTTAAAACATCTTTTCTAAAAGCACCTTCTTTCCATCGGATTTATTCCCCATAAAGCTATATCATAAAAATCAGTTCCCCAATTTTGTCAAGTGCCAGAGACATTCTGCTTATTTACCCTTAATGATAATCCAAGCTTCTGACAAGTAATAATTTCATCTGTGTCACTTCAATCAAACTGATTGTATTGAAACCTACAAAAGCAAGGTCTAGGAATCTGCAGTGTTTTTAATAATGTATTTCTAATTGCTATATTGTTTTAAAATCTGTGAAATACAAATGGATTTGAAACAAATGTATGTCTAATTATATGATTAAATTAAGAATGAAAAAAAGTATGGTTAGCTGAAGACTATTTAAAAAAAATGTTTCATTCTAAATGTTTCACTTAGTGCATTAATACCACTTTGTGAATGCAGTTCGTTTACTCTAGTGTAATTGAATTTGCTTGTTAATCTGTTTCCAAAAGGTGTTCAAAAATACAGCTGTGCAAGCAAATGGAATTTTACGAAAATGAATATTTATGAAGATCCAGATTTCCTTATTCCCGAAGGAATGTTCAAATTTTGCCCTAAATCTTTAAAAAGATTTTTTATCTTGCTTCTTGCGTATATTAGTGATGTGGGCTGCTTATTAATCAATGTTTAACAATGTAATTACAGCTGGTTTTAGTCTTACCAGATAACACAGATTAATAAATGACCTGCAACTAGTGAAGTGTGTAGAAAGGGTAATGAATTCCTTCCATCAGCACATTAATTTATTAGTAATAAACAAAGAGTATGATGAATTAGAAGAATTTGTAGAGTTTCTGAATATTGCACCAAAATTTCCAGATGAAAGCATTTAATCATGCAGTTTTCATTCATTTATTTCCTTTGTAGCAATTCTGTGAGCTATTCTATGCTGGGATTTGCTTTTCTGAGCTGTGTTAAACAGTCCATTGAAAGCCAGGTTCCAGAGTTTTATATCAGTTCACATTGATTCAGCTCACACTGCTACATACCAATTTTACCTGTCACTGAAGTTAGTGTAACTTTGATGTGAGCTAAGTAAATTCTTTCCATACAGCAGAACAAAATGTAGCTGAGCAAAGCTGTCTCCTCACTGGTCATAACTATGTGGAATTCCTTTGGACAACAATATGCAGTTGCAGGTAAAAAGAAGCAGTTATAGAAGTAGCCTGATTAATGTGACCTAACTGTCAGTGAAGTGGGGTTATCGCGCATATCTGCATTCTAGAGAGATGTAACAGCAAAAAACCATAAGTGAATGTAGTTTTAAAACAATATTGTTATTTCAGCTTTCTTATGAACTCTTCTAGCTTTTCATCATTAGGATACAGACAGACACTTTTTGAAATCAAAGCTACACCTTTCCGAGAATTGGATAATTCCCTATGAAGAGCAAAACTGAAGGTGAGAAAAAAGGTGAGGCATAGATAATGCAGCGTAGCCGATGGCATCAACAGTAATTGCACCAAACAGAAACAAAACTGTTAAGTGACTATGACATAGTGGTAACCCAGTACAACCCCTGCACAGCACAGCAGCCTCCCCTTTTTGTGTCTTTACTCCTGCTACTCTGCTTCCCTGAGCTGCCCCTCTCCCCAGTTCAGCCGGGCGGAGGAGGAGGCAAGCTGTACGCTTAACCTTCCCTCACTGCTCTCCTTCCTCCAGCACAGTCTTGAAACAGAGCCAAAACAGTGAGCGAGCAGAGTCACGTAGGTCTGCCGAGCCCTCAGGTGACAGAGGGTGCTTCCGAGGACAGGCAGTACTATAGCCCAGTGAGGATGTGCAGAAGAAGGCAGTTCAAACACCTCCTATCTGACAGTAGGTTACTGTCTCAACTGCAAGTCAAACTTCCTCAGGAACAACTCCCAGCCTCCTAGAAAAGTCAGGTGGAAAGCTAATGGGGGAAGAGGTGAGGAGAGAGCTCTCCATTCTCACAAAAGAATGCAGAATTTTTGTTCCTTTCAAAATCTAATATCCAGATACTTGATACCATAGATTTTAATTTTTTTTAATATCCAGATAAACAACTTTTGAAAGCTTTAAGTGGTGTAACTCATCATAAGTTAGATATCTTAGCAGGTAGAAATCTTAGCAGGTGCATAAAAACACTAACTCCAGGGGCTCCCATCAGGTAAGGCTCAGGCTCACAGCACTCGGTAATTGGACGTGTGTGTGGAGGACTGCTAGGAGAGCTCAGGACCCACTGTGCTTTGACCAACATCCAGCCCTATTACATATGTGCATCTAAACACTGCACTGACTTCCATGAGAATTGTATAGGTGGAAGAATTGCAACAGAGCCTTTCAAAGTGACACAGTGACAGAAGCATACCCAGGGGGAACCTGAGGGCACATCTAAAGGGAATTCACAAGCGGAAATCAGTGGGAATGTACAAGCTACACCTAAAAATATGCATAGATTTCAGCAGGTTAGAATAGACACTAATGAATTATGTAACTGTCATGAATCCTTGCCAAAAAGCCCCAACTAGCATAATGTTGTTGCAATTATGTCAATTCACAGGAGATAAGAGACTGGCCCTCTGTAAACAGTGTTTCGTGCATGAAGCTGTATTATCTCTACATTCCATTTATCTAAGACTACTGAATTTATGAGGAAATTATGTATGTAGACACATACATATGCATATTTGACAAATAAATGTACTGAAAAGTCTCAGTATGAACAGATACGGTACAGTACTTGTTTTGAAAGAAAAGTATCTTAAATAATCTCCTAGTGAATCCAAATTCAGATGAAGCTCCTGCCAGCTGCCAGCAGTTACTAACAGGTACAGTAGAGGCAGTGCAGACTTAAAGCTATGTTCTGATTTCAGCAGGAAGCAATGTGACAAACTAGGGTATTTTGCTGAGCCTGATTAAGCACCTAAAATCTAGCTTAATTATGCTACAGCTGGTTATACGCAAGGCACATTATATGGCAGGACAAAGAGGCTGGAATAGCAGTAAAGTCTCCCTGTTTCTCTCTGAGAGAGGAAAACCTTTTCACAGGCATACCACAAGAAAACCTTCAGAGCACTGACTTGCAAATCATAGTGAGCGGCAAAGCTAAGGCCAGGCTGGGGGAAGGAAGAGTGGGTTGGGACAGGGCTCCAGACAGCAAAGGCTGAAACTGGTCCTGCAGTGCACCAGGAAGCTTTAGAAGTGTGCCGTAATTTTACAAGACTTCAGAGCATTTTGGAACACAATGAAGGCATTCTCAGCTTACCAAATGAGGACACAAAGGTGACTTAATTCTCTTTCAGCCTGCCGTGTCCTTTGGCTGTAAATTTTAAGAGGCACACAATGGCAAAATTTTGGGTGGTTTTGTTTTGGTATTTCTATTTGTTTGTTTGTTTGTTGTGTAGCAACATTCACTGACAAGCCTGTGACCATTTGGGGGAAAAACAAACTCCCACTACCCATATGGGATGATTAGGAAGATATATGTTAACAATGAAGAAGGAAAAAAGTGTAGATATTTTCTCCTGGCATTCAGGAGGTAGATTTCTTCTAAAATATCCTTGGCAGATGCCCTAGGTCTGGCAGACTACCTTTTCTTTTTTTTTTTTTTTTTTAATCTTAATCCTGGAAGTTCACTTAGGTAAGTTGATTTCTTACTGTGGGGCTTACTACAGTAATACAGCAGTTATAGGAATTTTTCGGGTAGTGTACAAATGAAGTACGTGAAAGAAATACAAAATCATATTAGCTCACAGTATAAATCTGAATTCTCCGGTTTTAAGGTTCAATCTGCCAGATATATTAATTCATTTCCTTTCCTGTAACATTATTTCAATATTTGGTTATATTTGAAAATGGGATAAAGAACAAAATTTAAAAGTGAAGGGAAATAGTACATGTTAATTCATGTATTGCAATAGAAGATGTTGTTAATTCATGTATCACAGATGACTTTAATGTTTTGGATTGTACTATTAGAAGGGAAAAAATAAAGTTTCAAATAAATTGATACAAGATAGTCTTTGAGTCTATCCAAAGAAGACTGTTAAGACCAAAATAATTACAGAGTGCAAGGTAGACACCTGTATAAAATTACAGTCTGGCTATGAGATAGAAAACAAAGCGTATTAGGAAATAAATGGTTAATTTAATCATAAACCCAAGGAAATTATAGGATGCTCCAAGATATGTACTATGAGTAGCAAATATATTTGTTATCTATCAGATCAGTTGTAGACAACAATGTAGCAAAGGATTATTCAAGGTAGCCAGAATTAAGAAAGGTTATGCATTGGATTAGAAACCCTAACTCTAAGCAACTGGGCAACACAATGACAGATGAATTACTGTAGACAGCTGCCATGTTATTCATAAGAAAGGAGAAAAAAAATATCACAACTATTCAATCACATTGATGGGCTCTAAATTCATTCAAGCACTTAAGAAAAGAACCTAGATATTACTAGCAACACTACAGTTTAGTGACAACTGCTTATTGTGCCATCATTGGGCAAAAAAATAAAAAAAGGCAAAACTAACAAAATAACCCCAAACAGAAAAAAACCCAAACTGAAACCGCCCCACAAAACAACCAAAACCTACAACACACAAAAAATTGATGTATAGGAAACCACACCCCACTGCACCACTTAACTCTTTTTACCACTACAGTTCAAATCACCTTCTCAAGAAAAACATGTGCACAAGGACAAATAAAGGATTTCTTGAAATTAAGTGCTTTTCACCTGAAAGAGCATGAAAGATACTTAGTGTTAAGAGTGTCACTCTCATTCAGCTGGAGTATCACCTAGCTCTCATCTAGATCAATGGTACCACTTACATGAGGAAAACATTATCTGAACTGAGGCCTTAGACGGGAAACAACTAAGAATTTGCTTGGCAAATGTATGTGAAATTATATTAATGAAAAGAAAAAAACAACTATTCAGTGGTGAGTGGGGCGAAATAATCCATTTTGTGGTGCATGTTTTCATGGGGATAGAGATAGCTAATCTGGTTGCATGAAGGACAGAAAGGGACCAGAGGCAATGTTGCAATACTGTGGTTTATATTTGTCTGTATTTGCTGATCCAGGCTGGGGTTAGCTTGCCCTTGTAGTAGGGTCTACTACAGCAAAGCCTTTTTTCTTCATTATACAGCCATGTAGCTTAATTTTATAGAGGATTTGCATCATCCCTGCATTTGTATTAGAACATTATTACTCTAGACAAACCAGAATTGACTGTATAAAGACAGTTTGTTAGGTACTTATATTAAGTTCATTTTTTATAACACCTTTGTCACACTATGGTAAATACTAAAGAAATCACAACCTGAAACTACAGTTGGCAAATTCAAGCCAAAAGGAAATGCATTCTGAATAAAGCATTACTTACCCATGAAACACACTATCACATACACTTTCATATTTAAAGGAGACAAAATATGCAAGGTCTTGTTATTTAGTGTATCTGGCAAGCATCAAGTATCTGAGGACAAAACAAGCTTCCGCAAATTAGTATGCGTATTGCTTGTCAGAAATCTGGTTTACAGTGGATAATAAGAGAACAGTTTTGGGGAGAGGTAAATCCACAGACCAAGATAAAAGTGGCAGTGTATCTGCACGGAAACTTGACAGAGTAAGAATACGTGAAAGATGACAAAGAGGGAAATCTGCAGAGAGTTGTGCTCCTGAGAGATGCAATTCTTAAATTATTCTACTTCAAGGAACACCTTCTCCCATACACTTTGGCAGCTTTCCTGTCAGTAGTGATGCTCCACATCACTACACTTCCTGGATCTAGAGGTGAAAGCACTGGAACTCCTGCCATTGCAATCTGTAGTTTCTCTTTCAGAACTAAATAAGGGTTATTGCATCTGTTCTTTTATCCTTTCCCCTCCTACCTCCTAACACAGAAGAGAGATTGAGAGAAGAGATGCTTTCATGCTCTTTCACAGAAGGAAATTGAGAGATTGAGACTGACTGTAAGAGGAGGTAATATATGGAAACAGGAAATCTACTGGGTCTGATTTTTCACCTCAGCTGGGCTGAAAGAAGAATCTAGGACTGTCACAGATGGAAGTGATCAGATGTCACTTGTACTGAATAAGAACAGGAAGATACTAACCTCACTGGAGCATATTGCTAGAGTTTATCTGTCACTTACAACTAATTAACTAAAATACGAATTAGCTGCCCTTATGGTCAGGCTCTTCTGTGCACAATTTTCAGTATGACAAACATCCTAGGAAAATCGAAGCTTTAAACCTTACAAAGAATTGAAGTCAACAAGGAGCATATATGTGAGGGTATTTGTTGTTGCAGCCAGACACAAAGACACTCCTTTAATTCATAGGTGAGAAAGGCAAATTATCTCCTTTCAGAATATCTCCAGATGCTATCAGAGGCTGATGGCACTGGCTTGTCCTTCTCAAGCTCCCCAGGGGAAGGTCCACAGCACAATGTGACATACTAACAGACTCTGAAGAGGGATTAACAAAGACGCAGTATGTTCTCCAAAGGCTCTTGTTCCTCAGTAAGGCAGTTTCCAAATTCAGGTTTATCAGGGGAAGCAGTCTACCAGGACCCAAATACAGCATGCTTTTGGACCCTTTACAACTGTGCTGTTACTCCTCGGGAAAGACAAATGCATTCTATGTTCACTGTATGTTTAATGTGAATTTAATTTGTACTGTTCTATAGAATGTATTTCATTTCCATTAAATGGCAAGATGACACACCATCCTACCTCTATTTCTGGACAGTGTTTCTCAAAGTGTATTGAAAATTCATAGATTTGGAAAACGTGATCTATGTATCTATTTAGCACAGTATAACTTTAAATCTCCCAAGAGAAAATTTGACAGTGAATTTTTATTACCATTCTGATATAAGTAAAGACTTTAAAGTGTGAAGCTTTATGGCACTATTTTTGATTTGTGTTAACTAAAATAGATTTAAAAAACCCAAAACTAAGCTGGCATTTTAACTAGAAAAAGAACTTTTTACATGAACAGGCTTTTCAAACAAGTCAGTCCCAATTCTCTACAATTTCTTTATGAACCAATAATATTTATTTAATAAATTGCCTTCTTTACTATAATCGAACTACTCTGACTTATAAATCCACCAGATGATCTGAAATTGATAGTGTATGGAAAATTCACCTCTGGTCCAGATTTGGAATGTAAGTGCCATTACATCTGTAAAACTAAATGCGAAGTCTGATAGAATGATTTATTATACATATATGACTTACAAGTGAAATGTCACAAAGCCACTAAGTTTTTTTATTAAAAAAATATACAAAAAATTGACAAAATTTGCACAAATATGTACTACATATTTCATAGAAAATCTTGTACATAGATAAAACCTGCTTAGGGATTGCTTAGATTAAGACCAAAAATTCAGTGCTTAGAAGATCTTCTTTTACTACTTAAACCTAATTTCTTCTTTTGCTACTGTAAAACAGAGTTCAAGGAGGTTTTTTCCAAAACCAGTCTTAAGGATCATTCTTCTGTGGACAGAATCAGGACTCAATATAATTTATGGAAACTGTGTCTCAGGCTAACCTTCAACAGCTTTTTGAAACCATTGAAATTTTACTTCAGCTCTGCACAAAGTAGGAAAGAAAGAATGGGTGAATCCTGCAAGAAGAAAATTTGTGAAAACAGAACTTTGTAATGACTTTCAAATTATGCTCATTTCCTTACATATGTTTGTGTATCCCTAGAATTCATCCTGTATTTCTTGTGCAACAATTTCAGATCGAGTGGTGGTGAGCATAGAGTTAGTCAATTTTAAGGACGAGGTAATTATTTAAATATTTCTCCAAAGTCTGGTTAGATCTTTGCAATTCAGTATAGAGAAGCTCAGCTAGTATGAAGTTAGTACCAGCATAGGGAAGCTTGGTAATGTTAAGAAAATCATTCTAACTACACGTAAAAATAAAACACAGAATCTGGCCTACAGACTTTGAGTTAAGAGAAAAAGGACAAAACAGAATAAAGGGACAATCTTGCATTACATTGTTCTTTTCCCATTAACCACTTATTTTTTCTCCCAGTTCCTTTTTTCCCCACCTTTTTTCTTCCTTCTTCTCTCAGAGGTTTTTTTACCAAATCTGAGGATTGTAGTCCATTTAGCTTAAGTATTTTTGTTCAGTTGTATTATATCTCTTCTGTTTTTCTCTGCAGAAGATCTAACGCAGCTGGACAAGGTGCAATACAGGATGTGCAACCTACAGAATACAATGAAGTATTAGAAAACACTACAACTAAACAGAGGAAATGAAAAAAATCAAATTCACTAAAAAGACTTCAAATTCTTCATAAATTTCACAAGTAATTAGTGTGTGAGAAGCACAAAAAACACCTCCAACACTAATAGACACTCTCAATGTATATGGAACATTTTGGTGTAACAGTGAATACAACCGTGACTGTTTTAACAAAGCAGTACATATAATATGTCATCTTTAGCTTAATTTACAATCATCAGGAAGACAGGGCATTTAAAATGAGTTGATCAGGAACAAGAATATACACTTCTTTTTAAAAAGATCTCTTATTTAATTTCTTTATACACTCACTCATGTACACATATATCCTTTGTGTGGTTAATATATTTACATAACTTTGAGAATCCTTGTTTTGTATATGTATATTACCTGATATATATCATACACATACAATATTAGATTGTGTAAAACAGGACAGTATAACCTGTATAAATGTAGGTGATAATAAAAATAAGTGTCTGGCCTAATACTATATGCAGAACAGGAATACACCTTGTTACCATTTAAGCCTTTCTCCTGTAAATATTTCCATTTAGCAAGTTTCTACATTTTTATAAACATAGTAATTCAAAACTTCAATAAAATTTTTTAAAGTACATTCTGTAGGTTAAAAATTGTCTTTTTGGTTTAGTGATGTAGTAAAATGCTAGCACTTCATGCTAGGAAATTGTGGAGGACCAACTAGGTTGAAGACTTCCTACCTCTTCGTTAATCACTATTACAATATATGCAACATGAAAACTAACTTCACTCACGAAAATTTGTCAAGAAGTCATAAAATACCTGCATGTATTTAAAACAGCCTTTTTAAAAGAAGATAAGCCTACTCACTGTTCTGTACAGCTCCCCTTTCTAAGTACACATGCATGAGGATGGGAATGACAGACGACAGAGGATGAGAAAATCGAGAGTCTGTACTATGCCTACACTTATCATGGCATCCAAAGCATCAACAGAGCATTCTGAATGAAACACAAAAACCGTCATATTCTAAGCCATATTAATTATTCAGCAAGTGAAAGAAATACAGTGCATTTTGGAGCCTCCCTCTACACCTTTCTTAGAATTAACAAGGAGCCCACTGGGAAAGTGCTCAAAGCCCAGCTGTTTATCCGTCAATGCTGAGCATTGTATTATTGTTATTATTAGTAGTAGTAATTCTAATTTTGCCTTATCTACCTAAAGGTTCCATAAACAAACCTCTCCCTAGTTTATATTCTCATTTATAGCATAAAATTTTCTGTATCAGGATCCGCATCTGTGCAAGGCTTGTTTCAGATTCTCGCATAATCTTGCCACCGAATTGCAATTACACCCCCCGCTCTTCGCTGCCTTCGCTTGCTTCCGAGACGACAGTCACTTATTCTGTTTACATCACAGTATCTATCCTCCGAAAGGACACGCCGATGCACTTTTAGCGGAGCAGTACAAAACCCGGTCCATGCCGCTCGGCATCGGTCCCGGGAAGGTTGCGCGGGACAGAGGCGCAGGCACGGGCCGAGCCGGGGGCGCGGAGCGGGGACCGCAGCCGGGGCCGCCGCCTTTCGCCGCGGGGGCTGCGCGGCCCCGGCCCCGGCCCCG
>VWPU01013245.1:0-10058 GCA_013398955.1 Callaeas wilsoni | reverse complement strand
GTTGCTTTTGTAGAAAAACTTAATGATAAACAGAAGTAGATTTAGTATGCTTTGTATCCATCGCATTCCTATTGAGAGAAAACCCCAAAACTGTGGCATACTGAGAGAACGGATGTGTATCATTTGCATATTGATTATCGTGGCATTGACTTACATTGAGTTATTCGGGAAGCTTCCATTTACATTGGAAAATGTGGTGGAAACTTCATTCTTCTTATACTCAGTTGAGAAGGAAATCCGTGATTGCTTTTAGCACTGACTTTTCAAGGTACGCATGGAAGGCTGAACTTACTGCAAATACGTGTGGAGGACTAAAGTGGCTAAGGTTGATGAGGAAGTTATTTAAAGCTAGTGTGATGGTGGGACCTGTCAGTATAGATGCTTGCTTAAGTTGGAGATGGGGCATGGGATTTTAGGCTTTTTATTGAAACAGCGGAAAAGGAAAATGATAAATCTGCTAAACTTAAGTGTTTTACATTTTTATCAAATCCTTCAGCTAGAAAATGAGCATTTACCAAAATTCTCTCAAATAAAACTTAGGAATAATGATTTTTCTTGTTAGTGTTTTTTCCAGACGTTTTCCCCTGTTCATTAAATACAGTTTTGTCAATATGATAGTCTGAATGGGAAAAAATTGCATGGATTTTGACCTGGAAAATTGGCATTATTTTAAAACACTCAAGCACATTCAATATGCAGCATGCAGTTTTGTATTCAAGTCTGGTCTCAAATTGTGTTATTCTGTATTCCCTAGTTTTGCTATGAAGCTTTGATATTAAGAAATCATGAAATCAAGATAGCCTGTACAGTCTTGATCCTTACTGTTATTACCTAAAGAGCAAATTATATTCTATATATACAATTACATACATTGCCTACATACTTTTCTGGTTGTCAAAGATTTGTGTACTTTTCACACTAAAGATTTAACGTAAGAGCTCCCACTCTCAAAAACAGACCACTAAGGCAGTGAATGGCATGACTTTGTCCATATTGCGATTTCAAGACCAGGCCCTTTAACATTCATGTATACAATGAGGATGCAGAATGCATTCCTTGCTTTATTTTGAACTTCTGCAGTGTAGAGTCCCTTCATCTGTCCTTGGTACAGCTNNTAGGAAGGGGGTTTGTCTTCCTATGAAAGTATTGCACATTTATTGAAATACCTTTCATGGAATGGGATTAATACCTTAACCCAAATCAAAATCACCAAAGTCTATTGGAGTAAGAAGCAATATTCTTTCATTTAAAGCAAATGCTTATGAGCCAAAATAAATAGGCTTATCAAGCTTTATTTTTCATTTCCTGCCCAATTCTGTCTGGATTTTAGTCATTGAATTTTTGAAACATCGTCCTCCACAAAATCTAACGGTATTTTAACATTTTCTTTTCTCCCAGTGCAGACTAATCAGATCACTTTTCATAATGTTCTCATCACCTGTCTGATATGCATGTTAATTAACTCTGTTGTTTGAATGTTCACCATCTTTACTTCAGCATTTCAAGTTTTGACTTCATTACTGCTGAATGAAATGTTGCAGTTCCTTCACTTAGCTACTCAGCCAAAGATTCAACTCTGTAGAATTGGGAAAATATACCTTAGAGTTTGATCTCCATAAGTAGGCCAAATATAAAAATTTCAAATATTAAACATACATTTGAGAAAGTTTAGATGTGTATGAGACAGGTTTTTTTCCCTAGTGCTTTTCTCTTTTTTTCCTTGGATATTGCAGATCTTGGAGGATTTATTTTTGTTCTTCAAGTCATGCTGCTCTCTGTCTGACACTTATGTTAAATGCTGTCATTCAGACACTTGGCGTGAATTATCCTTGTGCTGATACATGTAAATCATCTTAATTTTCAGTTTATCCATAGGAAGCAATTTAGGGCTTGATGAGGTGCCTAAGGGTTATTTAGCTTTGACTGCATGAAAACATAGTGATGTTGAGATTTACACAGCCTGATACTTTTGTGCAGTGTGCCAACGAGGTTCATCTCATTAGTTTGTCTTACACAACGGCAGGTGGTCAGGCTGTGAGGAAAGCAGTCAGATTATTTAGATGCCCTAATACACGGATACAGTACTGGGGAGATTTAACACTGCCTATTTTCGAGGACCTGTGTTGGAAAATTTGGGCACAGCAAATCTGTAGGATAAAATTGTGTTGCACTGATTTCAGTCTTTCTGCAGTTGAGTATATATCTGGGCCAACCGTGAAGTAGTAACTTTAATCCAGTTTCTTAGAAAGTTCCTAATATTTGGATTTTTTAATGTAAATGATCCATTAAAACAATTATCAGTGCAAACTGCTGTGTTCTAAGGTCATACTATATTGCTTTTGATTTTGTCCCACACTTTGGGGGTTTTTTTTTTAGCAAAACTGAGTGAGGTTTTCTAAAAAACCATAAGTAGTCCAGTCTGCACGATAATGTGGTAACATGAAACTAGTTAAAATTTAGACTGTTTGATATGCAGTACCATGAAGTATTTGGTTAATTCCAGAACATCCATAGGTTATAACGTATATACATGATTATAAAGGGCCGTGGCCTGTAAGTTTATTTGCATTGTTTTTATTTGTTTATTTGAAATAGGTGAAGTATTTAATAAAACCAGCTACAAAGCTTTTAGAACTTTTGAATATGAACCTGTTGATAAAACAAACAGATTGTGTCTCTTAATATGCAGAAAGATCCCTCTGTTGGGTGTGTGTAACAGCGTTAGGGGTATTGGCAGTTGTGCTTAGGCAGACTTCTTTTAAGGTACAGACTTGATAGTTACCTGAGTTGAAGTTCAATGTAATCTATGGAGGAACAGAAAAAGCAGAATCAGTCTCATTCTTAAAGTAATTCACAAACTGATAACTAAATATTGAACTGAATTTTAGAAGAAAATGAAACAAACTTATTGGGCTTTAGGTTGATATAGCAATTACTCCTATTTTTTTTGTCTTTAACACAGTAAAAACTTGAAAGATGACCAGAATGTCCAAGTTCTGTTCCACTAGTTTTACAAAGAGTTACTGTGTCAACACTTAGGATGTAAGAAGTGTGCTTATTTGGAGAGTATTTGACTGTGAATGTTCTGCAGCTGCTACATCACACATTGCATAGTTAAGCCTCAACTACGCGGTGCTACGATGTTGATTGCAGCTTGTCAAGCATTGCAGGCGGCCCCTCTGTACTTAATTGAAGTAGATATTTTCTAAAAGTATGGGTTTCCAGCAACATGACTAGATTTCAGAAGTTTCTATTTTATATAATCTTAAACTGTATTATTATACAGGAAAAGCCTTTCTTTAAATTGAATTTTGTTTTCTCAAATGGAGAAGTGAAGTAATTTTGGATCCTTTTCAATATCATTTCTGAAAAGCTTCATTTTTGGTGTACAGTTTTAGAGGCAGTTGAACAGTAATGTAGAGTAAGCTACCTTTTTATTTCTGACACTATATTTTGTTAGACTTGTACTATAAAAACAGTTCATGTTGAAGTAGGCAGCCATTTTTGTCCTGATGTGCAGCTACTGCCTCTTATATGTAGCTTTTTGTTTGATTATAAATTCTGCATGGCAGGGACTTCTAGGTATAAAGGAACTTGTGAAAAATAGCACAATTCTGCAGCAATTTTATTATATGATAGGATTAAAAATAAAATTATGCGCCCCTCACAGTCTTCCCATGTTTCTTTCTCTGTTGATATCTATTTACAATAAAATTGTCTGAAATCAAAAGTGAGATTCTTGTTCACTGGAGACATGAGAAATTTTCTGGAAGGAAGTAGACCTGTATGAAATAAAACTGAAAGTATTTTTATTTGGCATTTATCACAATGAACTCCTTCCACAGTTATATTATAGATGTCCAAATATTTATCATCACGGTATCTTACCTTATTACATTTATTATCACTCTGGTATTTTCTTTCCTTGGAAATCATAACTTTTCCTTTTGTTTCACCTCTTTCCATCTCCATTTCTTGTACTGTAGCTTCATGGCTTTCAGAAGAACATTAGTATGGCAACAACTGAATTAGTTGATGCGCTGTTTTCAACTACTCATCCTGATGCAGCCTTGTAACTGTTTGACGTTCGGTATATTGAATTGAAAGTGACAATCCTGCCAGTAATACAAGTGGTGTCTGTTGAGATCAAAAAGTGAACTATGTTTCCCTCAGGAAGCCATTTAAACTGCAATAGTGCTACATGATCCAGTGCTCTTGATGGCCTCCCTCTGGGTGCACAGACTTGAATCACAGAATGGTTTGGGTTGGAAGAGGCCTTAAAGACATCTAGTTCTAAACCCTGGCTATGGGCGGGGACACCTTCCACTAGACTAGGTTGCTTAAAGCCCCATCCAGCCTGGCCTTGAACATTTACAGGGATGAGGCATCCACAGCTTCTCTGGGCAACCTGTTCCAGTGCCTCACCACCCTCACATTAAAGAATTTATTCTTAGTATCTAATATAATCCCACCCTCATTCAGTTTAAAATCGTTACTCCTCGTTCTATCACTACATGCCCTTGTGAAAAGTTCCTCTCCAGCTCTCTTGTAAGCCCCTTTTAGGTACTGGAAGGTGCTAGAAAGGCTCCTCAGAGCCTTCTGTTCTCCTGGCTGAACAGCCCCAACTCTCTCACCAGTGTCTCAGCCTTTGCTTGTAGGAGAGCTGTTCCATCCTTTTGATCATCTTTGTGGCCCTCCCTTGAACTTGTTGAAATAGGCCCACATCCTTCTTGTGTTGGAGACCCCAGAGCTAGACACAGCACTGCAGGTGGGATCTCTCCAGAGCAGATTAAGGGACAGAATCCCCTCCCTGGCCCTGCTGCCCACACTGCTTTGGATGCAGTCCATGACACATTTGGCCTTCTGGGCTGTGAGTGCACATTCCTGGGTCATGTCCAGCCTCTCATCCACCAGCACCCCAAGTCCTGGGCAGGGCTGCTCTGATCTGTCCTTCTCCCAGCCTATGTTGATACCAGGGGTTGCCTCAACCCAGGTGCAGCACCTGGCACCTGGTCTTGTTTAAACCTCATGAGGTTCCCATGGACCCACTTCTTGAGCTTATCCAGGTCCCTTTGGATGGCATCCCATTCTTCAGGAGTGTCAACTGTACCACTCAGCTTGGTGTCATCTGCAGACTTTCTGAGCATGTGCTCAATCCCTTTGTCAGTGTCATCATCAATTAAAGAAAATATCTTAAATGTTGTAGCAAAGATTAAAGCTATTCTGGGACAAAACCTTTTTTGAGGTGTTTAGCAGAGCTAAAGCACATAGCTCAGGAATAAGTTGTGCTGAACTGATTTTGGAATGGAAGTTAAAGATGAAAAAACTTCAGTTTTCTGATGGAGAGGTTTTGAAGCAAATTTAACTAGCATAAGTAAGGATAAAATGACCATAACAACAAAGGTAAAGCCAATAAAAGAAGAAAATAACTGTTTCCTAAAGATAAAGCTATCATAGTTGTAGTATAATTTGCTAGTGGTCTTCTACTCTTAGTGATCTCTTAGTGGAGCAGCCAGCTGAAGTGTTTGCTTTTATCATGGCCAAAGCCCTCCTTTAGGCTGAGTTTAGTTTTGCATTGTTACTAATTCTCAGTGTATTGGTATTCTATTGTCCTTTCAGTGGCAGGTTACAGAGTACACTTCAGAAATCGTTTAAAAATCATTTACTCTTCCTTAATTCTTGCTTTTCTAGTTTAATCCAAGCCTATACAGCCCAGGATAAACTCTAATCAACAGTGAATTAGTAACATAAAAATGAAACTGAACTGGTTTCAAGCAGGGGTGAGTCAGCAAAGAGAAAACAAACTTCTGTAAGTGTTGTGCAGACAGTGTTTGATGGCCTAGGGAAATGAAGTCTCTCTAACATTTGAAAATCAGATTAGATGGCTTCTGTGAAGAGCAGAGAGTTGGGACTCGATGATCCATATGGATCCTTTCCAGCTTGACATATTTTGTGATTCTGTAACTCAAAACAGATTTTCACAGAATGTGCCTGTCTTTTTGTGGAAGCCACTTTACAGCAAAAGAACAAATGGGTCCGTTACCCAGGAGATAACTTCTCTGGTTTACAGCACTGAATAAATAAGCATACTTTTGTGAGCTATCTTATTAAAGAAAACATACATTTCTGAAGTTTATCTTTATTTCTTTATATTTCTCTGCATAGCAGAAAATGAAGTCTGGAGAATTTACTCAATAAAGTCTTGGGAATTTTAGGCATAAGAACTCTCCCTCAGGCTGTTGTATCTTGTAATCTTTACCCTGTCCCATGGTTGTGTTGCTGAATTGATCTTTATTTCTTACAAGCATGGGTTAAGCAAAGGCAAGCCCAATTTTCATGCTTCTGCCTAATTTCATTGGTGTTTAGCACAAATTGTTTTCCCTTTCTTATAAAGTTCTGTCTGTATGTTCAGTGGCATCAGTCAGCCCAGAGTTATGTGTTTGGTCAAGTGGTCTTCCCTGTGGCTGTGGCTTAAAAGAAGAGTGGGATAGCCAGTTAATTGCTTTATTGATTTTTCTCTTTGCAGACAGGATATTTATGTTGCCAGTAAAGATAAGCCGGCTAATTAATAAGTTGGGAGATGCCGAACAATGTCCTCTCCACAGGAGCCAGCTCAGTAAAGATAAACATTTTAGTCAGGGAGTGGTGCAGCTTGAGGGGAAAATAGTTAGAAAAGCATTGAGCAAAAACAACTAAGCACTGTTTGCTCAGTGATATTTCTCTGACTAAAAGACAGTGACGTCTGAGTACTTAATGGAGAGACTTATGATCTTACTTAAAATGCTTCTGAAAGTAATTTATATACAATTCCAAGTCTTTTCAGATACATGCTATAATTAAGACCTATCAAACATTCTACTGAGCAAGGGAGTGAAGATGACTGGGGAGTTCAGTAATTCTATGGGAAAAAGAAACTGAAAATTACTGTCAAATTCCCTTCAGGAATGTATGTAAAATATGGAGCAAAATGCTAAGAGATGTTGTTACCAGTCAGATTGTTACCTGCCTTTGCAACTTAGACAGAGAAGCCATTTCTCCCTTGGGGTATTGCTTTCTAACTCAAATTAGGAAACAAGATGAAAAGAGAACCCTGTCCCAGCTGTGGCCTATGGGATTTCATTTCTCTTTGGATATGCTGTCCTCACAATAAGCTGGTAGAAGAAAATGATCTAACTAGTTCAGCTAACTGGTTAGGGAAGTGTTTAAAGCAATGATGTGCACATTTTCATGTTTTAGCCACAAAGGCAGCACATGGAAAGATTTGACTCCTGAGCAAGAAAGAAATAATTCAGCTAAACATCTTCAGGTACATTTTACGTTTACGCATTGTAGACGTTTTGTTTTGATTTTCTAGTGGTAGTTATTTTTTCTGCCTATAAGTGGATCAGCAAGATACTGGCTCTAGTGACAAACTGTGGTTCAGTGAATTCCCTGCTATGGACTCTGTCCACGCAGAGAATTCACTGGAGAATTGACTCATACTTCTGTGTACTAGATGTGTGGCACTCTGGAGATCACTCAACTGACAGGGGGCATTTAGGTGGGATTTTATGCAAATTTAAGAGTGACAGGAAGTTGATTATGTTTCTGTAGCAGCAATACTTGTTGAAGAGCAACCTCTGCTTTCCCAGGGGAGGCAGGGCAAGTGCAATCAGCATCACACAAAAGGTGTAAGCTTGTGTAAAAAATGAGTGAAAGCTGTTCTTAGCCATCTGCATTTCTAGGTTAGCATAAGAGAGTATTTAAAATTTGAATAGCTAAATACCATATTTATTATATACTGAGTGAAAAAAAGAATCAGAAATTGATTGGAAGTTTCTTAAAATGAGGCCCCGCGGGACACTGCTGCAAAGTTGGGTTGCAACTTATTTTCAAAATACTTTCTAATTTATTGATGAGGAAATACATTTTTCCTCAAGCATAGATAGATTGCTGTGCAGAGAGCCAAACGTACAGAGTTCTTTCAAGATACCACAAATGATAAGCAGATTGCAAGTAAGCATTTTGAAAATTGCAAAGTAGCAAAAGTATTCCTTGAAAATGTTTGCGAAGTTTTCACTGTATATTGAAAAGAGAAATAAATCAAATACTCAGGGCCATCAAATATAACTTTTCTGCTGGTTTGTATACCTGCATCCTAGTGCCTCTTTTTCTTTTCAGTAAGAGCCAAACATAGCTCTGCTTTCAATTGTCTCTTAAAAAATTAGTTCATACCTGGAATTAGTCACTCCAGGAATTTTCTTTGCTAGTGCTTCAAATAAACATAAAAGCTAGAATATTAATGATGCCTGAGTGTTACTCATGATTTGTGTCTTGATAAGCTGATCCTCACAAAGGCTTTCAAATGTCTGCCTTGTTTTTAAAGGATTGGAGAGAGGTTGCTGAGTGGTAACAGCTTGTTGTGCTTTCTGAACTGCATTAGGTCTAAATTGGCAATTTTTTAATCTTTGTTTTGTTTGATCCACCCTTACCATGTGTAATAAGCACCAAACTCTTAGAGATACCGATGGAACTGTATGAGAATTAAGTCGTCTGTGGATTGATTATAATGACTGCACCAGACTGCAGTGTTAGGACTTTAAAGATTGCTTGTCATAATAAAGGCAGCTTTAAAGTGTTAGAGCAAAAATAAGGAAAAAACTTGTAGCATGTTTAAATTAATTAAATCCTTGTGGTGTTACAGTTTTGGCATTATTGCTTTATTATGGTTTTTTATGTGTTTTTCCTTTGCCTGGCTTACTGAAATACTGCAACTCACTCCAAAGAGGAAGGTGCTTAGAAATGGCTGTATGACCTGCTTATATGGATATACTTGCTAAAGTCATGCCATGAGAAGGAGGGATGGATAAAACCAAATCATTTTCTCTTTCTCCTCATTGAAGGACGTTCTTTTTTAGGCTGTAATTATTGAGTGATTTGCCTCATCCAAAAAGAATCCCTTTTCTTTACAGTGTATGAAATACCTTGTGATAACAAAAGGGAGGGATAAAATCAGAATGTTCCTTAGTACAAAAACTGTTCTTCATTTCATTTGTAATAGATCCTTCAAGGTCTTTTGGAAAGGATCTCATAGACCTGTTCCTAATTGTGGATGCTGAAATGCTGTTAGCAGGGAAATTTTCTCTTCTTGCATTCATTCTATGAGAACTTTTCCTTTGCTGTGTAAGCTATGTAAACAATAGATAGGGTTTTTGTAAATAGCATGCATATCTGGTATCTTCTGACCTTGTGGACATTATATTAGGAAAAAACATTTCTAAGTGGGTGTCTGAGACTTTGACCAATCACCCTAGGAGAAGTGTGAACACTGTTCAATTGCTTTATGGAACTAGAATATATAAATGGTATTGTAAATTTAATAATAACTCATTTCCTCGCTCTGGACTCCTGCCTCGCTGCATCTCTGAACCCCTGCTTGGAAGCCCACACCTAATCTGTCCACATTCGGTGCTGTTAAGTACAAAATTTCTTCCTGTACCTTTTGGTTTTTCATACAGTATCTGAAGTATTATTTTTATAATGAATTGTAATCAATTTTACATAATGCATGCAAATTACATAACCACATTTTATAAAATTAAACAGTTAAAAAATAATTTTGCTAACTGTGTATAATTATCCAGTAAACATACTGAGTATTTCCATGCATGAGGTAAAACACTAAACTTTCATCAAAACAAATACAGACCATTACACCCAAGGTATGGATATTTGTTCGTGACACTAAGAGCAAAATTTTGATCTGCTGTGTTGTCTGACCATGGTAACAGTTCTCCAGATTCTCTGTGGTGTTCAGCTGTGCCTAACCTATAAAATAGGATTTCTTTCTGTGACTTGATGTTTACATTCAAGATGATCCAACTATCAGTTTTTGTTTATGCTCAGAAACCAACAATGAATACTGATCTACCTTATCAAAAGCGCCCTTTTACTTAAGTCCTCATCTACTATAGTTTTTGTCCTTTTATTTATGTTGAAAATCCTCCTAGTCCATTCTGATACCATTTGATTCAGTTCTCCTGTGAGTATTTTCATTGTTCCCTTTTCTTGTTTCTTTC